>JBBBDQ010000544.1:852500-1182500 GCA_037127315.1 Ascarosepion bandense
ATCTATCTATCTGTCTCCTTGTATTCATTATCAATCAATCTATCTATCTATCTGTCTCCTTGTATTCATTATCAATCAATCTATCTATCTGTCTCCTTGTATTCAATATCAATCTATCTGTCTATCTATCTATCTATCTATCTATCTATCTATCTATCTATCTATCTCATTGTATTCATTATCTATCTATCTATCTATCTATTTCTTTTATAGAAAAAGTCCAGGAAAGATACATTATTGTAGTGGAAAAGTGCTTGTAGCTGAGATGCCAATCTGGACCAATAATATTGCAGATTCTTCTTTATTTTATTGTAAGAATCTTTAAATATATAACCGGCGTACCAGAACATATACAGCGAATGTTAGCCCAAGAAGTCACAAGTCACTCTCCTGGACGTTAACATCAACCATACTGATGGAAGTCAGAAAGAGGTCTTTCAAATAATCAATAGAGTAGTTTTGTTTTGGAGGCATTAAAATTAACAAATCATTTGTTGTCTCTATTAACAGCAGATTTTAGGTCTCTTTTGACTGTATTTAACAGATTAGAATTTTAAAATGGGATGTTTGAAAATCTCACAGTGTTAACAAAGGGTTAATGGAACTTGCTGCTTAATGGAAAGAATTATCAGCCATATTTAACCTTCGTGACTGCAAAAAGCAACATCAAAAGTGCAGTTATTCCCTTGACACTACTATTACTGTATGCACTTTTGATTCCCTCAGCAACGTTTACTGCTTTTAAAAAGTGATGATTAGAATTTTAATAAAACCCAAACATGTAAAAATGGATTTGGACATTTTCTTTATTCTTGAAAATTGGCAACAAAATATTAAATACTATTTATTATATTTAATAAAAAAATTGTTTTCACAGTCGTTTATAAAATGGTAAATATGCATTTGTGATATCGCCTCAGAACAAAAAACCAGAGAGCTGAGTTCAAATTCCAGTTGAATTTGGTGCATTCTTGTGCACAAATACCCTTGGGAAGGGTATTAATCTAACTCTTCCTTCCAGTCATGGGTTAAATAACAGGACAGATTGGGTTCTGTAGCCATGGTCGGTAACCAGTCTGCCGCAGAAAGCAATGACAACCTACTGCAGGATAATCTTCTGCCTGGTCAGTCATATCCCTTTTGAGACAAGATCACCCAAATGTGTACCATGTATGGCACTTAACTGACTGACTGAGATAAAGTATAGCCCATTGAATAAAAGCATTGGTTGGATCCAGTGACTTGGCCCAAAGTGTTTTGAGTTCAGTACCTCTATATTTATAAACTTTACACATATTTATTTACAAGTAAAACAAAATTCATTCTTGATAATGCCTCAAAGTATAGCTGAAAGCACTCGAAAGTACAAAACATTTGAACAATTCTTATATAATTTGAGTTCTGAAAAGAAAAAAATCATAAGAATACATGAAAAATTATAAAAAATTTCATAATACCTTGTCATTCATTTTTAATGAAACCTGCATATATATATATATATATATATATATATATATATATATATATATATATATATATCAGCATGCAGTGTGAGTATAGAAGAATCCAAAGGAGTATCCTGTACATACAGTGCTAGGATAACTCTCTAAGAGAGCTCTAAATATATATGTATATAAATACATATAGAGCAAATATAAAAAAAAATTAAGGCAGACACGTTATTTCTTGGTAAATCGGAAGTATAGGCCTATTTCAGGTGAACCATCATCAGCTTCCATCTTTATTGTACAAAGGATTTTACACAAACCATATTCGTATAAAATCCTTTGTAAGATAAAGACAGAAGCTGATAATGGTTCGCCTAAATACTTATACTTATGATTTACCATGAAATAATGTCTGCCTTAATTTTTCTTATATATATATATATATATATATATATATATTTTCTTATATTTTTCTTCTTCGCAAAACATTCAATTGTTATTTTAATATAAGTTTGAATCTCACATAGAGGCCTGAAGAGTGGGAGCAAAATCGTTTGCTTCACTTTTAAAAATGTCATCTAATATTAAGCTACACACTTTCATTTCATTAATTAGATTTTTGTACCTATATATATATATATATATATATATAATTGGCTCTCCCGTCAAATTTGATGCATGAGGACCTGACAGTTTAATTGTTTCAGTAATGAAACCAAGGTAAACCGCCAGAAGACCCACACAAGTGATTTGATTAAAGTGGTGAAGAACCATCCACACTTTTCGGAGCTATTGATACACTCAGTTGGTGCATATAAATGCCACAGATAAAGCAGACAAGAGACCTCAGCTTTTTTTAATTATCCCACAACAGGTTGCCATTACCTGATGCGGTAGACTGGTTGCCAGCCAGCCAAGACTATAGAACCCAATCTGTCCTGTTGCTTAACCCATAACTGGAGGGAAGGGACAGATTAATAACTTTCCCAAGGGTATTAGCGTTTAAGTGAATGCAGGGCATTCAACTGGAATTCAAGCTTGGCTCCTCGATTTCTCGTTCCGAGCCGATATCCACTGCACCACAACATACATTCCTCAAGAACTATAGTCATCCACAGACAGATCTGTTTCGCTGTATCACAGCTCATCAGTATGGTTAGACTCTGATTGCTTTTTAACCCAGGATTGAAACCCAACCGAATTGGTGTCAGTTGGCGATTCTACCTCTGGGCTATGAGCGTTCAGTAGAAGAAGGCAGACTTTTTAGCGCGTATATCATTGTACACGCCCAATAGCCAGAGTGTTCTAATTCATTATTGAATGAGCGATGCGTATATGCCGGAGTAGCTACTGTTTTCAAAGTCTCCCATTCTTCTAGAGTGCTCAATCAGGGTGTGAGAGCGTAAATACTATAGTCATCTGCAGACAGATCTGTTTCGCTGTATCACAGCTCATCAGTATGGTTAGACTCCAATTGCTTTTTAACCCAGGATTGAAACCCGAATATATATATATATATATATGCTTATATTGCTTGCCTGAAAGTATTATTTGAATAAAGAAATTGATTTAATATCATCTGATTAATTAAGAGAAGAGACATTGTTTATTACGGTTGTCTCTAAATCTGCGTCCATATTCAGTCAAAACAAAATCCCTGAAGAGTGAAGACATCACAATAATGGCTTTCCAAAACTTCAGAGTCAACACGACTGAAATAAAACAGCTCAGCTAAGAGAAAAATCTCTTCATATTAATTATATATATATAGATATATATATATATATCTGAGTCAATAAGTTGTAATTTCAATGTCAAAACAAAATTCACAATTTGTAGTGGATATAAAAAAATTGTATATGTTCTAAAATATAATTTATAATATATATATATATATATATATATATATATATATATTTTTTTTTTTTTAAGCATATCACCCCAAGCAAGGCAGTAACGGCACTGATGTGCAGGGGGCTACATAGGAGTGAAAAGATTGGAAAAGAGAAAACCGGAAACCGCATCCTAAACAGGAAACAAGGGATGAGCCTCTTCACCTGTTCAACAGATATGGGTTGAGTGTGAACCAGGCGATAGTTTAGTCTATCTACTCCAATTGAAAAAAAAAAGAAAAGAGTGAAAAGATTGGAAAAGAGAAAGCCGGAAACCACATCCTAAACAAGGAACAAGGGATGAGCCTCTTCACCTGTTCAATAGACGTGGGTGGAGTGTGAACCGGGCGATAGTTTAGTCAATCTACTCCAATTAGTTTAGTCTATCTACTCCAGTATATATATATATATATATATATATATATATATATATATATAGTGGAACCTGGTGTATGCGACCCCCGTCGTCAGCGACCACCTGCTATTAACAACCATTTTTTTGTGCACCGACCGTTTTTCTGTGCACGGACAATTTGCTAATGTTAATTGACCCCCAGTGAGTGACCACTTCCAAAATGCAACAACCAACCAGCATTAAACAATAAAAATCACAGGTCAAGCAACCACTTTAATAAAAATTCATTTCAGCAGTACAGTCCTAACTTCTAAATTAGAAGAATTTAAGTTAGTAATTTATTTCATTTTTAATTTAAGTTAGTAATTTATTTCATTTTCCTTTAATCTAAGCCAGAAACACTTTCTCATTGTTTTATTATTGTAGTGAAGTATCAAATTTTTATGATTTGTTGAAATGGCGGTGGTCAAACGGTGGCTGTCTTGTATTAATATGTACTTATTACATTTGACAAGTTCAAGAGATTTATCAGGTTCTTTACCAACTTGGATAAATTCGGAATAGAGGAAAAAATCATGTCTGTGTGAAATTTAAATTTTCAATGTTTCTCTTTCATTATCTTTATTTTTTCTCAATCATTTTACTCTCTCTCTCTCTCTCCTGATCGTTGTTATTTTTTTCTTGTATTTTGTTTATTTTCACATATATTATCACAGATTCTCTTTTACTATCACTCACTTCTAAGAAAAAAATTGAAAACATACACATCGCAAACTTACATATTTTATAAGAAATAAATGCCAAAATCAATCAGAATCAAAGTGGTCACATTACAAAAAAACAACACCACACAGACTGCAATAACTGATTTTTTTAAGCCTACCCCAGTGTGAAAAAATAATTATGCTGAATAATTTTTTTCAAAGTTAGACCATCTTATGTTTTCATTTGTTTATTACCAGATGACATGGTAAAATACTAAAATATGTACATTCTGGAGAGTGAAATATATGATCATGGGGAGGATAGGTCACGAGTCTTTAGTGAGCGACCCCCTGTCGTATGTGACCAATTTTTGATGGCAGTAGGGGTGGTCGCATACAACAGGTTCCACTATATATATATATATATATATATATATATATATATATATAGGATGGAATAGCCATTTTCAACATGTCATTTTCAGACATGCATTTTCAACCCCTTATAAACAAAGAATGAGGAAAAATTCTAGGCCCAGAGGTTAGTTTAAGTAAAGGAAGGGGTGGGAGGTATTGTTTTTTATAGGGTTAAGCTAGCAGAATTTAGTAGTAATTTCTTCTATGGTAGTGGGTGGTATATGGCTTGACCCTTGAGTTAGTAGTGGTAGGTAGTGGGGAAGTAACTGCTTAGCTAAATTTGAAAAAAACCTTATTGTGACTAATTGGAAGAACAGGATAATTATTGCAATTAATACTTATTTCTATGACAACACATACTAATGATCTCACTCCCTTTATTTAGGAGTATATTCTGGTATTTAAATTTTTTCTCTGTTGGTTTTTATAGGGTTAAGCCAGTGAAATTTTAGTAGTAATTTCTTCTTTGGTAGTGGGAGTATGTGGCTTGATCCTTGAGTCAGTAATGGTAGGTAGGGGAGAATTAACTGCTTAGCCAATTTTTTTAAAAAATCTTGTGACTAATTGGAAGAAAAAAGTACTTATTGTAATTTATATTTATTTCTATAACACATACTAATGATTTCCCTTCGTTTATTTAGGGGTATATTTTAGCACTGAAATTTTAAAATTTTTAATTTTTTCTGTCAAACATAGATTACATCTGTCTCTTAAGTTTTTAGGGGTCCTAGCCTTGCCTATGAGCTTCCATTTTATCTGTGGATTTAAGTTATTTTTTTAATTCCCAGTATTTTCGAGAAAGGGCTGTTTGATATCTTAAACTAAGGTTGGTAAAGGAGTGCCTGTGGGTATAAAACCATTGCTTCCAAATTCCCACCAAAATTCCAATATAAACATTACATTTCTCCTTATTTTGCTTAGGGTAGATAGTGGCTTAATAAAATTATCATTTTTTTATTTTATTTTTATACAAATTATTAATGTATTTGCTTATTTTAAATAATAAATTTTGATTTAACTGTTTTTTTTTTTTTTAAGACCATGTAATTTGGCTATAGAAAGGGATATTATTGTCCTAATCTTTGTTGCCAAGCTCTATGAGAGAATTACCAGATTCTAGGAAAATGTGTTTGGAAAACTCCTCATTGGAAAGTGCTTTGGCACAAAGTATCGCCAATGAGGCAGAATACCAAAAAGGAAAGGGTTTTACAACTCAATAGACAGTAGTGTTTCAATGTTTTGCCACTGAAAGCCAGACATTTCAAAAATTTTAAACTGGAAAAAGAAAAAGAAAAAGCAGAAAAAATAAAGAAAAAAGAAAAAAGAATACAGGGGAAACAAGAAGAAGAGAGAAAAGACAAGATAGTAGAAGAAGAAGAAAAAGGAAAGACTAGCAAAGAAAAATTCAGATGTTGGAAAAGATAAAATAAACAAAATAAAATAAAATAAATATTAGAAAAATAAAAGCTAATAATAATAATAATAATAAAAATTAAATATATATTCTTACGGGGATTTGTTCATAAGTACAAATAAAAGAAAAATCTAATCTAAAACTTATTTATAAATGGAACTTTGTCTCTGTGTGTGCGTGTGTCTGTGTGTGTGTATCGTTACCTATAGACTCTAAAACGGCTGAACCAATTTTCTTCAAAATTTACACAGTTGTACTATAAGCATCTGTGAGTGTTCTTAGCTAGGTTTTGTGTCAAGGTACCCCCGATAAATATTGAAAATTGATAATCGAAAAAATCGGGTTATAGAAGGAGTGGTCTGATTTTAATCAAATTTAATACACTCATAGACAAAGACATAAGAAACAATATTCAGAAGTTTCAAGGATGCAGTTCTTACAATAGTGCAGAAAATCGATAATATATATATATATATATATATATATATATATATATATATATATATATATCTAAAAGCTTTCATTACACCCAAGCAAAAGGTTATGATAATTGCAGGAACTTGTGTTATTATCATTATCTATGGTAAGTTGGTTATAATTAATATCATAATGTTGTTTTAGAATTTTATTATTGTGTTTTTTATTATCAAAGCAAGATTATCAGTGCAGCTATAACTAAGTTTCAGTGTATCTTTATTAAAAACTAGCAGTATAGCCCAGTGTTGCTAGGGTGTAATGAAAGCTTTAAAACTAATCCATGATCCTGGAGCTCAGACTCTTTGGATGTTGGCACGAAAGACTAAAAAGCAATAGTTGTTTCCAGTTAAAGTGAAACCATAGACTGAAAGTAAAATGAATGGATGTCAGTCAAACTTTGATTTCCTGGTATCGATATCAAATAAGTTTTTTTCATCATAAACTGAATTTTGAAGGCTAAATAAGTCCTCTGAGTAAATGGTATCATGGCTGAGACTAAGAACTACAATTATACCTACTTAGAGCCAAACCCGAAGTAAAAACTAAAATAAAAGGGCTGAAAAAATACAGACATACAGTCAGATAAACAGACACACACACAAACATCTTGCCTTTTATATATATATATATTATCGATTTTCTGCACTATTGTAAGAAATGCTATCTTGAAACTTCTGAATATCATTTCTTATGTCTTTGTCTATGAGTGTATTAAATTTGATTAAAATTGGAACACTCCTTCTATAACCCAATTTTTTTGATTATCAATTTTCGATATTTATCAGGTGTACCTCAACACAAAACCTAGCTAAGAACACTCACAGACGCTTATAGTACAACTGTGTAAATTTTCAAGAAAATCGGTTCAGCTGTTTCAGAGTCTATAGGTAATGGACACACACACACACACACACACACACACACACACACACACACACAAAGTTCCATTTATAAATAAGTTTAGATTTTGCTAAGTGGATTATTAATTGGGAAGTGTTTTTTTTAACTAGATTATGGAATTTATTGCCTAACTTTGTACTGACCATTTGGTTAAATGGTGGTGTGTACCAAATTATTTTCCTATTCCGATTATGTTTGGTATTATGATTAATTTGTTTACAATATTGAATATCCTTGCAATTATAGCCTCTGTTTTTTAGTAATTACTTTTTAGTAATGACAATTATAGCCGCTGTATTATAGTAATGACTATGCTGATAGAAAATGTCTTCAGTAAAGGAATTATTGTTAATTCTTTGTTCAACTGAATGTGGTATATGTTTAATAATGGATGGTGGTTGATTTGATTTAGGGAGTAAGTAGATATGATTAGCATTATGCTTTACATATAGTGAGTATTAACTAAGTCAAGTGTAACATCTAGAAAGTAAACTTTTTTGAAGATGATAAATCCCACAAGACCTGAGATTTTTTTTTTTTTTTTTTTTTTTTTTTTTTTTTTTAATCGTATCACCCCGATCAAGGCTGTAATGCCACTGATGTGCAGGGGGCTACATAAGAGTAAAAAAATTAAGTAGAAGAGAGTGAAGAGGAAGACGAACCAGTTAGAAAGGAGCAAGAGAAGGATGGGAATACAGGTGTGATGACAGTTGCAAAGGTGGAGAGAAAGGAAAGGATATACAGGGTGGTGAAAGAACTAGAGTCAAGTGGTTAATAGATGAGTATTGACATTGCATTTAAATTCCTGGAGGTTGTAGCCATCAGGAAAGCAAGAATATGGAAGCAAGTTCCACAGGCGGGAAGTGCGAGAGAAGAAGCTGCAGGAAGTAGAATTGTCGTCTGCATTTGGTTAATCTAACTGTGAATGGATGGGACCAAGATGCCAATCTGGTTGCACGAGTAAACACCTGTTGCAGAGGCTGGAAAAATAAGTAAAAATATACTCAAAAGAGTAAATAAGCAAATTATGGAGTACCTTGGATTAAAATTATGGAATAATACCACCAATGTAACAAATTTGTTTTGTAATATAAAAGAAAAAAACAACTGTTCTTTTATCCAATTCAGTAATGTGAAGTACTATTCATCGATATCAAGGAAACTATTTGTTACTGCATTTGAATTTGCTACTGTTTATTTGGATTTTAGTTATAACTTGATAACACATATGTGGTGTAAAACACCCGTATTGAAGAAAAAAAAAAAAAAAAAAAAAAAACTCATACATACCTGTTTAAAAGAATAATGGGGCAGGTGGGGACATCCTGGAAAAAAGAAAAAAAAAAAAAAAAAAAAAAAATTGCTACACACTGATTGGCTGTGGCAAAAAATGACATTAACTGCTCTAAAAGCATAAATACTGCCATTTAACTCGTTTGCAAGTTTCATATCGAGATGGGAGTTGGCGGGAGACCAAAGCCGACTGGGTCACTTGGACGAGGGAGTCTGATGTTGAAAGACCCGAAACTCCCAATGAATCCAAGAGTAACATCACTGATGACCCATCTCGACGCATCTATTGGGATGTATGATATAAGTATTTGGATCTATTGAAGGAGGAGAGTAATATCATAATGAATACAAAAAAAATCTGTGATCATTCATAATAAAGAACAGCAAACAAATATAATTCCAAGGAAAACTTTGATATAACAATGGGATCTTTAGATTCTGCATAATCTTCAAATCTGGTTGGCTTATTTGTGCTATATAAGCTTACGGCCCACAATGATATAAATACAGAAGATCTTGGATTATACAGGGATAATGGCCTTATGATAGTGAGGAATTCCACAAATTTCAAAATCGATAAAATTAGAAAGTTAATATATAGAGAATTTAAAAAACCTTAATTTAAAAGTGACTATTAATACAAATATAAAAAAAGTAGATTTCCTTGATGTGACTTTAAATTTAGAAAAGAATATATACCAAACATATATAAAGCAAATACAAATCCTTTATATATCCACCCAAAATATAACCATCTTCCATCCATTATTAAGCATGAACCCTTCATCCATAGAATATAGAATTGGTAGAAATTCCGCAAATGAACAAGTGTTTAATAGGCATAGTAATTTTTACAATACTACCTTAAAAAATAGTGGATATAAAAGCCCAAATATCAAGTATGTAAAAGAGAAGATCTACCTCCAAAGTAAAAATAGAAAGAGAAATATTATTTGGTATACACCACCTTTCAACCAAGTGGTTAGCAGTAAATTAGGAAAAAATTCCTCACTTTGATTAAGAAACATTTTCCGAATAATAATCCCTTAAGCAAGATTTTTAATAAAAATATTCTAAAATTAAGTTATAGTTGTATGAATACTCTGGGAAAATTTTTAAAAATCATAATAATAATGTTTTTAAAAAAATTTTAACCTAGTTGAAAATAAGAATCATCCAATAATTGAAATCAATAATTTAGACAATAATAAATGTAACTGTAGAAACTCTGTAGAGTGTCCTTTGGAAAACTTATAGAATCCATTTTTTATCACTGTACTATTTCTTCTATGGAAAACCCTAGTAATGTGAAGGTGCATGCTGTAGTACTATAGTGGGTAGGCATTCTTTAGGAGAGTAGTTGTATGTTGTTGCAGATTAACAAAATTTGGCCCGGTTGTAGAGAGCCCACTATAAGTCATACAAAGATTATAAGTCAAGAAAAGCAAATTGAGTTGAAAAATAACATTTTATATATACACATATCAATTAAGGTTTTTACAATTTAAGTAATCTTCTAAATATGGGTTCAATGGACGTTAAAATGTTCATGGCAATAAACTGCTGAAAAGAGAATTAATGCTTAATTAGTGCACGTGTTTTTGTGTGAGCTAGGTGATGAACATGTTCTTCTCGGGACAGAATCCTAACTGGCATAACATGTGACGTTCCCCGCTTTTATCGGCATGCGTTTACGCGGGAACTAAGGTTATCACGTGAACGGTGAATGACCATGTGTGTGTGTGGGTGTGAATGTATCAAACCCTACACAGAGGATTCAAAAAGATTTGGATGAGTCTAATGGTGATTATGAAGGTGTTTGGAGTCATAGCTATTGATGGCAATGTTATGCCGTCATACATTTTCCCACAGAGCCCCAGACTTAACACTGAAGTTTACATCAAGTACCTTGAGGAGGTAGTGCTACCCTGGGTCAAGAGGATTGTTGCTGGAAGATCCTATGTGACAACAGGACTCTACACCAGGGGTTTTCAAACTTTTTGACTTATGAACCTCTTTATATTTCCACTGTAAACGCTTATGAAATTTATATATAAATTTTTACTAAAAATAGCTTATAGTTTTGCATTAACGTAGTAAAAACTGGTTTTAAGCTTATTTTAGACATAAGTGTTCAAATAAAATAAATTAATACTGCATACTGATGCAAAATGTAACAAAATTAAATTTAAATTACTTTGAATTTTACGTGATGAGTTAATCCACGGACCCCCTATCTTATCCTTGCGGACCCCCTGTGGTCCACGGACCACAGTTTGAAAACCCCTGCTCTACACCATGCCATACAAGCAGGAGAACCCAGTGATGGGTGTCAGACAATTTCTGCAACCACAACACGGATTATATCTGACCACCTAACTCTCCAGACTGCTACCCCCTTCATTATTATGTTAGGTGCAGTTGAGTGAGAGACCAAAAAAAAAAAAATTCTTGTAACACCTACGATAAACTGCAGGCAAGGATTATGGCAGCATTCACCAACTGAAACAAGGAGATTGCCGAGAGGAGTTGCAGGAGATTCCGAAAACATCCGAAGGTCGTGATTGAAGCCAATGTCTATTTTATTGAATAAATTTACTCTTTTATTATTACAAGATATTCTTTTTGCATAATTTTGATAAATATATGTTAAATTGAGATGTCAGTGTTATTTTCATTTAGCCGACAATTTATCCATCGCACACAGTAATTAAAAAAGGAATATCTTCAAAAAAAAAAATTAAATCCAGAAAAAAAAAATTATTTAAACACTTGAAAAAAAAAATAGCCTTATTGTCAACAAAAGCGACCTGTTTAAGGTTATCTATTGTTTGTATGTAAATGCGTCTAAATTAGCAGAATATTTGTAGGCATTTTGTCATTGTTTTGTTTTTCTTCAGCAACTGCAAATAAAATGTCTGTCTCGTTTCTTTCGTCTCCCGATACACGTGTGTCACATTTTTGTCTTTCACAGAAGATCAACAGAAATGTATAAGTAAAAAAAAAAGGATAATAAATAAAACGGAAAAAATTAGAAAGAAAGAATAACCATTTTATGCTAAAATAAATCAAATATCAGAATTTTAATTCATAAAACTAAAAGGAAAACACACTTTTCAGTTTTAAGCACAAACAATTCTTCCCTCCCTAACCACACCGGAAAAAAATACCCACATGGCCCCGAAACCGACCCAACTGCTTTTATTTATTTTATAAAAATAAAAAACGAATATATTTATAAAAATTGAAAATGAAATCAAATTAATAAATAAATATAAAGCAACTAAAATCTTTCTATGTAATTTTTGGTACGATTTTTTTTTAAAAATCGATTTCCTAAACATCGGAGAAAATCGGATGTTCAAGCGCGACGTTAACTCTCGCTACATATATAAGGCTGTGATATTTTAAATCAGTTACAGTTTTCAACATTTCTCTACTTAAAACCGATTTATTTACAAAAAAAAAGATAAACTTTTGAAAAAAATTAAAAAAGTGAAAGAAAACTGTAAAAACGTTCTATCATCTCGACATAACGAGAATTTCTTACCACGTGATTGCTACATCCGGGCAAGGCACCGTAGTGAAAATGGCGGTTGCTATTTCATTTGTGTTGTTTCTATCTGAGTGATTATGCGCGTGGAGGACGATGCGATTTGAGTCTATCACCTAACTCGTTCAAGCAACATAGCAGTCGGCGACAACAACCATGGCAGCCTTCGTCCGCGGCTTCAACGCCTTGCAGCAGGAACTGGAAAAGACGAAAGAAAGTCTCAAAGATGTCGATGAGAATATAAAAAAACTAACAGGGCGAGACCCAACGGAATTAGGTAGGTCCGGACAACAAAGAAGAATTCTTTTGGGGTTTAATGAAAGAGGAGGAAATGGTGGAGGGGAACCGCTTGTTAGTCGGGGAAACAGAAAACGCGTGCCCATGCTTGGGAAGTGGTCAGTTAACGATACTGATCAAGGTCCTGCACGTAAAAAGAGAGGTAACATAGCAAGCCGCCTTGGGCCTCGACCCAGTCGATCTTCTCAAGACAGTGGCGATGGGGATGAACTGGTTAGAAAACCTTCGATCCCTTCGTCTGTGGTGGCCACTTCGAGAGACTCGCTCACCCGAAAGGACATGCTAGATGCCCAGGGTAAAGACGAACGGGGTATGGCTCGAAATAGGAGAATGTTTGGTCTCCTCCTGGGGACTTTGCAAAAATTCAAAGACGAGGCAAAGCACAGAAAAGATAAACACGACCAACGTAAACAGGTCGAATTAAAATTAGAAGAAAAGGCTCAGCAGGAAAGAGACGAAATCCGTAAAGAGCGTGAACTGTTGTTTCAAAACCGACGTGAAAAACAAGCTAGGATTCGTCTTCTGGAACAGAAAATGGAACTAGTTGCCACACACGAAAAGTGCGAGGCAGAAATACGCAAGCTGACCAATTTTATCTGCACGAAGACCAAACCATGCATTTTTTATCTTCCCAAAGTACACACTCCGGCCACGGAGAGTCGGTTGACCGAAACTAATAAAGTTGTTGAAGACATGATCGGAGAACGTCGTCGAAGACTTACAGCTGAAATCAATGAACTTATGGGTCCTTCATCCCTTGCTTCTACCATTGAGGCTGGGGAGGACCAGGAAATGGATGAAGACGACGACGATGGGGAAAACATTCCCGCCGGTCGAAAAGAAGAAGCACAAAGCACTGGAAGCAACAACAACAAGCGATACCATCGCGGAGGTTTCAGTGGTAAGGACTGGTCAAAAAACAACAAAGATAATCGAAAGACCTCAAAAAGGTCTTCTTCCTCAACTGGAGGTGGTGGTGGTGACCCTCATCACCATCACTCTGATAACAAATCCAGTAGTAAGCATGGACGAGGTTGGGACGAAAGACAACCCGAAGTGCACCGGGGTGTCAAATCCTCTAAGGATCAGTCATTTGTAAGTGGCGGGGCCTCTTCAGCGATCTCATCCAAGGCTCTGTCTAATAAATGGCAGCTACTCATGGAAATGGACAGTGGTTTAGAGGAAGATGAAGAAAAGGCAGTTATGCCTTCAACCATTTTCAAGCCAGTCCTTCCTTTATCGCCCACCTCTGTGTCTGTAACATCTTTGTCATTGCTACCCTGTCCACGTGATGAACACGAAGAGGAAGTGATGGAAACCGACAAGAGGGAGGTTCGCCTGGAGGAGAACAGTATGAACGGAACAGAGGACAGGCGGTTGGTGGAGGCTACCTCCAGTAATCCTGGTGGAGGAGGAGGTAGTGGTCGTCGAAGGGTTGTCTTGTCAGCAGATGTTGATGAGGAAGATGAAGATGATGACAATAATCATGATGAGGTTCCAACAATGGCAGCAGCTGATAAGTGATTGTCAGTGATTAATTTAGTTCAAATTCAGTTTCTCTACTTGTCCCACATCTTTTCTATTTTAATGAGTATTTTTAGATTATTTTTTTTTCCCCGCTTCCTGATTTTCACCTCTCTTTCCACCCCAGATAAACCATAAAATATATTACACATTATCATTTATGTATCATAATTAATTCTGGTCATGTCACATTGGAAATTCTTCCTCTCAGGCTTCTAAACTTAATCAGCTAAGGGCCCCCCACCTTTGTCGACTCCACTCAATGCTGCACTGGATAAGCATTTAAATATTCCGTTCAGTATAAACAGAACAAAAGAAAATTGCCTGTTTTTGGAGATCTTCAGAATTGGCAGTCATCAGCCTGGAAACTGAGTCTCATACACGACTCATTCTTGTTTGAATGAGTCAACGACCGAAACAGCCCGTGTTCCGCTTGCTTGTAAACAAAAAGATTTTCCTCTTTGTAACCAATGTCTGGTTGGGTTTAGAAAAATGAATATATTTTAAACTCTCAAATATTTCTTAAGACTTGTATGATACTAACAATTCCATGTTTTTGATGACAGTCACAAATGTTGATCCAGGTGCATAAATGAATTCTCTTTTTATTTTAATTTTTTTTTATTTTCTCTTTTTAGTCGGATCTAATAAATATTCAGTAAGAATTGTAAAAAAATAATTATTTTTCTCACTTGTAGTAAATATTTATTCAGGATGGTAAAAGAATCCCCAACACACTTTTTTCTTTTTTTTTTTTTTTTTAGCCCACTTGTTAATTTTATCAAGATTTACTTAAGGCATAGAAAGGAAATATTTTTGATCACCAGTCAAAGGTTCCCCAACACACAAACACATTTTAATTTAATATTTTTCTCAGCTCTGTAACATCCAGCTTACATTTCATAACTTATGAAATGCATAACAAATGCTACAGGCAAAAAGAGAGGAGTTGGGTGCTGATAAGAAAAACAGAACATTTATTTTTTTTTTTTTTTACTACCAACTTAGGGTCTATTTTCCCTTCTCACATGCCTGCCCCCTTCTCTCTCAAAAAAAAAATAGGGGTTTCTTTTCTTTTGATGCAAGTATTTTCTTAGTCCACATTGACTGCCAAAAATATACACACACACCAACTCGGGGTCTATTTTCCCTTCCCTCACACTTGTCCCCTCAGAAAACAATTAGTGGGGGTTCTTTTCCTTTGGTGCAGAGATTTTCTTTAGCCATGTTAAAGACTGCCAAAAATATGAACATTGACTAAACTTTGGAGATTTTTTTTTTTTTTTTCCAAACAAAAAGAAAAAACAAAACACAAACTTTTTTGAAGGATGGGTGTGCAAATATCCCTGGTGGAGGGCTGTGAAAAATATCATCTAGCCATACCTTATGGGAAGCAAGACAACCCTCCATCCAAAAAAAAGTAATTTTTTTTTTAACTTCAAAGAATAATATAAAAACAAAAACAAAACATGTCCAAAAAGCAAAAAAAAAAAAACATAGATCCTGCATTGTTGCATTTTTTAAAAATCTTTGACATTTTTAAATTTTTTTTTTTTTTTTTTTTTTTTTTTGCAACTACAACTTGTGTATGGTCTGGGATTTTTCCAGTGTAAGTGACTTCACTACAGTCAGCTGTTAATTTCTAGTTGTCGTCTTTCTGCAGGTAAATTGGGTTGATGCCGAAATAATGCCAGTGCTGTAAACAGGACATTTGAAATAAGGGGGTGTTTGCCCACTCCCTTCCTCATATTTGTAAACTAACAGTCTCTTTTCTTTTTTGTCTACATAGACAAAAAAATTGAAAATTCAACACCTTGCTAAAATAACACAGTGAAAAGAAAAAAAAATATTTACAATTGAAGAAAATTTTAAGAGTTTTTTTCCTTCTTTTTCCTAGTTTATGTGTTTCTTATTTATGTGAGTTTTTTTTTTTTTTTTTTTTTTATCCATTCAAAATTTAATAGGCATGTTTTACCAATTGGATATTGCATGCTCTTTTTATTCAAAAAGCAAGATATATTTATGTATTTGTTATATCACCCCCAGCCATATACACACTATACAGCAGAAATACACCCCACATGTTAAAGTTTGACAAAAGTACTAAGCTAACTGCTATTAAAAAATAAAAGGACTACAGTTTTTATCCATGTTCATTGTGGTGTAATGGATATCAGCTTGGAATGAGAAATTTAAACCTAGTTCAAATTACAGTTGATTTCATTGCATTCACTTACATTGGGGAAAAGTATTAATCTGTCTCTTCTCTCTCCAGCTATGGGTTGAATAGCAGGACAGATTTGGTTGTATAGCCTTGGTTGGTAACCAATCTACCTCAAAAAAAAAATGACAACCTACTGCAGGAAAATCTTCTGTCATGGATTGAAAGAGACATGATCACCTAAGTGTGTATTACATGTGGCACTTAACTGACTGACTGGGCTTAAAAATGACCTCCCCCCATGTGGTGACCTCTATTCACCAGACACTTGTAAACAATTTCTAAAGTTTCTCATCACCCCAAAGTTCGAGTTCTTCCAGGTGACCTTTTAAGCACTGAACCTGTGGCCCTGAAATTTTCAATCCCAAGCAGTGTTGATTTTCTGCCTGAAACAGCATCATTCCAACATAACACGAAATGAGCATGAAAGGTTGTGTTGTAGTTATAAATTCACGTCTTAAAAACATTTCAACAGCAAATGCACAGTGGACCCAAGTCTAAGCTATGGTATTTGAAAAAAAAATGTTAAGACATTAGCTAAATAAAGACATCATTGCCATTTAGCTAAGTTCATTAGCATCACACAGATGACCACTTAAAATATGGGAGGTATTTCTGCCATGTCTTGTATATGACTGGAGATATGAACAACCTATTTGGTCTTTTCTCTCTCTCTCTACTACACTCTACCAACTCATGAAGACAGGTTGGTAATGAGACCACTCCCATCTCTTGCTCATGCTTTCTCTCTTATCATACAGGGTTCAGACATCAGTGTAGAAGAATTGACAGATTCTTGAGGTCCCTGGCTCCTTATCTCCCTCAAAGTTATCTGCATTTTATAAAATTTGATACTATTTGGGGATTATTAATCCTTCCGTTGCTGCTGTAAACATATTTATACAACTTTTTGAATCTTCCATTGCTTTCTGCAGATGTACATATACATAATTTAAATCGTACCGAGTGGAGACAGTTTATTAGGGAGAGGTGCAACACTTTGCAGGTAACTGTCTCAGGCATGCTCAGTTCATGCATGGTATCTGAAGTGGCACTCGCTCTAATTTGCTAACTAATATGCAGTCTTGGAAACGGTATGTGTGAGCACATGCTGTTGTCAAGGACAGGTTATATAATGTGCAGGGTTATTGTAACAAGCGGAAGCGAACCAACTGTGTCATCTGCCTGACAATACCTGTGTTGTTTGCAGGTCATCATCTGGACTGAAGAGGCACATGGTGGTACACAGGAGAGTTTGAGGCCATGCAGATCCAATCAAGGATAATGTTTTCGTCAGATGCCTGATACCAATGGGGCAATAGATACCAAATTGCAACAAAAGCCATTGCAGATAATATGATATGGTGGGGGGGGCTCGCATCTGAGTAAGATGTGGCAATCAGCATATGTATTTAAAAAAAATCTTGGCCGCAGATGTATATTTTGTTATGATTCAAAGCAGCCCTCTTGAGAATTTTCCATCTGAGCAACTTAGTTTCTCTAAAATTGTGGTTGAATTTATTTGTAGGCATCGCTTATGCATTTGATAAATATATATATATATATATATATATATATATAAGCCTTCTTTTTTGTTCATAAGTTTTTTTTAACACTAACAAATTAAATAAAAACAGGCACATCCTAACTTCTACTATGCAAAACAATTTATCCAATCTTAACAATATCAAAATAATTAATCACATTCAAAACTATTATGTACATGAACAGAACTAAAAATACCCATAACAATAATAATTCTAAAACAGATATATTAAAAAAAACAAAAATGCCACCACTGCTTCTTGCAGTGGTGAGATTTAGAACTATGATAAAAACTTAAAATTTTAAGCCTGTTTGAAAGAATTGCCGTAAACTATGACATCAGTCACAAAATATTTATAACGTTTTGTTATTTGAAAAAGTTGTTGAGATGAAATTTAATTTCAAACAGCCTTAAAATTTTAAGTTTTTATTGCATTTCTAAATCTATTCACAAGCTTAACAACAAAAAACTTTGCAATAGTAAATATAAGCCCCGATGATGGTTATAACAACCAAAGCATTATAATATTGGCTCATATATATATATATATATATATATATATATATATATATATATATATGGGTAGGTATTAGAAGGGTGTCGCAATGTGTGTTTAGTATAATAAAGGAAGGTAAAGTAAAGAAGGTGTTGGGTATTACCTATTTATTATTCATTAATATTTCGAGATCAGAATGATAGAAGAGCTTGGTTTCAAGTTGCCCACTGCTGGACTGTGCCTTTAAATATATATATATATATATATATATATATATATAATATTTTAATACAAATATAAAATTTGTCATTTGGCTGATTGATGTTGCCACCATCATCATCATCATCATCATCCTGAATCTGGAGTTTCATGGATGGACTCTTCAGAAATCACTCCAGCCACAAACATCGATTTTTTTTTTTTTTTTTTTTTTTTTTTTTTTTTTTTTTTTTTTTTATTAATCTGACAGATTTTATCACTTAAATGTTTAGTAGATACCCATATTTAAGTAGATGCTCTGTTTATTTATTAAATGGTATATTTATATTCATCTACTTTAAAAAGTTTTCTTGAATATTCAAACCAGCAGACAAGTAAATATACCATTTAATAAACAGGAAGTCTATTTAAATCTGGGTATCCACTAAAAATAACATTTAAGTGATAAAATGCGTGCATAACAAAATTTTGGTTGCTAGCATTTGTGCTAGAAACTACCACTAACTGCAAATTCAACCTATGAAATGAAGTTAAGCAATGTCGAGTCTGGTCAGTACCTAGTCGGGTAATGGGTTGGAATGAGAAATCATACCTCTCTGAACACAGTCTGGACCTTTTCAAGTCGAGGGTTATCATCTATCCTCCTTATCCTCATAATATTTACTTCTACCCTCTCCTTTCTAACTCAAATAACACGTCATTCATCATGGATTTTTTAACAATGACCCTCTACCATGTGTGGTTCTTGAGCCTTGTAATGGATGAATTACAGTACTAAAAAGAACATTAAATTCTCTGAAGGTTAGCACTGGTTGTTGCACAATCACCAAGGTTAAGCAACATTGATCAGAACCTAGATGAGTGATCACTTGGGAGTAACAGCTTGAAATTGGTATTCCAAGAGCTGAGTCCCAATTCCAGTCAGGTTCATTACATTCACTTATGCACAAATACATTTGGGGAAGGTATGAATTCATCTCTCCCCCCTCAACTATGGGTTACTTAGTGTATTATTTAGATGTTGACTGTCTCCTCTATATTGTTAGGAATTGGGTTTTTTGACGTTGTTTACTAAGCATTGTAATAGATTCTCCTGCTTATTATGAAGTATTTGGGACTCATTACCCTTTTTACGTGAGAGTATAGAGTCTATAAATCTGCTGAAGGCTGAAGAATGGATCTGCTAAAATAAGTACAAGGAGTATTTGGAAAGATATTGAAAGAGAAATGGAAAAGTGTATGAGTAAGCAAGATAGCTGCTTGGAACAGTTGTTACAGAATTTTTATTACAGCACATTTTTTGATCATGGAATTTGGCGACTTTTTTATATCAATCTCATATGGCCAACTACAAAAACTGACGTTCGTTACACACTTCAGACAGCCTGAGCTGAGTGCTTTTGTGTATTTATTGTCCCCCCCCTCTAAGCACTCACTTGTAGATAAGCCTTTAAGCAATGGACTTTTTTTCATTATAACATTATTTCGTGTTACTATCCCGGTTTACAACTCCACCCACGTCTATTGAACAGGTGTAGAGGCTCATCCCTTGTTTCCTCGTTTAGGGTGTGGTTTCCGGCTTTCTCATTTCCAATGTTTTTACTCTTACATAGCCCCCTGCACATCAGTGTCATTACCGCCTTGCTTGGGGTGATATGATTTAAAAAAAAAAAAAAACATAATATAGTGATGGCTTATGTTTGAGTAGAGAAAAATTCATAAATACATGTTCCTGTTGAGATATATATATATATATATATATATATATATATATATATTGATTATTTAATTACTTAGTTTTTGGTCATAATAATATTGGACCAGTACACAGTTGTATTAAAATGTTCAATACAATTGTACAATTTTTTAATATTTTTCATTTGTAAATGAATTATTACATGATTTAGGTTTCTACCATGTGGTGTCTTCAGGCAATTTGCCAATTGCCTGAAGAAACCACATGGTAGAAACCTAGGTTGCATAATAACTTGTCTACAAATTAAAATCTTTTATATATATATATATATATATATATATATATATATAATACTTTAGGACTTGTACAAACTAATTATAGTTTGTACATGTTCTAAAGTATAATTTATAATATTCATTTCTATATTGAGCAGTTTCAAATTAATGTTTTGAACATTGTAAATATTTTCTTCATTCCCTATTCATTTGGAGATTTTTATATATGTATATGTATATATATATATATATATATATATATATAAAAACGAAACTTGGTTATAAGCAACCGACAATTTGAAATGAATTGTTTACCGGCCTGAATCCTGCTGAATAGCACACATTTTCATAATAAAAATTTATCGTAAATAATCAGGCCGGTAGAAATAAATATATAATACTGTTTCATTAAAAACAGAATATCTACTTAAATACAAGTATCAATAAAAAAATAATGTTCAAACAATTCATTTCATATATATATGTAAAAGAGCAAATAAACATTTATTAATATAACCTGTTTCACTTTTATTAAAAGCCTCATCAGAGAATAAGATGTCGGAAAAAATAATCTGGTATTTTTTTTGTTTGATTTTCATTGGTTATGCAGATTCACATTCATTTGACTTGCTAGGCATCGTTAGTATAATTTAGTGTTCTAAACATTTTGGAGCTTCAAAGGACATCTTTCCTTGAAGTTTTCATAAAAGAAAAAACATTATGTTGATAAACACTTCTAATTTGTTCTTTGTTCTATCATTCTGTTGAATTTCAATCTATATTTGATCCCAATTTACATATATATTACACACACACACATTCTACAGAATCTAACTGATAAAAGTAATATTCACCCTTAAAAAAGTGCTCAAGATAATCTCTCAATAATCTGTATATCAACAAAAACACAAAGCCAGCAGAAATATATTAGCGAAAGTAAATATTTCTGTAAAATCTGGTATTTCTACAAGAAAAAAATTACTGGAAAATATTGTATAATTCTATAAATTTCTTCTTTTTTTTTTTTTTTTTTTTTTTTCCTGGGTGCATTTTTCAGGGATATTTTTTTTATTGATATCATGTTTGTTCACTTTCAGGAGGCCTAGTTTTTCAGAGATTGGATGAGGGGTAATTTTTTTTTTTTAATCTATGTCCAATAGGCTGGCAAATACAGTAATTTCTTAATCTAATCAAACAAATGATAGAGGTTCTGTTCTTGTCAGAGGACACATTTCTTTTAGGACTTTTGCTCTTTAGGCTGGTAGACATTAATTTTGCTGTTTGAACTAAAACAGGAATGTCTATTCAAATGTGTGTTTGTTGAATACTTCTGTAATTTTCTGAATATGGAAAGTATTTTTTTTTTTTTTTTTTTTTTTTTTTATTGAAGATTTTGTATTTAGACTTTTCCATGAACATTTCTGAATGATTTATCACTCTCCATCTGCCCTACCCTCCTAATTTTAAGTTTGAGCTGACAAAAAAAATTTGACACGTACAACTTGTTTCCCTCATATCAAAAATAGCTTTATCTGAAAAAAAAAAAATTACCTGTATATTTTACATTGGACATCGAAATAAAGACGTTGTCAAATGCATCACTTATTCATACTATTATTAAAATTTCTATTTAAATGATAAATATCTATCAGTCAGTCAGTGAAGTGCCATACGTGAAACACACTTTGGCGATCATGTCTCGACAGAGACATGACTGACTGGGCAGAAGATTATCCCGCAGTAGGTTGCCATTGCTTTCTGCGGTAGATTGGTTGCCAGCCAAGGCTATAGAACCCAATCTATCCTGCTATTTAACCCATAAGTGGAAGGAAGAGATGGATTAATACCTTTCCCAAGGGTATTTGCGCATAAGTGAATGCAATGAATTCAACTGGAATTTGAGCTCGGCTCCCCGATTTCTCGTTCCGAGCCAATATCCACTGCCCCACAACGCATGTAACAACTATAAAAAGAATATATTGGCTGTATTTGCCGGCGTCAAGGATGCAGTATATTTTTTTTCTCTCTCTCTCTCTAATAGGTCTCAAAAATTTGCTCTGAGTCCTTCAGAACGAAGGTTAGGGTCTTTGTAGACTATCTGCATGCCTCTTATTTCGGTGGGGAGGACTTCATCTTAGGTGCTGGCAAATATGGTATATCTAATAAATAGTATGAGATTATTGGTAAGTATATACTTTAAGATTGGAGTTTTAGTATTATATAGATAATAATACTAAATCGTGACACAGCCCCAATCCTCTGGGAGATGTCCATCTACCCTTACAGTGAAATGAAAATCCAAGATCCTGATATCATTTTTAAGGATGGGAAAGAAAGAAAAACATTGATGCTTGTCCATTTATGTAACAGTATTACTGGAAAGAAACAGCAGGTGCTATAAGCCTGATGAATATACAGATGATGTAATAGATAATAGCTCAGGATGAGAAATTGAAGATTCAAGTTCGAATTCCAGTTGGGTTCATTGACACCACTTCAGTCATACCAAAAACTTAAAAAAAAACAAAGCAAGTGTCACTTCCTTTTTCTAGATTTGGATAGTATACAATTTATAAGAATTTATTTATATATATATATATATATATATATATATATATATATATATATAGGAAAGAATATTAAAACGTTTTGAGTTTGAAAATGTGTTTTTTTGACAGTATTTGTTTGTTTCTGAAATATAATAGTAGAAACAAACAAATACTGTCAAAAAACATTTTCAAACTCAAAACGTTTTAATATTCTTTCATATACATATTAAGACTGTATACGTGGATCATCACTATGTTATATATATATATATATATATATATCTATATATAGATAGTGTATGGTTAGGTCTTGAAGGCTGTCACAATGCATTGAGTAAAATAAAGGAAGGTAAAGAAGTTGTTGTGTATTACATATTTATTATACATTAATATTTCGAGATCAAAATCTCATCTTCAGAATGGTAGAGGAGCTTGTGTCTGTCCAAGTGAGTCTGTGCCTTGCAACAAATGGTCATTCCTGGCTGCTGCTGTCATTAATTGTAGTGAGTGCTTGTGTACAAGTGTGTTAGAGCATGTGTGTGTGTGTTTATGGTGTGTGTGTGTGTGTGTGTATATATATGTGTGTGTCTGTGTGATTGACAGTTGGGACCTTTTTCTGGTCTGATATCAGTCTGCTTTAGTATTTGGTTTATCTAAGTATGTGTGACCTGACCATTAGTTTGACTTTTGCAAAAGTTGAAGAGGATTTGTTTTATTACTGTTGTTTTATCTATCTGCTTTATCTTGTGGTATGTGTGTGTCCGTGATTGTGTCATGTGTGCATGTTTGTGTGCGTATACTTCTTGTAATTTATTTTACTTTATTTTGTATGTGTTCTGGTGTATAGTGTTATATATATATATATATATATAAAAAATAAAATAAATTTCAAAGTTCAAACCGTTGAATGATCATTTCAACATGAAATCCCTAAGAGAGATTTCCCATCTCTTCGGCAACTATCAATACTCAAAATGAAATCAAGATTTTACCAGCGGAAGTTCAAAGATTTACGTCACAAAAAAATAGATAGCAATCAATGTGTATTTTTAGATTTTGGACAACATTACTAATAGATTGAGTTGTAAGTGAAAAATCTTAATTTTTGATTTCATTTTGAGAATGATAGTTGCCGAAGAAATGTAGAATCTTTCTTCGGGATTTCATGTTGAAATGATCATTCAACGGTTTTGAACTTCGAAATTTATTTTATTTTATAATTGGCTCTGTAATTTTAATTATATTGAGCCCTGCACCTGTATCATTTTTGAATATTAATTAGGATTAGGTCTTTGGGATTTACCTTCCTGCTTTACCTTTTTGATTAAAGTTTTTTTGTTTTTTTTTAAATATATATATAGATAGGTGTGAGTTTGTAACCCTTGATTTCACACTTGCGATCGTCAGACAGACTCATTAATTTTTTTAAAAAATTGGCTATATGTAAGGCTGCGTATATTGGTGTATTTTGTGGAAGTGGGAGGAAAATTTCTCATCATGACAGGCGCAGACATATATACACATTTGTATACTCATTGACGTGCGTGTTGACATGGCTACACTATTCGATTACACCAACCAAATGCATATGTATGTGCGCAGCGGCACATATATATGCCGAGCCCCGTACAGTTTGCATTTATGTTTGTGTGAGCCCCAGTGGGTGGACGCGCATGTGTGTGTCTTTGTGCATGTCAATGTGTGTACAAATGTGTATATATGTCTGCACCTGTCATGACGACAAATTTTCCTCCCACAAAAATACACCAATATACGCAGCCCTACATATAGCCAATGTTTTAAAAAATTAGTTGGTGTGACGATCGCAAAAGCATGAAATCAAGGGTTACAAACTTACACCTATCTATATGAATATGTCAGCTCTATCACTGATATTGAATGCTTTCAAATAAGTACCACGCATATATAATATATAAATAATATATATAGCAAATTGCATATATATATATATATATATATATAATTCATATTTAAAATTATATACATACACTTTTCGCACATATATATATATATATATATATATATATATAGCAACGTAAATTAATACACATGTGAGGGTTCACATATCTATAGTATTATTATTATTATTATTCAGATGTTAATAAAACCACAATCGTTCCTCCTGCCTATTAATATGGATCAGGCTTCTCTCCTGTGAAAGTAAAACACTGCGTCTCCTTGGATTAACTCTCACATCAGACCCAAGTGGAATAACTTTATAGAATCCATAGCTAAATCTGCTGCTAAGAAAGTCAGTTCTCTGTGTAGGGGCAGGAAGTTTTTACCGTCCGAAACAATACTGCACATATATAGATCTACCATCCACCCGTGCATTGAATAATGCTGCCATATCTGGATGGGTGCTCCTGCTATCCACATAGGTGTCCTCGACCAAATCCAAGAGAGAATCTATAATTTGATCGATCCCGACTTGGCAACTAGGATACAGTCGCTTTTTTTACCGACGCAGTGTGGCTTCCCTGTGTCTCTTCTACAAATACTTTCACTGCTTCTGCTTCGATGAACTTAGCTCACTGGTGCTCCCTATACATGAATTTCCTCGAGCCACAAGATTAGCAACTAGGTTCCACCCTTTTACTGTGAAACCAATAAAATGTAAACACAAATTCTACTCCAGCAGCTTTTTTTCTCGCACTTACTGTGGAATTCTTTTCCGCATACTTGCTTTCCCGACAGTTATAATCTCCAAGAATTTAAATGTAAAGTCAATAGTCATCTCCTGTCTCACTAACTTACAACCTCTCAGGCTTTTTTCTCCGTCCACCCAACTCTCATCAGTATTCTCTTCCTTCTCCTACTCTCTTCCTGACATCCTCTGCAACCTCTCACTCCTTCTCATAACATTCCTCCTATGTAACCCCCTGCACAACAGTGGCAGTAAAATGCCTTGCTTGGGGTGACATGATTAAAAAAAAAAAGTGAACAGAGCTATTTTATATATATTAATAAATATACATATTGTCTTATGGCGATGACATGGCTCAAAATTTCATGCATTATGCAATCATCAGGTGCATTTTTCATGAGTCGTGTCATCGATGTAAGATGATATATATATATATATATATATATATATATATATGATATATATATATAGCTCCAATTTCAAATATAATCTGTCTTACAGCATGGAGCAATATCCCTACATTTTTGGGTTATCCAGTCTAATCTCTATTTAATGAGATATTTCATTATAATGGTAACTTTATTATTGATTTCAGTTTGCAGTTTTCATCTTTTGAAATATGATTTTTTCTCTAATTTTGGGCAAAAATTTGACTTGGTGATTTAAATTTTGTTGCTGTATTTAGTTTTAGTTTTTATTTGTTAGCCTTAAGTGACGAGATGATTTTTGGTCAGAGCTCATGAATTAATTCTTTCATTACATCTATTTATGGTCATTGCGAAACAACAAACTATTATTGTCCTTCCTCAACTCCATTTTAAGTATTTGGATGGTCAACTTCTCATTTATAATATCAGTGCATAGGTGTAATGTAATATAGAGATCATCTTTACAGGTACTACTTGAATTTAAACCTTCTTTTAACATTATTTTTATTTTTACAACTCAGTTTTGATGTATAGCTTCCTATTTATAATACCAGCTCTTGTGCAATAATTTTATTTTTTTTTAATGTCTCAGAAGGTGACACTTGTAATGAAGGATATACCCTCCCCTAAATATATATATACTCTTTGGTGCCTAATAAAATGAGGAGCTTTTGTTTATTTAGTTTTTCTTTCTTTAACACTCCCCTCCCCACACACTTTTGACTCTTTAAATATATTTCCCAAATTGTTTATATTTCATACCGAAAGAAATTCCAACTCTGAACTTCTTGTGTTAAGTTCTAAAGTGTGTGTGTGTATGTATATATATATATATATATATATATATATATATATCAGTTTGGTTGAAATTGAAATCTTTTGTAATAAAGAATGAACATTATTATTAAAACAAATGGGAAAAGTATTCAATGTTTATGCTTAAATGACACTTCATTTTTAGGGGTCACAAAAAGCAGGGCCTTCCAAAATTTCAATTAAATAGAACTTTTGGGTAATTTATTTTCAATTGAAAGTATTATAATGCAAGAAACACTTGGTCATATTTTTAATAAGGTTTATTCATTTGATGCCATTGTGTGTCGGATTTCATTAACTGAGGTGAATTAAATGATTTTTATCCATTCTCATGACAGACAAGATTTCCCCACTTAAAAGATTGAAGCAACACAATCATCCTCAGCTTATTCTCATTGAAGCACCTGTTTTTGTACGATCACCAAAGTTGAGCAACATCAATGCTGGTCAGTACCTAGATGGGCGACTATTCTGGAAAGTGGCATAATGGATGATGGCTCAGAATTTTTAATCAGAGAGCTAATTGGGAAAGGCATGAAGCCACATTTCCACTGCTGCTAAAAACATTATCTGCCCTTAAAAATAATTCTTATAATCCAGAAGTATTTTCTGGCTTTAAATTACTTGTAGTGGGTTGATAACTGTAAAAAACAAATCCAATCAAAATCTACCTTTTTATTTAGTCATGGGGAAGAGAAGTTAGCTTTCTTTTCAGTACCCATTTGTAGAACTATTAAGTCCAAGGTGCTGTCAACAAGTTATCAACTGTGGTGATCTGGACTGCCAGACAACATGAACAGGCGCCTCTTCCAATCAACCGTTACTGCTGTTCTATTATATGATTGCTCATCATGAAACGTTAGATTAAAACTAAAAAAAAGATTGGATAGAGCCCACGAAAACTGAGTGTAGCTTTGAACATCACTTGGAGAGATCGTCTGACCAATGAGCAATTGTATAGGAAACTTCATCTAGTATCAAGCGTCACCAAAGTTGCGTAGAGTCAGATTGGAGAGCTAAAGGCAAAATTGTTATTGAGGTTCTTTTGTGAGAGCTTACACAAAGGAATACCTGGTAACGGGCAACCAGCCAAGACCTATACTATGCAGATTTGTGACAACATAAACTGCAATCCCTCTAAACTGCCAAATATGATGTACAATAGAATTGGTTGGCAAAAGAGAGTTGTAGAAATTCTGCAACAAGGTGATGCCAAAGCCGCTGAGAGCAGCTATCCATTTCCGGTATTCACTTGCACACAAATACTCTGGAAAGTTAACAAATCCCACCCACCTCCAGCTATGGGTTAATTAGTAAGGTTTGTATCCCTAAATCATTATGATCTTAAAAAAAAAATTCTTGCAATTCTTACATTTTCTTGCTTTGATTAACCTACGGTTGATAAGCTGTGAAAAAAAAAAAAAAAAAAAAAAATGAATCACTACAATTAATATTTAGTAATTCTGAAAGGGGGATCAGTTTATTACTCAAAAACAACAGAAAACCAATCCTCCATTTTATGACTTGTAGAATATTTAAATACATTTTCTCCAATTAATATCAGGTTTACAGCCACATCACGTTGAAACATTGGTTCCCATAGAATCACCAAAGTTAAGCAACATGGAGCCTGATCGGTACCTAGATGGGTGACCACAGGGTACCAGATGCTGTACGCTATAATGTGGGTGTAATATTATGGGCTTACACCATATCTGGTTAAAACACTGATTCGCATACGATCACCAAAGCTAAGCAACATCGAGCCTGGTCAGTACCTAGATGGGTGACCACAGGGTACCAGATGCTGTACGCTATAATGTGGGTGTAATATTATGGGCTTACACCATATCTGGTTAAAACACCGATTCGCATACGATCACCAAAGCTAAGCAACATCGAGCCAGGTCAGTACCTAGATGGGTGATCACAGGGTACCAGATGCTATACGCTTTGATGTGTGTGTGTAGTATTATAGGCTTACACCCACATCGCATTGAAACACCAGTTACTGTACAATCACTGAAGTTAAGCAACTCCAAGCCCGGTCACTATCTAGATGGGTGATCACTTGGGAATGCAAGTTGTTGTAAGCTTGGATGTGCAGGTGGTGAAATGATGATGACTTGGAATTGTTATCAGAGAGCAAGTTTCAATTCCTGTTGGGTTTGTTATATTCACTTATGTGCAAATACCCTTGGAAAAAGGCATGAATCTACCTCTCCTTCCTGCTAGGGTTAATTAGTATGACGAAACCATTATCTCAAAAAAACAATTCTTACAATGTAAAAACTTTTTTCTGGCTTTAAATAACCAGCAATAGCTGATGAGTCATAAAAACAATCTTTCTCTCCTATGATTATGGATAGGAAGTAAGATAATTCAATAAATTTTTACTTCAAACTTGAAGACATTTTATGAATAAGAAAAAAACTACAAAAAATTTTAATATTATTAAAAGGTAAATCATCTTCAATAACAATTTCTAATAGTTAAGTGCCATACATGATACACACTTGGGTGATCTTGTCTCAAAAGAGACAACTGACTGGGCAGAATACTTTCCCACAATAGGTTGCCATTGCTTTCTGTGGTAGACTGGTTGCAAACTAAGGCTATAGAACCCAATCTGTTCTGTTATTTAACCCATAGCTGAAGGGAAGAGACAAATTAACACCTTTTCTAAGAGGAATATAACAGACCAACAGTTCCCCCATTTTTTTATTGATAAGATTTTTCCTATGGAAAAATAGCAAGCACTTTTCAACCAAAGCTTTACCTTCATCAATGCACTGCCTTTTGTGTTGCATGTGAAGAACAGTAACGTAATAGACTGAGGAATCAGAGAGCCTGGTTTGAAATACCAGTTCACTGCATTCATATACATGCTAATACCCATGGGAAAAGTATTAATGTAAATTTCTTCTCATCTCACTAAGCTATGGGTTAATAGTAGAACAGATTGGGTTATATAGTAGGTACCTCCACTAAATCGCTAAAAAAAGCAGCATAGTATTAATAAAAAAGGCCCCGAACTTAATAAAAAAAAACCTTTTCTCATCAAAATTTTTATTTTATTATTAAGAGTAAAGATCAAAGTATTCTTTAATTATTACCTTTTTTTTTTTTAAATTTTTAAGCCCTTCTAATGTGTTCGAAATTTTGGCAGAAAATCTCGTTTTGATTTGAGTTACCAAGTAACCAAAACATTACAAGAGTTTACAACGAAAAACATAATACTACATCACTCACTTTTTTTTTTCCGGTGACAAACAAATTAATTTAGAAATTCTCGCAAAATTCAAATAATTGTCGAATTTTAATGAAACTTTACTCATTCACAAATGAATGAAATTATTTTTGAAATTATTATTTTTTGAAAATCTTCATAAAAATATATTTTTTTTACATCTCTTATCCACCCTTCACATAAATCCATGAAATTTTAATAAATTTTACTTTGTTGCAGTAAATGGTTTTATTAGTTAAATGCAGGACTCATTGGGGAATATAATTCATCTCTCTCTCTCTCTCTCTATATATATATATATATATATATATATATATTAAAAAAGGATTAATTCAAAGATGTTGAATGGCCATTTCGATATGAAGATCCCCACGGGGGACGACACATCACCTCAGCAACAGAAAAAACCTTTCAGAAACTGGAGAAAAATTAGTCTACTTTTCCTTTTTAAATAGATTGCAAAGAAATTCAAAAATAATAAAATAAAAATGAAAATAAAAATAAAGGGAAAGAAAAAGTAAAAGATAGAATAAAATCAAATAAATAAGAAAAGAAAAAAAATTGACATCGTCTGGGTTCGCAAAAAAAAGGGAGAATGTAACTAAAAATTAACAGACAGCCGTGTTAAATCGACGTAAGTTTAAGCAACACGGAAAAAAGGTGGTAAGAGAGATAAAAGAAGGAAGGGAGGGAAAAAGAATGACCTAATTTTTTTTTAAATAATTTTATTTTAAATCCTATATCTTTTTATTCCCTTTTATTAATAATTATGCCTTTTTAAGTAAAGGCCTTTTTCTAATACTTCAACGTTTTGGGGAAATTGGGTTTTTGAATTTGTCCAGCGTCTGTAATATTTAAAAAAATTTTTTTCTTTAGTTTCTTTCTTTTTCCCTCCCTTCCTTCTTTTATCTCTCTTACCACCTTTTTTTTCCGTGTTGCTTAAACTTACGTCGATTTAACACGGCTGTCTGTTAATTTTTAGTTACATTCTCCCTTTTTTTTGCGAACCCAGACAATGTCAATTTTTTTTCTTTCCTTATTTATTTGATTTTATTCTATCTTTTTCTTTTTCTTTCCCTTTATTTTTATTTTTATTTTATTTTATTATTTATTTTTTAATTTCTTTGCAATCTATTTAAAAAGGAAAAGTAGACTAATTTTTCTCCAGTTTCTGAAAGGTTTTTTCTGTTGCTGAGGTGATGTGTTGTCCCCCGTGGGGATCTTCATATCGAAATGGCCATTCAACATCTTTGAATTAATCCTTTTTTAATATATATTTGCTCTGTAATATTTTATTACATGGAGCTCTCTTCCTGTATCAGTTTTTAATATTGAAATAAATTTTTAATATTAATTAGGATCGGGTTTTTTGGAATTTACCTTCCTGCTTTTTTCCCTTGGATTGAAGTATCTGAATTAAAATATATATATATATATATATTTTAAATTTGGCCTCTTTATTCGAAAATCTGCTCTGAATAGTAAAACAAAAAATGCAATAAAACTCTAATATTATTTAATTTGATAAGCTTTTAATTGCTTGAATAAATAAAAACTAGCGACATTATATTCTGAAATAAAATTTTATTCAATTTCTAATGAAATTTTAAAAATTGTTTACATTTTTTTTTTTTAATTATAACTTATAAAGTTTCAAAAATATTTTAAAGATACTTCAAATATTTGTCGCGATTAGATGTTTCAGTTAATTGATTATATCGCTTATAAAAAATTGAAAAGTTTAATATAAATTGTTTGCCCTTCATATTTTTAAAATAATTTAAACTTTTTTTTTCTGTATTTGAAGTTTTTTTGTTGGTTTTTTTTTTTTTTGTAGGGTAATTTCTATGTGTAAATTAAAAGGTTATAGTTTCCTCCCCTTACTCCCAAAAATATTTGTACAATTTTGTCACTTGTGAAGGCCATACACTTTTATCTTATCTCTAATCAACAACCTGTCAGCATGTTTGATATGCGGCAGACAGGTCAAAATTTCAACTCTGTGATTAAGAAATAGTTTCCTTCTAAATTTCACACTATAAATAAATAATACTTGTGTAAATCATTAATTTAACATAAAATTAGCTAATTTTCCAAAAATGTGTCAAGATTTTTACAACCGAGAATTGACTTTTATTTACAAATTTGTTGATTACTTAAAAATGGCCAAAAAAATTTGATTCCAGTCAAAATAGTTTCTGTTTGAAATACACCAGAGTATTTTGCTTACGAAAATTTAATCATTTAGCTTTCAATTAAAACTAAAATAAAAGTTTCAAGAAGATTTTTTTTTTTTTAAAGTTCAATTTCAAATTTAGATATCAAAAATGACTGGTAGTACCTATTATATAGCCTTGGGTATCAACTGGTCTAAGAGAGAAAAAAAAAGTCTGAATTCAAAACTGTGTTGAGTCCTGACAAAGGATATATTATGCAGCTATGGAAAGGATCATTTGCACTGACTCAGTGATTCTGACTTATTCTTAAGATCTGTGTGTCTTGTAAAACAGACCAACAACATTTTCTGTGTTATTCTTACCGCAAGTGGCATTGTGTTGTCGAAAAGGAGAACATTTGTTCCCTAATGACAAGTGTAGGGCACTTTTTGGCCAAATGTTTATGGACACATTGCAGCTCCTGGATTTATAAATGTGTCATCAGTTTTTGAGGACTCTAAATAAATAATATTTGAATCCTCCTACCACGCACATGATATCTTGTTTCTTCCATGAAGCTCAGTTTTGCGGGTCAGTTATGGAGATTCATCCTTCTCAACTTGGTTTGCACAGACTGGTATCTAAACCCATTTCTTATCATCTGTTAATATGCTTAAAGAATGAATTATTTCTCTGCTGTAAAATAAGATTTGTCACTAGGGATAAACAAGACACTTTGTCTTTGCTAAGACCATGCAGAACCAAAAATCTTATGGCCTTATAGGGTCTCCATGCAAACACCAATGTTAAGTAACATTTAGCCTGGTCAATATCTAGATGAGTGACTATTTGGGGATACCAGGTTCTGTAAACTTGGATGTGTGGGTGGTGTAATGAATAATGGCTCAGAATTGATAATTTTTATTTGGATTCATAATATCCACTTACATGAAAATACTCTTGGGAAAAGGTATGAACCCAACTCTTCTCTTCCCAGCTATGGGTTAATTAGTAAAACTTATATGACTAAATCATGATCTTCTAAAAAAAATCTTACAATCTAAAAATATTTTCTGCACTTTACATAACCTGAAGTGGGTTGATAACATGTAAAAAACTAATCAATCAAAATATGACTTGTAGACTTTCCCAATCTTTTCTTTGTGTCAGAATATGGTAGATTATGACACATTTACTGTCTTTGCCAATTCCATGATTGCTTTTCACTTATGACTTAGAGCAGTGGTTGCCAAACAGTGTGGCATGCCCCATAGGTACTGTGGACAAGAACAATAGAAAAATTTAAAAACAGCTTCAAGAAATTCATAAACCAAAATTAAATGGTTTCAAAATTTAAAATATGGATGACTTGAAATTGTATGCATGAATTCCATTATAAATATTAATAAATAATTATTGACCAATTTTATCATTGTCATATTTTTGCATTCTATGAAGTATTAAGAATATGAGTAACTAGGGTTTGCAAGGAGTGTTATCAATGATAATATTATTTGAAATCTGCAGTTATTTCCCTTTAATCTTAAAGAAAAACTTTAGCACAACACAGTGAGCCAACATTCTTAGCTGCTGACCTAGCATTAGATTCAATATAATCTTTCAATTTTATGTCAGCCAAGAAGGTGAGCCTCTCAGATGATTAATAGCAGTTTTGTTTAGGGGGATCATTCAAATTAATAAGCTACTAGTTAACAACGGATTGATGGTCTGTCTATACTTTTGAGATGAGGTATTTACATTATTTAATTGTTCAGACTCAAGGTCCAGTGGATATAGGCGTTTGTTAATTCAAGTGACCTTATCCAGATAGTTGTGAGTTCAATACCAAGCTACAGCAGTGATGAACAACTTAGAGAATTAAGTTAAAGGGAGATAATGACATGGCTACCAGTAGTGACATCGCATGTATAATGAAAATGATATACTTTAGTGATTGAAATAAAGGGTTCAGTTCAAAATTCCTTGTGCCTGAAAAAGGCCAGAGCTTACAACAGCTGAAATGTCGTAAACATGGCATTAATGATGAAGACAATAGTCTGAACGATGTAAATAATGTAGACTGATGGTTGTTTTTGACCCTGTTCATCTGATCAGACTTATTATTAAGACAAATGGTGGTCACCTGCAAGTCGAGAGCTGATTCCATCAAAAAGGATCCAGAATAGTGTTTCTTTGGGTTTTTTTATTTTATTTCATTTTTAAATGTACTTTTTAACACAAAATTTGATAAGGCACAAATTTTAATTCTAAAAATGCAACCCAGAAGAAAAAAAATTTCTAACACAGCTTTATCATAAAAACTTGAGAAATAAAGTAGCCATATACGCTGACGACACAACAGTTCACTCTCACCTCAACCGAAAATCTGCCAAGACTGACAAAGCAAACCTTGCTGCCAAGCTTGAAAAGGACCTCCAATTCATGGTGGACTTGGGTAAGTGAATTTTAATGTCTCCAAAACAAAGCTGCTATCTATTAACCATTACAGGCAATCGCTCCTACCCCTCATCAGCATGAATCAGGCTAGTCACCCTGAGAGCAAAAAACTGCACCGCCTCGAGTTAACTCTCACAACAGACCTCAAGTGGAACGACTATATTGAATGCATAGCAAAATTCACTGTTAAGAAGGTCAGTTCTCTGTGTAGGGCCAGGAAGTTTTTCCCGTCTGAAACCATCCTGTACAAATCTACCATTCGCCCTTGCATTGAATACTGCTGCCATATCTGGTCGGGTGCCCTTGCTATCCATCCAGGGGTCCTTGACAAAATCCAATGGAGAATCTGTAATTTGATCAATCCTGACCTGGCAGCCAAGATACAGTCACTTTCTCACCAGCGCAATGTGGCTTCTCTGTGTATCTTCTACAAGTACTTTCCTGCTCTGATGAACTTAGATCTCTGATTCCCCTTATGCATGAATTTGTTCAAGCCACAAGATTAGCAACTAAGTCCCACCATTTTACTGTGAAACCAATAAAATGTAAACACAGCAGCTTCTTTTCTCGCCCTTCCCGCCTGTGGAATTCTCTTCCGTTTACTTGCTTCCGTGACAGCTACATTCCCCAATTTCCTATCTTTCTGACTTGCATCCTCTCTCTCATGCTTCTTTCTTCATCCACTCTACTCTCAGTATCTTAACCCTTCTCTTACCCACTTCCGGACACGCCCTGTAACCAGTCACACTTTCCCATAACTTTCCTCCTATATAACCCCCTTCGCACCAGTAGCAATAGACTGCCTTGCTTGGGGTGATATGATTATTAAAAAAAAAAATATCCCAATCTATGTGCTTCTTCAAACAATGCTTCCCTTGAATGAAACTTTGCAAATTAGTTTTGTACTTGTTAAATATTTATGACTCCTTGACCCTAAACACTGCATGATTTTTTTCAATATGTCTCCATAGCATTGTTTCCTTGCTTATACTCCTATATACTTGTGGCATGAATGAACTTTGAACCCCTCTATTAGTGGGGATTGTCATCGTTATAATGTCTGTTTTCATCTTGGAGCAAGTTTTAGAGATGTATGCCTTTACTAACAACAACCAGTGTAAGAAACTAGACACTCAGTGTTTTTATTGAGACACCATCTCTAGGAAGATTGCCTCCCAAGGTTAAAGAGTTCCGCCTACCCTATTCTACACTTTAGGTGTAGAGGTTTTTATATCAGAGACTTCCTTCACTTAGACAATTTGCTATCCAAAAAAACTCTTACCCAGCCTAACTTTTTCAACTTAGATGACTCCAGGTTGGGGGTTAACTATATGCCTAGATCTGGGATCCTAACAGGTGCTATTACCCCAGGTTAATGTGGACCTGGAAACAAAAACAAGAGGTGGTTCCACACTTCTCTAAAGCCCTCGATAGAGGCGTTGCTGCTGGAGTGAGGTTAAAAATATTTATTCTATTCTTTGTGGTGCAAAAACCAAAATATGTTAGTTTACATTAAATTTATTCACTATTATTAAATATGATTCGTAGTTAGGATGGTGCATTCATCATTAAAATTGGTTTCCTAAAATGATCCAATGCAATTGATGTGCAAACTCACCCCAAAAAATTTTATGAAGTGATAATGCTGGGATCAAGCAAGGTTTCTCATAGATTGTCTTTTCATCATTTGGCCCCAAGCATGGCAATAAAGCCACTATGATGCAAAGGATGACCAACTGGTAGAGAAGATGAGAAAAACTACGATTAACAAGAGAAGACAAAAGAAGAATAAAGACAAAAGATAACAATTGATATTGCACTTAAATTTTATATTTTTAATAATTTCATCCTAAGCAAGGCAATAAAGCCACTAAGATACAAGGGATTACTGAGTGTTAGATGATATGAAAAAAAACTACGATTAAGAAGAGAGGTTAAAAGAACAAAAATTAAAAAGACAGAAGTTAACGATTGACACCACATTTACATTTTAAATTTTTAATCATTTTATCCTAAGCAAGGCAATAAAGCCACTAAGATGTAAGGGGGGGTTACTGAGAGCAAAGGAAACTGAGGAAATATTGAGGATATATTATAAGTAGATTCTGGTGAGAAAAAGTCTTTGACATAACTCAGTGTACCAACTGTCCGAGTACCCAACTTGGCAATTGTTTCAATAAAAGAGCTGTTGGTGAGTTTTTTCAATTCATCAGTCATTAGCTTTGTGTGTGATATATCCCTTCGAGTCATGGCTCTCCACAGGTTCTTGTATCGAATTTTTCTTTTTCATTGAATATTGCTATAAAGGGCTTGGTCTACGTTACTGTTTGACCTATTCTTTCTTGCCATAGGTAGTCAAGGCTCTCCACAAGTTCTATTTGTTTATTATCTGTGAATTACCATGATTTAGGAAATAGTGGAGTGATTTTCTTTTTTCTTCTTCATCCCTTTTCTTTTTAATTAGACAGTCATTGATTGCTATAGATTGTTTTTTATTGTCCGAATTGTGACTTCTTGGGAAATATAATGGAGTGGTTTCTCATTGATTTCTCCATGGTTTCGAATTCAGAGGAATCCTTCTCCTTGGCTGATGATCACTCAAATCTAAAGAACTCTGTTCACTCTGCTAGTCAACCAATATTTGCAGGGAAGAAAAGATGGATTCATGCCTTTCCCAAGGACAATAGTGCAAAATTGAATGCATCAGACTAGGTTGGAATTTGAACTTGGTTTACCAATTCCAGTTTTTGTGATGATAACCTTGCACTAACCACATCATCAGTTATCTTAGATAGAAAATGAATTTCAATAATTTTTAGATTGATTTTCAATAATTTTTTTCACTCTTTATTTGAGAAGAATTAAAACTTAAAAAAGGAAAACAGACACCACAATTTTTACATTTGTTTCTTTCATCAGTTTGTTAAAATTGGCTCAAGTTCAATTTCTCAAGATTTAGGCAAAGAATAAAAATTTCTGTTTGAATTCCTGGGATGAGTAATTCTCATTATTTACTTGCAGAATATTATCCACATCTTTGTTGTTGCTGTCACAACATTTCGGCTATTGTGCCCTCTGAGTTTCATCAGTAGTCAATATTCTTGATTTTTCCTGATGGCATCAGCTCTCAATTAGGTATTTATACTGATTACACAACCGTATCTTCCTGTCTCAGTAATAATTGTGATCAGTTCGATAAGGTCAAATTGGCAGCTGATATCAAAAAAGACTTTCAGTCTGTTATTAACTGCAACAAAGAATGGCTTGTTAATTTTAATGCCCCCAAAACTGAACTGCTCTTTATAAGTCATCTGAGAGATCCCTGTTTGCCTTCCCTTAGCATACTAACCTCGGGGAGATTGATTCATTGCCTTTTTGTGCTAATGTTTTCAGCTGACATGAAGTAGAAAGACTATATTGAATTCATTGCTAGGTCAGCTGCTGAGAAAGTTGGTTTGACATTTTTTTCTCTACGGAATCTATTTTACATATTTATAAGTCTACCATTCATCTATATTTAGAATATTGCTGCCCAATCTGGTCGGGTGCTCTCCTTATATATCTAGAGATCCATGATAGAATCCAAGGAAAAAATCAGCAATATTATTGGTCCTGATCTGGCAACTCGGCTTCAGTAACTTTTCCACTGCTATGAAGTTGCTTCACTGCATGTTTTTATAAATATTTTCATGGTAATTGTTCAGATGAGTTCTTCACAATGTTAACTAGACTTTATGTGCAGTACTATATTGGTAATGAGGTTTCATCAATTGACAATTGAGCTGGCTAGATCTAGCCATAAGCTCTATGCTAACAGTTTGTTTTTTTTTCGCACTTCTTGTTGAATTCTCGTCTGGATGAGCTCTTTGCTATGATGCATAGACTTAATGCAAGCACAATACATTTGAATTTTCAAAAATTAAAGAAATGGAGTCGGAACAGAGTTTCACAAGCAAGAAACAAAACTGTTAGGATAGAACTTATGGCTATATCTAGCCAGCTCAACTGTAAATTAATGAGATCTTGATGCCAGTCTGGAGAAAAAAAAAAAAAGGAATGACAAACACAGTAGATTAGCGAATGTCTTTTTCATTATTATTTTGTTCTCTTTCAGTAATTTTTCTGATTTCTAATATTTTTGCACAAAATAACTCCTTGTGTCTAAGTGGCTTTACTGCCTCGTTTGGGATGATCATAATTTTTTTTAACATACAAAAAATACGTTGTATGTTAATCTATATAACCCAAAGGGATTTCCAAACTGAACCTGTTATTAAAACTACAGATGTAGAGTGTTTTTGTTTCGCTGCCCATGTCAAAGGATACCTTACTTAGTTCTTTATTTTTAGTATTGATGAATTTTTCATTCAATTATTGGTTCTTTCTGATTTTAAGTGTCATTTCTATTTACATTCTCGTTTTGTCTTCCTTCCTGAAAAACAATTTGATTTAAAGTTTTCATTTAAGTTATAATTCATGCAGTTATTAAAAAATATTTTAGTTGTGTAACTTAGATATATCTTCCATCATTATTTTAAAATAAAGATATTTTTATACTATTGTTCCCTCAATACATGGTCAAAGAGTCACTCAAGGTAGATCATTACTGCTTAAGGTTGTTGCAAGGTCATAAAAAGAGGAATAAGAAGTGTGTATAATTTTTTTTGTTCACTTCGCCCCAAGTAAAGCGGGACAACCACCAGTGTGCATGGGGTTAAATTGAGAGAAAAGACTGGGTACAAGGGTGTGGACAAAAAGATAAAAATTGGGTGGGATTCAAGGTGATATAAGATAGCACTTAATGTTGCATTTAAATTTTTGTGGATTATATCTATCATGCAAGCAATGGAAGAGAGTTCTACAGGCAGGAAGTGAGAGAAAAAACTGTTAGAGTAGAAGATATGGATAAATATCATTATTTCAAGAGTAAAAGGGTGTGACCTAAAAGCCAGTCTAGTAGCACGCTTAAATTCACATGGATGGGCACCAAGGATAAAAGACAGAGGAAAGCATCACAGTAAGAAAGTGAGTGAAGCCGAGATGCCAAGTCAGGATTGATTACATTGCAAATTCTTCTTTGGGTTTTGTTGATAATCTTGAAATGAATAGCATGAGCACCTGACCAGATCTGGCAATGAGGATATGTGGGATATATAATGGTTGATCCTAGTCTTAAAGAGGTTAAAATTGTAATGATAAAGCAAGCATTCTCTTGGGAATCTCTTTCACAAAGTTACGGTTCTGGGGACAACTTACCAATGGAAAACAAAGGGTACGTTTCAGCCCCCATGTGTTTGACATGGCAGCTCTTAGTTTGGAAGATCTGGACTGGTTAAACTAGGTCATATTTAGGTATGGAGTGGCTGAGGAATTTAGGTAGCAAAGCAGCTACACTCCAAGTGTTATATTTAAAAACTTGCCTGGATTAATTGCCAGAATGCACTCCTGTCACTGAATGGTCCATGATAGCATTGAGAGGACTGACAAGAAAATATTGCATAGTTCAAACCTAACCCACAAAATAGCAATACAGTAGCCTTGATATAATGCATCTGCTGAGATGGTTACCTTATTTGGATCCCTATCTGTCAGCCCCCAAAACAATTTACCTCCAAAATTCTTTACAAACAAAACAATCCATGGTTAAGAAAAAGTAGAATTTTTCGCTATGGTATCTAGACTTTATGAATTTAAGTGCAGTACTAGATTGGCAATAAGGTCTCATCAGTCAACAGTTGAGCTGGCTAGATCTAGCCATAAGTTTTATAATAACAATTTCGTTTCTTGCCCTTCTTGCTTGTGAAACTCCCTTCCAACTCCGTGTTTTCCATTCAACTTTAATCTTCAAAAATTTAAATGCAATGTCAATTGCTAATCTATTGTCTTTCTCATTACTATTCTTTTGTTTTCTCTCCGAAGTAATTTTTCTGATTTCTAAAGCTTCCAAACAAAGTAACCCCTAGTATCTTTGTGGCTTTACCGCCTTGCTGGGGCCGATAACAATTTTTTTACCGAGATTAACATGCAAAAAAAAAAATGTTGTATGTTAATCTCTATATATCCTATAGGGATTTCCGAACTGAACCTGTTATTTAATCTATGTAAAGTGTTCTTTTTTCACTGCCCATGTCTAAGGATATCTTACTTAGTTCTTTATTTTAGTATTGATGAGTTATTGATCCAGGTAACCTACAGGAAATTCCAAATTGAACCCTGTATTTAATCTACAGATGTAGTGTTCTAGTTCTAGTTCTGATGTCTAGGTATATCTTTCGTAAAGTTTTTTTTTTTTAATACTACTCAGTTATTCTTCACCCTGTTTCCACTGTCCAAGTACACACTGCCCAGCCCATGAGGTCAATAGTCCACATGTAAATAATGAATGGTATCTTTTATCACAGTTTATTAGTTGGTATTTTCTCTTTTGATGCCCCTCTTCTTGGGTCTTTAAGAATCATAAATGCCACTCAACAGATTCCACCCCACACCTACCACACTTACTTGAAAAAATCTTCCTCTATGTTCTTGCCACCCACTTCTGACTTAATTATTTTCATGGAAACTTATTGAAACATTTGCAGTTCTGAGAAGAAAACCATTTCAAATTGCAAAATTGATTTGGTTGTTATCTTCAAGTCATAGATGATCATGACTCTCCACAACATCCTGTCTTTCATTGCCTTTTGTAATGACAAAAAAGAAATATTGCATAGTTTAAATGTAATTCACAAAATAGTAGTACAGTAGCCTTGGTATGATTCATCTGCTGAGATGATTGCCTCATTTGAAACCCTGACTGTCAGCTCCGAAAATAATTTGCCTTCAAAAATCTTGACAAACAGGAAAAAATTTTCAAGTGCACCACCTAGAATTGAAATTATAATGTTTACCCATGAATTGAAACAGAAGTGAGAAAAATCATGCCTAGGCTAGGCTCTAGCACCGAGGCAAAATTTCTCAATGGAGTGGAATAAATATCCCACTTGGGGCATGAGGTGTTAAAATCACTGTGCAGGGGAGCAATGACATCTCCTAACCCCTCATTTTAAGTTGATATTTAATTGCAGTGAAAATTTTGATCCGGAAACAGTTACCTTAATAAATTTTGATCTACAACCCCTCTCCTTAAAAAAATTTGTTCTAGAATCCTGCACTTTAAAAAACTTTGGCTGACCTGAAGCAGATTGTAAAAGCTTATCCAAATAAAATTAAAAAAATTAAAAATAAGTGTAGTTTTAAAGCATTTTTCTTTTACTTTTCCGAGCAGATTTTCGAAAAAAAAAACAAAAAAACAGCTACTTTTTGAAAAAAAAAGATGTCTTAAATTCCCTAAAGAGTTCTGCATTTAACTCATAAAACAAAATTTGCAGCCATCATTGAATTTCTAAAATTTTCGCTAAATTAATTGAAGGTAGAGTAACAGATAAAAAATATATATTTTAGAAGGATTTTCTAAAAATAATAATTTATGAATAACTATATTCATCTGTGAATAAGTTCTGTAAGTTTCATTAAAATCTGACAATTATTTGATTTCTGCAAGAATTTCCCTAAATTAATGTCGTTTTAATTTTTTTTTTTTAACCGGAAATAGGCCTCAGCGTATTCATAGCAATTTTTAGTACATCACTGACGGGGTAATACTTTTTAGCGGTAATACTTTTTTGGTACGCCAAATTTTAGTCCGCCATATTGGCACGCAAATTTTGTTAGGCATCATGTGACATATCCAAATTTTTTTTTTACAGAAAAAAAATTAATAAAGTTTATTTTTACAAGTATCTTTGTACAATATACAATTATCTAGCGAATAGACATGAAATTAGATCCAAAAACTGCTTTAATTATTTTTAAATTCCATCTTAATATGTCCATTTTCCAGTATAATAAAAATGAAGAAATGTTTGTTTGAGTGTTGTGTCGTTTGGCGTATCGACAAAGTATTTCTACTAAAGAAAAAAAACGAATAAAAATTACTTTTATGAGAATCTTTATTCATTTATCTAGCGAATAAACATAAAATTACATATGAAAAAATATTTAATTATTTTTAATTTCTATCTTAATATTTCGATCCCTGTTTGTCAGGCGCAAATTTGTAAAATTTTAGGTCAATTTTTTTAATGTTTTTGAAAAGAAAACGAAAACTTGACGATGGATACTTAAAAATTGAAATTAAAAATAAAAGTAATTTTTCATATGTAATTTTATGTTTATTCGCTAGATAAATGAATAAAGATTCTCATAAAAATAATTTTTATTCGTTTTTTTTTTTTTTCTTTAGAAAAAATATTTTTTCGGTACGCCAGAAGGACATTTCATTTTTATTATACTTGAATATGGACATATTAAGATGGAATTTTAAAATAATTCAAGTAGTTTTTGTATTGAATGTCATGTCTATTCTCTAGATAAATGAATATTGTACAAAGATACTTGTAAAAATAAAATTTATTTTTTTCCTGTAGAAAAAAGATTATTTAGATACATCACATGATACCTAACATATTTTGACTCACCATAATGGCGAACTGAAATTTGGCCTACTGGCGTACCAAAAAACTATTACCGTCACTGACGTAAATAATTTAGTGGGGGTACCTATTTTTAATACATATATGAAAGCTTATCTAAACAATAAAAAAATGCTGTAGTTTCAATGCATTTTTTATTTTACTATTCGGAGAAGACTTTCGGGAAAAAAACAGCTACATTTCTTAAAAAAAAAAAATTACATTCCCTAAGGACTCCTGCATTTAACTAATAAAACAAGGTTTGTAGCCAGCACAGAATTTCTAGAAATTTCGGTAAAAGATAGGGTAGAAACAGATGTAAAAAATATAAATATTTTCCCAAGATTTTTTAAGAATAATAGTTTAAAAAATACCTTCATTTATTTGCGAAAAGGTTCTGAAAGTGTCATTAAAATATGACAATTATTTGATTTTTTTTCAAGAATTTCTAAATTAATGTTGTTTTTTTTTTTCCGAAAATTGTTTTTTTTTTCCACTAATGTAAAAATAGAATAAAATAAATAAATAAAAAAAATAGATTTTTAAACAAAATTTCAAATTTGTTAGAATGGATAAAAAAATTTCAACAAATAATTAAAAATCCTTAGGTTTTTTCCTCTTAATAACAACATCAACATTTTGACGACAAAGCTTTGTTTTAATAAGTTTGGGGCTTTTTAAAATCATATTATGCTGTTTTAACGATTTAGTGGAGATACTTATTTTTAATATATGTATATAATTTATAAAAGATTATTCAAATAATAAACAAAATAGTGTTGTTTTAATGCACTTTTATTTTGCTATTCAAAGCAGATTTGCGACAAAAAAAAAATGCTACTTTTTGAAAAAAAAAGATGGTTTAAATTCCCTAAAGGGTTCTGCATTTAACTAGTAAAACAAAGTTTTCAGCCAGCATTAAATTTATATAATAAATAAATAAACTAAATATATATTTTACTAGAATTTTCTAAAAGTAATGATGTTAAAAATAAATGCATTCATCTGTGAATAAGTTCTCCAAGTTTCATTAAAATCAGACAATTATTTGATTTCTGCAACAATTTCTCTAAATTAATGCCGTTTTTAATTTTTTTTTAACCGAAATATGCGTCAGGGTATTCATAGCAATTTTTAGTACATCACTGACGGGGTAATACTTTTTTGGTACGTCAGTACGCCAAATTTTAGTCTGCCATTTTGGGACGCCAAACTTTGTTAGGTACCATGTGACGTATCCAAAAATTTTTGTTTCTACAGAAAAAAATAAAGTTTATTTTTACAAGTATTTTTGCACAATATACATTTATCTAGAGAATAGACATGAAATTAGATCCAAAAACTGCTTTAATTATTTTTAAATTCCATCTTAATATGTCCATATTTATCCAGTATAATAAAAATGAAGAAATGTTTGTTTGTGTGTTGTGTCGTTTGGCGTACCGACAAAATATTTTTTCTAAAAAATAAAAACAATTAAAATTATTTTTATGAGATCTTTATTCATTTATCTAGCGAATAAACATAAAATTACGTATGAAAAAATACTTTTATTTTTAATTTCAATTTTTAAGAGTCCATCGTCAAGTTGTCGTTTTCTTTTCAAAAATATTTTTAAAAAATGACCTAAAATTTTACAAATTTGCGCCTGAAAAACAGGGATCCAAATATTAAGATTGAAATTAAAAATAATTAAATATTTTTTCATATGTAATTTTATGTTTATTCGCTAGATAAATGAATAAAGATTCTCATAAAAATAATTTTTATTCGTTTTTATTCTTTAGAAAAAGTATTTTTTCGGTACGCAAGAACGACATTTAATTTAACACATAAACAAACATTTCTTAATTTTTATTATACTGAAATATGGACAAATTAAGAAGGAATTTAAAAATAATTAAAGTAGTTTTTGTATTGAATGTCACGTCTATTCACTAGATAAATGTATATTGTACAAAGATACTTGTAAAAATAAACTTTATTTTTTTCCTGCAGAAAAAAAATGTTTTGGATACGTCACATGATACCTAACATATTTTGGCTAACCAAAATGGCGGACTGAAATTTGGCGTACTGGCCTACCAAAAAAATAGGTAATACTTTTTTGGTACGCCAGTACGTCAAATTTCAGTCCGCCATAATATGTTAGGTATCATGTGACGTATCCAAAAAATCTTTTTTCTACAGAAAAAAAAAAAATTTATTTTTACAAGTATCTTTGTGCAATATACATTTATCTAGCGAATAGACATGAAATTAGACCCAAAAACTACTTAAATTATTTTTAAATTTCATGTTAATATGTCCATATTTATCCAGTATAATAAAAATGAAGAAATGTTTGTTTGTGTGTTGTGTTGTTTGGCGTACCTGCAAAATATTTTTTTAAAGGATAAAAACGAATAAAAATTATTTTTACGAGAATCTTTATACATTTATCTAGCGAATAAACATAAAATTACATATGAAAAACTACTTTTATTTTTAATTTCAATTTTTAAGAATCCATCATCAAGTTGTCGTTGTCTTTTAAAAACCAGTAAAAGAAATTGACCTTAAATTTTACAAAATAATTCATTTATCCTTAATTAAACCTTCATTTAATTTTTTCTTCACATATAAAAATATTAGATAAAAACATTACAATATTTTTTATATCTAATTTTACGAGATCAGAGGTGAAGTTTGTTTTTTTTATTATAATTAAATATATATAAAAAAAAGTTACTTTCGTTTTTCTCATCGAATTACTTAGAAATTAAAAATAATTAAATTTTTTATCTTAATATTTGGATCCCTGTTTGTCAGGCGCAAATTTGTAAAATTTTAGGTCATTTTTTTTAATGTTTTTGAAAAGAAAACGACAATTGACGATGGACTCTTAAAAATTGAAATTAAAAATAAAAGTATTTTTTCATATGTAATTTTATGTTTATTCGCTAGATAAATGAATAAAGATCTCATAAAAATAATTTTTATTCGTTTTTTTTTTTAGAAAAAATATTTTGTCGGTACGCCAAACGACACAACACACAAACAAACATTTCTTCATTTTTATTATACTGGATAAATATGGACATATTAACATGAAATTTAAAAATAATTTAAGTCGTTTTGGGATCTAATTTCATGTCAATTCGCTAGATAAATGTATATTGCACAAAGATACTTGTGAAAATAAACTTTTTTTTTTTTCTGTAGAAAAAAGATTTTTTGGATACGTCACATGATACCTAACAAATTATGGCGGACTAAAATTTGGCGTACTGGCGTACCAAATACATTTACCGTCACTGACGTAAAAAATATAGTGGGGGTACCTATTTTTAATACATATATGAAAGCTTATCTAAACAATAAAAAAAAATGCTGTAGTTTCAATGCATTTTTTATTTTACTATTCGGAGTAGACTTTCGGAAAAAAACAACTACATTTCTTAAAAAATAAAAAAATTGCATTCCCTAAGGACTCTTGAATTTAACTAATAACTTTAACCAGCATAGAATTTCTAGTAATTTCGGTAAAAGGTAGGGTAGAAACAGATGTAAAAAATATAAATATTTTCCCAAGATTTTCTAAGAATAATAATTTAAAATTGTTTCATTTATTTGCGAATAGGTTCTGAAAGTGTTATTAAAATATGACTATTATTTGATTTTTTTTTTCAAGAATTTCTAAATTAATGTTGTTTTTTTGTTAACCGAAAAAAGGCGCCATCATATCCATAGTAATATTTAGTGTACCACTAATGTAAAAATAGAATAAAATGAAAAAAAAAAAAAACAGATTTTTAACCAAAATTTCAAATTTGTTAGAAAGAAATAAAAAAAAATTTCAATTTAAATAATTGATACAAATCATTCTGCCTTCCTATTTTAAAAATAATTTTAACATTTTTTTGGTGTGTATTTGAAGTTTTGTCATTTTTGTATGGTTATATTTCTGTGTAAATTTAGTCACTTTATTAAGAGTTTCCTCCCCTTACCCGAAAAAATTATACAATATGTCACTTATTATCACTTTGTACATCTGTCACTTATAATTTATAAAGATATTTTATTTTTGCAGGGTTTTTAAAACCGAGAAATAAATTTTGTTCACAATTGTGTCTATAGTTTAAAACATGGCCAAAAAATTGAAACATTTTAGATTCCAATCAATATAATTTATGTTTGAAATACAACAGAGTATTTTGCTTACTGGAAATTGTAAAGTTAATCATTTGAAATAAAAGTTTCAAGAAAATGTTTTTATTTTTAAAAATTCAATTTAAAATTTAGATATCAAAAATGACTGGTAGTACCTATTATATAGCCTTGTGTGTCAACTGGTCTAGGAGAAAAAAAAGTCTGAATTCAAAACTGTTTTGAGTCCATAGCTATATATTATTTAGCTATGGAAAGGATCATTTGCACTGACTCAATGATTCTGACTTATTGTTCTTAAGATCTGTGTGTCTTGTAAAACAGACCAACAACATTTTATTCTGTGTTATTCTTACCGCAAGTGGCATTGTGTTGTCGAAGAGGAGAACATTTTTTCCCTAATGACAAGTGTAGGGCACTTTTTGGCCAAATGTTTATGGACACATTGCAGCTCCTGGATGTATAAAGGTGCATTGTATAAATGTTTCATCAGTTTTTGAAGACTCTAAATGAATAATATTCGAATCCTCCTACCATGCAGATGATATCTTGTTTCTTCCATGAAGCTCAGTTTTGCGGGTCATTTATGGAGATACATCCTTGTCAATTTGGTTTGCACAGACTGGTATCTAAACCCATTTCTCATCACCTGTTAATATGTTTAAAGAATAAATTATTTCTCTGTTGTAAAATAAGATTTGTCACTAGGGATAAACAAGCCACTTTGTCTTTGCTAAGACCATGCAGGACCAAAAACCCAATTTGCTGAGTATTATGGCCTTATAGGGTCTCCATGGAAGTACCTAAGTTAAGCAACATTTAGCCTGGTCAATATCTAGATGAGTGACTATTTGGGAAACTGTAAACTTGGATGTGTGGGTGGTGTAATGGATAATGGCTCAGAATTGCTAATTTTTAGTTGGATTCATAATATCCACTTACATGAAAATACTCTTGGGAAAAGGTATGAATCCACCTCTTCTCTTCCCAGCTATGGGTTAATTAGTAAAACTTATATGACTAAATCACTATCTTCTAAAAAAATCTTACAATCTAAAAATATTTTCTGCACTTTACATAACCTGAAGTGGGTTGATAACATGTAAAAAAACTAATCAATCAAATTATGACTTGTAGACTTTCCCTATCTTTTCTTTGTGTCAGAATATGGTAGATTATGACACATTTAATGTCTTTGCCAATTCCGTGATTGCTTTTCACTAATGACTTAGAGCAGTGGTTGCCAAACGGTGTGGCATGCCCCATAGGTACTGTGGACAAGAACAATAGAAAAATTTAAAAACAGCTTCAAGAAATTCATAAACCAAAATTAAATGGTTTCAAAATTTAAAATATGGATGACTTGAAATTGTATGCATGAATTCCATTATAAATATTAATAAATAATTATTAACCAATTTTATCATTGTGATATTTTTGCATTCTATGAAGTATTAAGAATATGAGTAACTAGGGTTTGCAAGGAGTGTTATCAATGATAATATTCTTATTTGAAATCTGCAGTTATTTCCCTTTAATCTTAAAGAAAAACTTTAGCACAACACAGTGAGCCAACATTCTTAGCTGCTGACCTAGCAATAGATTCAATATAATCTTTCAATTTTATGTCAGCTGAGATGGTTTGCCTCTCAGATGATTAATAGCAGTTTTGTTTTGGGGGATCATTCAAATTAAGAAGCTACTAGTTTTTTCACTCTTTATTTGAGAAGAATTAAAACTTAAAAAAGGAAAACAGACACCACAATTTTTACATTTCTTTCTTTCATCAGTTCGTTAAAGTTGGCTCAGGTTTCTCAAGATTTAGGCAAGGAATAAAAATTTTGTTTGAATCCTGGGATAAGTAATTCTCATTATTTACTTGCAGAATATTATGCACATCTTTGTTGTTGCTGTCACAACATTTCAGCCATTGTGCCTTCTGACCTTCATCAGTAGTCACTATTCTTGATCCTTCCTGATGGCATCAGCTCTCAATTAGGTATTTATACTGATTACACAACCGTATCTTCCTGTCTCAGTAATAATTGTGATCAGTTTGATAAGGTTAAATTGGCAGCTGATGTCAAAAAAGACCTTCAGTCTGTTGTTAACTGCAACAAAGAATGGCTTGTTAATTTTAATGCTCCCAAAACTGAACTGCTCTCTATAAGTCATCTGAGAGATACCTGTCTGCCTTCGTTAGCATGCTAACCTCGGGGAGATTGATTCACTGCCTTTTTGGGCTAATGTTTTCAGCTAACATGAAGTAGAAAGACTATATCGAATTCATTGCTAGGTCAGCTGCTAAGAAAGTTGGTTTGACAGTTTTTTTCTCCAGAATCTATTTTACATATTTATAAGCCTACCATTCATCCATACTTGGAATACTGGTGCCACATATGGTCTGGTGCTTTTGACTATCATATCTAGACTTTATGTGCAGTACTAGATTGGTAATGAGGTCTCATCAATTGACAACTGAGCTGGCTAGATCTAGCCATAAGCTCTATGCTAACAGTTTGGGAATTTTCCGCATTTCTTGCCTGATTCTCGTCTGGATGAGCTCTTTGCTATGGAATATAGACTTTATAAATGCAAGCACAATACATTTGCCAGTCTTGAGAAAAAAAAAGTAATGACAAGGACAATAGATTAGCGACTGTCTTTTTCATTATTCTTTTGTTCTCACTCAGTAATTTTTCTGATTTCTAATATTTTTGCACAAAGTAACCCCTTGTGTCTTTGCGGCTTTACAGCGTCGTTTGGCTGATCACAATTTTCTTTGCCTAGATTAACATACAAAAAATATGTTGTATGTTAATCTATGTAACCTACAGGGATTTCCAAACTGAACTTTTTATTTAATCTACAGATGTGAAGAGTTCTTGTTTCAATGTCCATGTCTAAGGATATCATACATAGTTCTTTATTTTTTGTATTGATGAATTACGGATCCAGGTAAGCTACAGGAAATTCCAAATGTAACTCAATATTTAATCTACTAATGTAGAATGTTTTTGTTTCGCTGCCCATGTCTAAGGATATCTTACTTAGTTCTTTATTTTTAGTATTTATGAGTTACGGATCCAGGTAACATACAGGAAATTCGAAACAGAAATTTTTTTTTTAAATCTACAGATGTAAAGTGTTCTAGTTTCACTGCCCATGTCTAAGGATATCTTATTTAGTTTTTTGTTTTTAGTATTGATGAGTTATTGATCCAGGTAACCTACAGGACATTCCAAACTGAACTTTTTATTTAATTTCCAGATGTAGTGTGTTCTAGTTTCACTGCCCACGTCTAAATATATCTTATTCAGTTCTTTATTTTTAGTATTGATGTGTTATTGATCCAGGTAACCTAGAAGACATTCCAGATTGAACACTTTATTTAATCTACAGATGTAGACTGTTCTCGTTATAGTTCTGATGTCTGGGTATATCTTTTGTAAATTTTTTTTTAATATTACTCAGTTATTCCTCACCCTGTTTCCGCTGTCCAAGTATACACTGCCCACCCCATAGAGTGAACTTCTAATTCGCAAACCAACACTTTAATCATTAAGCTTTTCTCCTATTGAAATTGGAGACCTTATAACAACAAAGATGAGGGCAATAGTCCACATATAAATAATGAATGGTATCTTTTATCACAGTTTATTAATTGGTATTTTCTCTTTTGATACCCCTGTTCTTGGGTCTTTAAGAATCATAAATGCCACTCAACAGATTCCACCCCACACCTACCCCACTTCTGGCTTAATTATTTTCATGGAAACTTATTGAAAAATTGATTTGGTTGTTATCTTCAAGTCATAGATGATCATGACTCTCCACAACATCCTGTCTTTCATTGCCTTTAGTAATGACAAAAAAGAAATATTGCATAGTTTAAATATAATTCACAAAATAGTAGTACAGTAGCCTTGATATGATTCATCTGCTGAGATGATTGCCTCATTTGAAACCCTGACTGTCAGCCCCGAAAAGAATTGGCCTTCAAAACCCTTGACAAACAGGAAAAAATTACAAGTGCACCACCTAGAATTGAAATCATAATGTTTACCCATGACTTGAGACAGAAGTGAGAAAAATCATGCCTAGGCTAGGCTCTAGCACCGAGGCAAAATTTCTCAATGGAGTGGAATAAATATCCCACTTGGGGCATGAGGTGTTAAAATCACTGTGCAGGGGAGCAGTGACATCTCCTAACCCCTCATTTTAAGATTGTATTTAATTGCACTGAATTTATATGAAATTTATAATTAATTTATATTTAATTGCACTGAAAATTTTGATCCGGGAACATTTACCTTAATAAATTTTCATCTGCAACCCCTCTCCTTACAAAATATTGTTCTAGAATCCCACTCTTTAAAAAAAACCTTTGGTGGACATGAAGCAGATTATAGAAGCTTATCCAAATAAAAAGAAAATTAAAAATAAGTGTAGTTTGAATGCATTTTTCTTTTACTATTCGGAGCAGATTTTCGAATAAAAATAAAAAAACAGCTACTTTTTAGGAAAAAAAAAAAAAATGTCTTAAATAAAACTTATTTAAGCTAGCTTTGAATTTCTAACGTTTTCACTAAATTAATTGGAGGTAGATTAACAGATAACCTTTAAAAGAAAATATTTACATTCCCTAAGTAAAAAAAACAAGGTTTATAGGCATCATTGAATTTTTAGAAATTTCGTTAAAAATTAGGGTAAAAACAGATGTAAAAAAATATTTTCCCAAGATTTTTTAAGAATAATAATTTTAAAAATAACTTCATTTATTTGCGAATAGGTTCTGAAAGTGTAATTAAAATATGACAGTTATTTGATTTTTTTCAAGAAATTCTAAATAACTTTTTTTTTAACCGAATAAAGGCGCCATCTTTTCCATAGTAACATTTAGTGTACCACTAATGTAAAAATAGAATAAAATAAAATAAAATAAAATAAACAGATTTTTAACCAAAATTTCAAATTTGTTAGAATGGATTAAAAATTTCAATAAATAATTAAAAAAAACCTTATGTATTTCCTCTTAATAACAACATCAACATTTTGACGAGAAAGCTTTGTTTTAATAAGTTTGTGCTTTTAAACGTCATATGCTGTTTTAACGATTTAGTGGAGATACTTATTTTTAATATATATATATATCATTTATAAATATTATTCAAATAATAAAAAAAATGGTGTTTTAATGCATTTTTATTTTACTATTCAGAGCAGATTTTGAACAAAAAAAAAAAACAGCTACTTTTTGGAAAAAGAAAAAGATGGCTTAAATTCCCTAAAGAGTTCGGCATTTAACTTGTCAAAACAAAGTTTGCAGCCAGCATTAAATTTCTATAATATATATATATATATATATATATATATATATATATATATATATATATATGTATTTACTAGGATTTTCTAAAAAATAATAATTTTAAAATAATTATATTCATCTGTGAATAAGTTTTGTACGTTTTCTATAATATATATATATATTTACTAGGATTTTCTAAAAAATAATAATTTTAGAATAACTATATTCATCTGTGAATAATTTTTGTAAGTTTCATTAATATCTGACAATTATTTGACTTTTGCATGAATTTCTCTCAATTAATGTCGCTTTTTTGTACCGAAAATGGCGTCATCCATTGTAATTTTTAGTACACCACTGACGTAAAAATATAGTGGGAGTACCTATTTTTAATACAAACATGAAATCTTATCTAAACAATAAAAAAATGCTGTAATTTCAATGCATTTCTTATTTTACTATTAAAAAAAAGATGGCTTAAATAAGTTTGCAGCCAGCTTTGAATTTCTAACGTTTTCGCTAAATTAATTGAAGGTAGAATAACAGATAAGCTTTAAAAAAATATTTACATTCCCTAAGTTAAGAAAACAAGGTTTGTGGCCATCATTGAATTTTTAGAAATTTCGTTAAAAATTAGGGTAAAAAGATGTAAAAAAATATTTTCCCAAGATTTTTTAAGAAAGATAATTTTTAAAATAACTTCCTTTATTTGCGAATAGGTTCTGAAAGTGTAATTAAAGTATGACAGTTATTTGATTTTTTTCAAGAAATTTTAAATTAATGTTGTTTTTTTTTGTTTTTTAACGAAAAAAGGTGCCATCTTTTCCATAGTAATATTTAGTGTAAAAATAGAATAAAATAATAATTTAAAAAAAACAGATTTTTAACCAAAATTTCAAATTTGTTAGAATGGATTAAAAAATTTCAACAAATAATTAAAAAAATCCTTATGTCTTTCCTCTTAAAAACAACATCAACATTTTGACGAGAAAGCTTTGTTTTAATAAGTCTGGGGCTTTTTAACATCATATGCTGTTTTAACGATTTAGTGGAGATACTTATTTTTAATATATATATATATATATATATAATCATTTATAAAAGATTATCCCCCCCCAAAAATGGTGTTGTTTCAATGCATTTTTATTTTACTATTCAGAGCAGATTTTCAACAAAAAAAAAAACAGCAACTTTGTGAAAAAAAAAAGATGACTTAAATTTCCTAAAGAGTTCGGCATTTAACCTGTAAAAACAAAGTTTGCAGCCAGCATTAAATTTCTATAATTTTTTTTATATTACTAGGATTTTCTAAAAAAAATAATAATTTTAAAATAACTATATTCATCTGTGAATAAGTTCCGTAAGTCTCATATCTGACAATTATTTGACTTTTGCGAGAAATTCTCTAAATTAATGACGCTTTTTTGTACCGAAAATAGCGTCAGAGTGAGTATCCATGGTAATTTTTAGTACACCACTAACGTAAAAATTATAGTGGGAGTACCTATTTTTAATACAAATATGAAAGCTTATCTAAACAATAAAAAAATGCTGTAGTTTCAATGCAGTTTTTATTTTACTGCTCGGAGCAGATTTTCGAAAAAAAAAAAACAGCTACTTTTTGAAAAAGAAAAAAGATGGCTTAAATAAGTTTGCAACTAGTTTTGAATTTTTTAAATTGTCGCTAAATTAATTGAAGGTAGAATAACAGATAACCTTTTAAAAAAGATATATACATTTCCTAAAGTTTGTAGCCATCATTGAATTTTTAGAAATTTCGTTAAAATTTAGGGTAAAAACAGATGTAAAAAAATATTTTCCCAAAATTTTTTAAGAATAATAATTTTAAAAATATCTTCATTTATTTGCGAAAAGGTTCTGAAAGTGTAATTAAAGTATGACAGTTATTTGATTTTTTCAAGAAATTCTAAATTAATGTTGTTTTTTTAACCGAAAAAAGGCGCCATCTTTTCCATAGTAATATTTAGTGTAACACAAATGTAAAAATAGAATTAAATAAATAAAAACAAACAGATTTTTAACCAAAATTTCAAATTGGTTAGAATGGATTAAAAAATTTCTACAAATAATTAAAAACTCCTTAGGTCTTTCTTCTTAATAACAACATCAACATTTTGACGAGAAAGCTTTGTTTTAATAAGTTTGGGGCTTTTTAACATCATATGCTGTTTTAACGATTTAGTGGAGATACTTATTTTTAATATATATATATCACTTATAAAAGATTATCCAAATAATAAAAGAAAAATGGTGTTGTTTTATTGCATTTTTATTTTACTATTCAGAGTAGAATTTCGGAAAAAAAAACAGCTACGTTTGGAAAAAAATAAGATGGTTCAAATTCCCTAAAGTAAATTCAATTATTTAATTTTTTTCAAGAAATTCTAAATGAATTTTTTTTTTGTTTTTTTTTATCCGAAAAAAGGCGCCATCTTATCTATAGTAATATTTTTAGTGTATCACTAATGTAAAAATAGAATAAATTAAAAGAAAAGAAACAGATTTTTAACCAAAATTTCAAATTTTTTAGAATGGATTCAAAAATTTCAACAAACAATTAAAAAATATTTAGGTCTTTCTTTTTAATAACAACATCAACATTTTGACGAGAAAGCAGATTTGCGAAGAAAAAAAAATACATTTTGAAAAAAAAAAATTGCTTAAAATTCCCTAAAGAGTTCGGCATTTAACTTGTAAAAACAAAATTTGCAGCCAGCATTTCTATAATTTTCTAAAAATAATAATTTTAAAATATATTATAGAAATTTAATGCTGGCTGCAAACTTTGTTTTTACAAGTTAAATGCCGAACTCTTTTAGGGAATTTTAAGCAATTTTAAGCAATATTTTAAAATAACTTATTTGCGAATAGGTTCTAAAAGTGTAATTAAAATATGACAGTTATTTTTTTTTTCTCTTTTCTAAATTAATGTTGTTTTTTGTTTTTTTTTCAAAATTAATGTTGGTTTTTTTTTTTAAACCGAAAAAAGCGCCATCTTTTACATAGTATACCACTAATGTAAAAATAGAATAAAATAATTAAAAAAAAAAAACAGATGTTCAACAAAAATTTAAAATTTGTTAGAATGGATTGAAAAATTTCAACAAACAATTAAAAAAATACTTAGGTCTTTCTTTGTAATAACAACGACAAAGCTTTGTTTTAATAAGTATGGGGCTTTTTAACATCATACTATGCTGTTTTAACGATTTAGTGGAGATACATTTTTTTAATATATATATATCATTTATAAAAGATTATCCAAATAATTAAAAAAAACGGTGGTGTTTTAATGCATTTTTATTTTACTATTCAGAGCCGATTTGCGAAAAAAAAAAAAAAGTAGCTACCTTTAAAAAAAAAAAAAAAAGGATGGTTCAAATTCCCTAAAGAGTTTGGCATTTAACTTGTAAAACAATGTTTGCAGCCATCATTGAATTTCTTAAATTTTCGCTAAATTAATTGAAGGGTGAGTAACAAATAAAAAATAATATATTTTAGCAGGATTTTCTAAAAATAATAATTTTAAAAATAACTACATTCATCTGTGAATAAGTTTTGTACGTTTCATTAAAATCTGACATTTGTTTGATTTTTTGCAAGAATTTCTCTAAATTAATGTCGCTTTTATTTTTATTTTATCGGAAATAGGCGTCAGAATATCAGTAGTCATTTTTATAATACCACTGATGTAAAAAAAATATAGTAGTGGGTACCTATTTTTAATACATATATGAAAGTTTATCTAAACAATAAAAAAATGCTGTAGTTTTAATGCATTTTTTTAATTTACTATTCGGAGCAAATTTTTGGAAAAATTTCCTACTTTTGAAATAAAAAATTACATTCCCTAAGGAGTCCTACATTTTAACCAATAAAACAAGGTTTGTAGCCACCATTGGATTTTTAGAAACTTCGTTAAAAGGTAGGGTAAAAACAGATGTAAAAAAAATATAAATATTTTCCCAAGATTTTCCAAGAATAAAATTTTTAAACATAACATCATTTATTTGCGAATAGGTTCTGAAAGTGCCATTAAAATATGACGATTTTTTAAAATTTTTTTCAAGAATTTCAAAATTAATATTTTTTTTTAACCGAAAGAAGGCGCCATCTTTATCCATAGAAGAAAATTAAAAAATAATTTCAACAAATAATTAAAAAATACTTAAGTCTTTCCTTTTAATAACATCAACATTTTGACGAGAAAGCTTTGTTTTAATGAGTGTGGGGCTTTTAACATCATACTATGCTGTTTTAACGATTTAGTGGAGATACTTATTTTTAATATATGTATATAATTTATAAAAGATTATTCAAATAATAAACAAAAAGGTGTTGTTTTAAAGCATTTTTATTTTATTATTCAGAGCAGATTTGCGAAAAAAGCAGCTACTACATTTATCTGTGAATAAGTTCTGTAAGTTTCATTAACATCTGACAATTATTTGATTTTTGCAAGAATTTCCCTTAATTAATGTCGCTATTATTTTATTTTTTTTTTACCGGAAATAGGCGTCAGAGTATCCATATTAATTTCTAGTACAGCGCTGATGTAAAAATATGTATTGGGGCTAGCAATTTTTATACAGATATAAAATTATTTGATTTTTTTCAAAATTTTCTAAATTAATGTTGTCTTTTTTTTTTCAAACCAAAATAGGCTCCATCGTATCAATAGAGTACCACTAATGTAAAAATCGAATAAAATAAAATTTTAACCAAAATTTCAAATTTTTTAGAAAGGATTACAAAAATTTGCAAATTTCAATTTAAAAAATTGATACAACTCATTCTGCTTTTCTATTTTAAAAATAATTTTAACATTTTTTTGTGTATTTGAAGTTTTGTCATTTTTTATGGTTATCTTTCTGTGTAAATTTAGTCACGTTATTAAGAGTTTCCTCCCTTTATCCGAAGAACTTGTACAATATGTAACTTGTTATCAATTTGTACATCTGTCACTTAAAATTTATAAAGATATCTTATTTTTGCAAGGTTTTTAAAACCGAGAATTAAGTTTAGTTCACAATTGTGTCTATAGTTTAAAAAATGGCCAAACAATTGAAAGATTAAAAAAAACTGAAACATTTTAGGTTCCAATCAATATAATTTCTGTTTGAAATACAACAGAGTATTTTGATTACTGGAAATAGAAATAGTAAATTTAATCATTAAGCTTTCAATTAAAACTAAAATTAAAGTTTCAAGAAAACTTTTTTAATTTTAAAAATTCAATTTAAAATTTAGATATCAAAATTGACTGGTAGCACCTATTATATAGCCTTGGGTATCAACTGGTCTAAAAGAGAAAAAAAAGTCTGAATTCAAAACTGTATTGAGTCCTGGCAAAGGATATATTATGCAGCTATGGGAAGGATCATTTGCACTGACTCAGTGATTCTGACTTATTCTTATTGTTCTTAAGATTTGTGTGTCTTGTAAAACAGACCCACAACATTTTATTCTGTGTTATTCTTACCGCAAGTGGCATTGTGTTGTCGAAAAGAACATTTTTTCCCTAATGACAAGTGTAGGGCACTTTTTGGCCAAATGTTTATGGACACATTGCAGCTCCTGGATTTATAAAGGTGCATTGTATAAATGTTTCATCAGTTTTTGAAGACTCTAAATGAATAATATTCAAATCCTCCTACCATGCACATCATATCTTGTTTCTTCCATGAAGCTCAGTTTTGCGGGTCATTTATGGAGATTCGTCCTTGTCAATTTGGTTTGCACAGACTGGTATCTAAACCCATTTCTCATCACCTGTTAATATGTTTAAAGAATAAATTATTTCTCTGTTGTAAAATAAGACTTGTCACTAGGGATAAATAAGCCACTTTGTCTTTGCTAAGACCATGCAGAACCAAAAACCCCTATTTGCTGAGTCTTATGGCCTTATAGGGTCTCCATGCAAACACCAGAGTTAAGCAACATTTAGCCTAATCGGTATCTAGATGAGTGACTATTTTGGAATATCAGGTGCTGTAAACTTGGATGTGTGGGTGGTGTAATGGATAATGGCTCAGAATTGCTACTTTTTCGTTGAATTCATATCCACTTACGTGAAAATACTCTTGGGAAAAGGTATGAATCCACCTCTTCTCTTCCCAGCTATGGGTTAATTAGTAAAACTTATATGACTAAACCATTATCTTCTAAAAAAAAATCTTAGAATCTAAAAATATTTTCTGCACTTTACATAACCTGAAGTGGGTTGAGAACCTGTAAAAAACTAATCAATCAAAATATGACTTGTAGACTTTCCCTATCTTTTCTTTGTGTCAGAATATGGTAGGTTATGACACATTTAATGTCTTTGCCAATTCCGTGATTGCTTTTCACTAATGACTTAGAGCAGTGGTTGCCAAACGGTGTGGCATGCCCCATAGGTACTGTGGACAAGAACAATAGAAAAATTTAAAAACAGCTTCAAAAAATTCATGTAACAAAATTAAATGATTTCAAAATTTAAAATATGGATTACTTATAATTATAGGCATGAATCCCATTAAAAATATTAATAAATAATTATTAACCAATTTTATCATTGTGATATTTTTGCATTCTATGAAGTATTAAGAATATGAGTAACTAGGGTTTGCAAGGAGTGTTATCAATGATAATATTCTGATTTGAAATCTGCAGTTATTTCCCTTTAATCTTAAAGAAAATCTTTAGCACAACACAGTGAGCCAACATTCTTAGCTGCTGACCTAGCATTAGATTCAATATAATCTTTCAATTTTATGTCAGCTGAGATGGTTTGCCTCTCAGATGATTAATAGCAGTTTTGTTTTGGGGGATCATTCAAATTAAGAAGCTACTAGTTTTTTCACTCTTTATTTGAGAAGAATTAAAACTTAAAAAAGGAAAACAGACACCACAATTTTTACATTTCTTTCTTTCATCAGTTCGTTAAAGTTGGCTCAGGTTCAATTTCTCAAGATTTAGGCAAGGAATAAAAATTTTGTTTGAATCCTGGGATAAGTAATTCTCATTATTTACTTGCAGAATATTATCCACATCTTTGTTGTTGCTGTCACAACATTTCAGCCATTGTGCCTTCTGACCTTCATCAGTAGTCACTATTCTTGATCCTTCCTGATGGCATCAGCTCTCAATTAGGTATTTATACTGATTACACAACCGTATCTTCCTGTCTCAGTAATAATTGTGATCAGTTTGATAAGGTCAAATTGGCAGCTGATGTCAAAAAAGACCTTCAGTCTGTTGTTAACTGCAACAAAGAATGGCTTGTTAATTTTAATGCCCCCAAAACTGAACTGCTCTCTATAAGTCATCTGAGAGATACCTGTCTGCCTTCATTAGCATGCTAACCTCGGGGAGATTGATTCACTGCCTTTTTGGGCTAATGTTTTCAGCTAACATGAAGTAGAAAGACTATATCGAATTCATTGCTAGGTCAGCTGCTAAGAAAGTTGGTTTGACAGTGTTTTTCTCCAGAATCTATTTTACATATTTATAAGCCTACCATTCATCCATACTTGGAATACTGGTGCCACATATGGTCTGGTGCTTTTGACTATCATATCTAGACTTTATGTGCAGTACTAGATTGGTAATGAGGTCTCATCAATTGACAGTTGAGCTGGCTAGATCTAGCCATAAGCTCTATGCTAACAGTTTGGGAATTTTCCGCACTTCTTGCCTAATTCTCGTCTGGATGAGCTCTTTGCTATGGAATATAGACTTTATAAATGCAAGCACAATACATTTGCCAGTCTTGAGAAAAAAAAGTAATGACAAGGACAATAGATTAGCGACTGTCTTTTTCATTATTCTTTTGTTCTCACTCAGTAATTTTTCTGATTTCTAATATTTTTGCACAAAGTAACCCCTTGTGTCTTTGCGGCTTTACAGCGTCATTTGGCTGATCACAATTTTCTTTGCCTAGATTAACATACAAAAAATATGTTGTATGTTAATCTATGTAACCTACTAGGATTTCCAAACTGAACTTCTATTTAATCTACTGATGTAAAGAGTTCTTGTTTCAATGTCCATGTCTAAGGATATCATACATAGTTCTTTATTTTTAGTATTCATGAGTTATTGATCCAGGTAATTTACAGAACATTCCAAATTAAACACTGTATTTAATCTACAGATGTAGAGTGTTTTTGTTTCACTGCCCATGTCTAAGGATATCTTACTTAGTTCTTTATTTTTGGTATTGATGAGTTATTGATCCAGGTAACGTACAGGAAATTCAAAACTGAACCTTTTTTTTTAATCTACAGATGTAGAGTGTTCTAGTTTCACTGCCCATGTCTAAGGATATCTTATTTAGTTTTTTTTTTTAGTATTGATGAGTTATTAATCCAGGTAACCTAAAGTAAATTCCAAACTAAACACTTTATTTAATCTACCTATATAAAGTGTTCTTGTTTCACTGCTCATGTCTCAGGATGTCTTACTTAGTTCTTTACTTTTAGTATTGATGTGTTATTGATCCAGGTAACCTAGAAGACATTCCAGATTGAACACTTTATTTAATGTACAGATGTAGACTGTTCTCGTTATAGTTCTAATGTCTGGGTATATCTTTTGTAAATTTTTTTTTAATATTACTCAGTTATTCCTCACCCTGTTTCCGCTGTCCAAGTATACACTGCCCACCCCATAGAGTGAACTTCTAATTTGCAAACCAACACTTTAATCATTAAGCTTTTCTCCTATTGAAATTGGAGACCTTATAACAACAAAGATGAGGGCAATAGTCCACATATAAATAATGAATGGTATCTTTTATCACAGTTTATTAATTGGTATTTTCTCTTTTGATGCCCCTCTTCTTGGCTCTTTAAGAATCATAAATGCCACTCAACAGATTCCACCCCACACCTACCCACTTCTGGCTTAATTATTTTCATGGAAACTTATTGAAAAATTGATTTGGTTGTTATCTTCAAGTCATAGATGATCATGACTCTCCACAACATCCTGTCTTTCATTGCCTTTAGTAATGACAAAAAAGAAATATTGCATAGTTTAAATATAATTCACAAAATAGTAGTACAGTAGCCTTGATATGATGCATCTGCTGAGATGATTGCCTCATTTGAAACCCTGACTGTCAGCCCCGAAAAGAATTGGCCTTCAAAACACTTGACAAACAGGAAAAAATTACAAGTGCACCACCTAGAATTGAAACCATAATGTTTACCCATGACTTGAGACAGAAGTGAGAAAAATCATGCCTAGGCTAGGCTCTAGCACCGAGGCAAAATTTCTCAATGGAGTGGAATAAATATCCCACTTGGGGCATGAGGTGTTAAAATCACTGTGCAGGGGAGCAGTGACATCTCCTAACCCCTCATTTTAAGATTGTATTTAATTGCACTGAATTTATATGAAATTTATAATTAATTTATATTTAATTGCACTGAAAATTTTGATCCGGGAACATTTACCTTAATAAATTTTCATCTGCAACCCCTCTCCTTACAAAAAATTGTTCTAGAATCCCACTCTTTAAAAAAAACCTTTGGTGGACATGAAGCAGATTATAGAAGCTTATTCAAATAAAAAGAAAATTAAAAATAAGTGTAGTTTGAATGCATTTTTCTTTTACTATTCGGAGCAGATTTTCGAAAAAAAACAAACAGCTACTTTTTGGGAAAAAAAAAATGGCTTAAATAAAACTTATTTAAGCCAGCTTTGAATTTCTAACGTTTTCGCTAAATTAATTGGAGGTAGATTAACAGATAACCTTTAAAAAAAAATATTTACATTCCCTAAGTTAAGAAAACAAGGTTTGTAGCCATCTTTGAATTTTTAGAAATTTCGTTAAAAATTAGGGTAAAAAAAGATGTAAAAAATATTTTCCCAAGATTTTTTTAAGAATAATAATTTTTAAAATAACTTCATTTATTTGCGAAAAGGTTCTGAAAGTGTAATTAAAATATGACAGTTATTTGATTTTTTTCAAGAAATTCTAAATAACTTTTTTTTTTTTTTTTACCGAATAAAGGCGCCATCTTTTCCATAGTAACATTTAGTGTACCACTAATGTAAAAATAGAATAAAATAAAATAAAATAAAGTAAACAGATTTTTAACCAAAATTTCAAATTTGTTAGAATGGATTAAAAATTTCAACAAATAATTAAAAAATCCTTATGTATTTCCTCTTAATAACAAAATCAACATTTTGACGAGAAAGCTTTGTTTTAATAAGTTTGGGCTTTTTAACGTCATATGCTGTTTTAACGATTTAGTGGAGATACTTATTTTTAATATATATATCATTTATAAATATTATTCAAATAATAAAAAAATGGTGTTGTTTTAATGCATTTTTATTTTACTATTCAGAGCAGATTTTGAACAAAAAAAAATAAACAGCTACTTTTTTGAAAAAAAAAATGGCTTAAATTCTCTAGAGTTCGACATTTAACTTGTCAAAACAAACTTTGCAGCCAGCATTAAATTTCTATAATATATTTACTAGGATTTTCTAAAAAATAATAATTTTAAAATAATTATATTCATCTGTGAATAAGTTTTGTAAGTTTCATTAATATCTGACAATTATTTGACTTTTGCAACTATTTCTCCAAATTAATGTCGCTTTTTTTGTACCGAAAATGGCGTCATCCATGGTAATTTTTAGTACATCACTGACGTAAAAAATATAGTGGAAGTACCTATTTTAAATACAAATATGAAAGCTTATCTAAACAATAAAAAAATGCTGTAATTTCAATGCATTTTTTATTTGACTATTCGGTGCAGATTTTCGAAAAAAAAAAGACAGCTACTTTTTGAAAAAAAACAAAGATGGCTTAAATTAGTTTGCAGCCAGCTTTGAATTTCTAACGTTTTCGCTAAATTAATTGAAGGTAGAATAACAGATAACATTTTAAAAAAATATTTACATTCCCTAAGCTAAGAAAACAAGGTTTGTAGCCATCATAATTTTTTAGAAATTTCGTTAAAAATTAGGGTAAAAACAGATGTAAAAAAATATTTTCCCAAGATCTTTTAAGAATAATAATTTTAAAAATAACTTCATTTATTTGCGAAAAGGTTCTGAAAGTGTAATTAAAATATGACAGTTATTTGATTTTTTTTCAAGAAATTCTAAATTAATTTTTTTTTTTAACCGAATAAAGGCGCCATCTTTTCCATAGTAATATTTAGTGTCACACTAATGTAAAAATAGAATAAAATAATAATAAAAAAAAGCAGATTTTTAACCAAAATTTCAAATTTGTTAGAATGGATTAAAAAATTTCAACAATTAATTAAAAAATAATTTATGTCTATGGAGATACTTATTTTTAATATATATATATATATATATATATATATATATATATTAAAAAAGGATTAATTCAAAGATGTTGAATGGCCATTTCGATATGAAGATCCCCACGGGGGACGACACATCACCTCAGCAACAGAAAAAACCTTTCAGAAACTGGAGAAAAATTAGTCTACTTTTCCTTTTTAAATAGATTGCAAAGAAATTAAAAAATAAATAATAATAAAATAAAATAAAATAAAAAAAATAAAAATAAAGGGAAAGAAAAAGAAAACGAAAAAGAAAAAGATAGAATAAAATCAAATAAATAAGAAAAGGAAAAAAAGGAAAAAAATTGACATCGTCTGGGTTCGCAAAAAAAAGGGAGATGTAACTAAAAATTAACAGACAGCCGCGTTAAATCGACGTCAATTTAAGCAACACGGAAAAAAGGTGGTAAGAGAGATAAAAGAAGGAAGGGAGAAACTAAAGAAAAAAAATTTTTTTTTTTTTTTTTTTTTTTAAATATTACAGACGCTGGACAAATTCAAAAACCTAATTTCCCCAAAACGTTGAAGTATTAGAAAAAGGCCTTTACTTAAAAAGGCATAATTATTAATAAAAGGGAATAAAAAGATATAGGATTTAAAATAAAATTATTTTTAAAAAAATTAGGTCATTTGAAATTAAACTAAATAAAGACAACACTAGGTAAAAAAAAAAAAAAAACATTAATTACAATTATTATATACATACCTATAGAAGTACACACACACATACATACATATATATACACACACAATTCTACGAATAAGAATACATATATACATACACATACACACACATACATTCAATTTATTACACACTTATATACATATACATGCGCATACACACATATATACAAAAAATTCATATACACATAATATACATGTGTACACATACATGCACACATACACACACACACATATATATATATATATATATATATACATATTCCATATGCACTCACACACATACATATTAATGAATATTCTGAAAAGGAGCATTTAAATAGCTAAAAAAATTTTTTCAAAATTACATATAGCCCACATACATATATACATATACACACATATATATACAAATATGCACATCCACACACAAACACATATACAAAAAAAAAAAAATATAAAAAAAATTAAAATTAAAATTAAAAATTTTTTTTAAAAATATTTAAAAAAATTATAGAAAAATTTAGAATTTAAAAACTAAAAATTAGAAGTTAAAATCCGCCCTCCTAAAGTTCAAAAGTAAGTTCTGATATATATATATATATATATATATAATTTATAAAAAATTATCCAAAAAAAATGGTGTTGTTTTAAATGCATTTTTATTTTACTATTCAGAGCAGATTTTCAACAAAAAAAAAACAAAAAAACAGCTACTTTTTGAAAAAAAAAAGATGGCTTAAATTTCCTAAAGAGTTCGGCATTTAACCTGTAAAAACAAAGTTTGCAGCCAGCATCAAATTTCTATAATATATATATATATATATATATATATATATATATATATATTTTTTTTTTTTTTTTTTTACTTGGATCTTCTAAAACAATAATAATTTTAAAATAACTATATTCATCTGTGAAGTTTTATTAATATCTGACAATTATTTGACTTTTGCAACAATTTCTCTATATTAATGTCGCTTTTTTTGTATCGAAAATAGGCGTCAAAGTGAGTGTCAATGGTAATTTTTAGTATACCACTGACGTAAAAAATATAGTGGTGGTACCTATTTTTAATACAAATATGAAAGCTTATCTAAACAACAAAAAAATGCTGTAGTTTCAATGCATTTTTTTATTTTAATTCGGAGCAGATTTTTAGAAAAATCATCTACTTTTGAAAAAAAAAAAATATATATATATATATATATATTATCAAAGAGTCCGTTCATACCGTCTGATATACTTGATGGTGATGTCGTTGAAAGACAACAAAAAATCACAGTATTTGTTGAATTTTTTATCGGGTCTAAGCTTTGATAATGGCTTATGTGAGCCGAAAGCTTAGACCCGATAAAAAATTCAACAAATACTGTGATTTTTTGTTGTCTTTCAACGACATCACCATCAAATATATATATATATACCCTAAGGGGTTTTGCATTTAACTAGTAAAATAAGGGGGGGGGAAGCAAGATTTTAAATCAATATTTCGAGCGTGTTAGAAAGTATTAAAAAATATAATAAAATAATTTTAAAATATCTTGATAATAATACTCCTCGTGTCAGCCATTGATTCAATCACTAGATCAGGAGAAATGAAAAATTTCTAAAATAATCTACGTCATAAAATACTAAAAACAGAAAAACAACTCTAAAATTAGCAGAAAACGAGATTAAGCGATATAAGTTAGCATCTCTTTTTTTTACTTTACCGGATATTTTGATTGTAAAAGTTGAATAAAACTTGAGATGCGTTTATAATGGATGGATTTAAAAAGAAAAAGAAAGGAAAATTATATCAAGATTCATAAAATTATCTCTTAGTTAAAAAAAATGATTTATTTTCATTAAATTAGTTTTTCTTCAAAATACATTTACTATTTCTATAATACGATTCCAAAATTTATTTATGAGTAAAAAATAAAACAATTTTTTTTTTTTTATTCATAAAATAGTTAGCGGGGTCCACAAAAATCATTAAGAGTAAAAGTTTAAAAGTAGTAGTCTATGGTTAAAAAAAAAAAAAAAAAAAAGTTGACAACTTTATTTTTTCGCAATTTTTTAAAACCGACACAATTTATTCTAAGGCCACTCGCTGAAATTAAACTTTATTTATTTATTTATTTAAACAAGTACATTAATAAATTTACAGAACAGGAAGCAAGCAACAGGTATTCTCTGGACTGATAAAAATCTATGTTCCTCTCTGGACCAATCAAAATCAACGCGCTTCCCTGGACCAATCAAATGTGCCCCTTCTTGACCAATCAAAATGGTTTCTCAACCAGTATTGTATTTTTTTTTTAACTTCATTTTACCCGTATATAAGGAGTTTTCAAAATAATTGCATTTCATATGCTTTTATTGAGCAGTACCCAATCTGCCACCGTGTTCCTTCTGTTTTTCATTTTCCCAAGTAGAAGTTTTATGAAAAATCGCGACGTGAACCTCTGAGCATCCTTATACATTTCAGAGGAGTTTTTCATCCCGTAGACTTTGATTCATACAATTTGATTGTCTTTTGCATTTATCATTACATTATTGCTACCTCAACATTCCACCCGATACAGTCACAGTCAGATACCGTTTGAATTCTCTTCAAACCTTAGTATCTCATTGAAATTATATACGCACCACTTTTTAATCAGTCCACAATCAACTCTGATACTTTAATTTTAATTTTATAAACGCATCAAATTAGATTTTAGCTAATTTTAAATTTGATCGATATCCTTAGAAAAACAAATTTGATCAACTTAATAGAAATGGGCCGAAGACGAAAAAATCAAGCACAAGAAGTATTTCCTAAAGACAAACCCCAAAATGGTAAGTACATTTTTTTTTTTTTTTTCCATTTTTTAGTGAAATTTGGACTCTAACACCGAAGGTATATTTTTTCCGGTTTTTCTGTCATCTACATTCATTTTGTTGATTTTATATTTTGGGGGGTACGGTATATAATACTCTGCGTGCGAGTGTATAAAGGTACATAATATTCATATATATATATATATATATATATATATATATATATAATCTCAATGTGTATTGATATATAATATTCTGTTTGCATATATAATATTTGGGTGTACACATATATGATTCATTACTTAAGTATACACACAAATATACATACACACATTTCCTTTTTTGTTTTGTTTTTGATCTGACGAAACCTTGAATGGAGAAATGCAGAATCAAATATAGTTTCATGAAAAAAATATCAAATTTTAAATCTTTGTCAGGATTTCTATCAGTCAGTCAGTTAAGTGCCATGCGCGATACACGCTTTGGGCGATCATGTCTCGAAAGAGACATGACTGACTGGGCAGAAGATTATCCCGCAGTAGGTTGCCATTGCTTTCTGCGGTAGACTGGTTACCGACCAAGGCTATGGCGAGAGAATCCAATCTGCCCTATTTTAACCCATAACTGGAAGGAAGAGACGGATTAATACCTTTCCCAATGGTATTTGCGCGTAAGTGAATGCAAGGAATTCAACTGGGATTCGATTTCTCGTTCCGAGCCGATATCCACTGCGCCACAACCCTAATTAAAAAAAACACACATACATACATCGATGAAGTAATTTTGATCGTTTATTTCTCAGAAGGGCAAGTTTTAGTTTAATTGTTTCTAACCCGCTGCAGATAATAAGTCCTTGATTTCAAATTTCAATGTACTCAACTTCGTTCAGCTTTCTTAAAAAAAAAAAAAAATGATGAACTTACATTTTTTTTTTTTTTTTTAGGAAATTAGAACGTCAATCGGTGACGCACACTAAAAAAAATTCTAACCCCCCAACTTTACTTCTACATCTACCTGTCCTTAAAAACGCCTTTTCTTGTAACCTCACCGCAACCCCTTGACTGTCAAGTATGCTACAAGCTGCTTTCCCCGCCTCTCTGTCCTTCTCTCTCTGATTTTACAAGCCCTCCTTCTTCGTTACATGCCCACAGAAGCTTCGACTATTTTTTTTCTGAAATTAAGTATTAGTTTCATTTTCGTTTTGTTCCTGTCATTTTTTTTTTTTTTTTTTTTTTACGTACCTTAGTAAAAAAAATAACATCATAAACTATTTAAAAATATGTGAGTAATTAATAAATCGAAAAAATAAAATGTAAATTCAATAAGATTCTTCAGTGTGATTAAATGAAAACCGTTTATTCTTTCTTTAATTCTTAATGGCAGTTTGATGAATCGATGAGTAATAAGTAAAATATATCTATGTTTTAAACATAACTATGTATTCAGGTTTGGAAATTTGTTGATTTTCATACAGATTAGCTATAAGCTATTATCTTTTAAATAAAGCCAAAGTTCAACTTCAAAGAAGGCATTCAAATTATTTAAAATTCGTTTTCATGTCTTTTTTTTTTCTATTAGAAATTTCATGGTGGTACCTATATTAAATCAATTTTATTTTATTGTTAATATTTAAAATATATCAATTTAATTTATATAATAAATTATAATTTATATATAATTTTTCTTTATAATCCTTCCTTTATAAATCCTTCTTGGGTTTTATAATATTCAGTTAAAAAAAAAAAAAAACGATAGTAAAAAAGGACGTTAACTTGCATCGCTCGATCTCGTTTTCTGATAGTTTTAATGTTTTTTAGTATTTTAATATGGCGTCAGTTACTGTAGAAATTTCAATTCTTAGTTCAACCCTTCCGTAGTGAAATTGCTCTGTGGGCGACTAAAATATTAAGATGGAGCTCCATATGAAAGCCATTTGATAACCATTGCATTAAGTTTAGAACTACGTTATTTTCAGCCTTGAAAACGTTATAGAACATTTTTTACCCTTTTACAGTACATTTGCCATCCCATGTAGGTTTCTTTCTAATTAACACTTGAATAAAAGTCGGGAATACATAAAGTGTGTATTTTTGTAAGAAAAAATATTTTTTTTTCAATTGTGTGTATTTTTGTAAGAAAAAAATTTTTTTTTTTCAATTGTGTGTATTTTTGTAGGAAAAAATATATTTTTTTTCAATTGTGTGTATTTTTGTAAGAAAAAATATTTTTTTTTCAATTGTGTGTATTTTTGTAGGAAAAAATATATTTTTTTCAATTGTGTGTATTTTTGTAAGAAAAAATTTTTTTTTTCAATTGTGTGTATTTTTGTAGGAAAAAATATATTTTTTTCAATTGTGTGTATTTTTGTAAGAAAAAATATATTTTTTTCAATTGTGTGTATTTTTTTTTTTTTTTTTTCAGGAAAATATATTTTTTGAAATTGTGTATATATATATATTTTTCAGGAAAATATATTTTTTGAAATTGTGTATATATATATTTTTCAGGAAAATATATTTTTTGAAATTGTGTATATTTTTTTTTCAGGAAAATATATTTTTTGAAATTGTGTATATTTTTTGAAATTGTGTGTATTTTTTTTTTTTCAGGAAAATGTTTTTTTTAAATTGTGTATATTTTTTTCAGGAAAATATATATGTTTTGAAAATGTATATTTTTGCAAGAAAATATATTTCTCAAATTGTGTGTATTTTATAGTAAATTAATTTTTTTTAAATTGGGTGTATTTTTGTATGAAAATATTTTTTTTTAGATGAATGTATTTTTGCGTGATTTGAATGAATATGACCATAACCTTTTCTAGTGGAAACCATCGTTTACATCCATAATTTTAAGATAAAGATACCGAGCATAAAGATTTAGTTTACTTTATAAATTTCACAAAATATTTTGATATATTCTTACTGAAAATATTACCTTATATTTTTGTATGACTTTTAATGATAATTAGGTCTAAGTCAAGGAGATCTTTATTAAGTAGGCCTGAAAAATGTCCCCCGTTTCATTCTCACTTGGGGCGAGATATTTCAATCAGCCAGCAAGCAGTTCTGAAAATATATATAATTTCCCCTGTCTATTTTATATTTTTATGCATCAACGAAAATTGATATCAGTTTTTGAGATTTCTTTTTAAATTGAGACACGAATAAAGGGGGGATCACTCTTTAGAAAGTGCAGGCAAAGAACAGACAACAAACTGGGTTTAAATTTCAAGCTAGCCTTTTGCGTTCGTTTTCGAATTTATGGAAGCACGAGCAGGAATTCATTTCTTCCTCTGTCTAGCTATGAGTTAAATCAGTTTCAACCTACTAGGCCTGGGTAATAACTAGACTAGGAGAAGGAATGATAAGATAACTGTAGGAAATGTAAGGAGAAATAACTCCAGTATTTTCCAGAAGAATGCACGATAATTCACAAATAATACATTTTATTATTACCCTTGAATAATCGTCGCTGTTAAAAACTGTTAGTGTTGTGTATTTGTATATCTGTCACGCTGATGATGGAGAAACACACACAATGGCGAGGCATCGTCGGCTCAGTTCATTCTCTTTTTCTACCTTTTTATTTTATCTTTTTGCATCAATTATGTCGTCGAGTAGTGATGATGAATATATCCTCTCTTAAAGACTGTTGTTTGTGTATCTATTTCTATATATTTAGCCGTCATTTTTTACGGTAGGGGTACACTCGTTTGTGGAGAATCGGGATTGTCTCTACATCCTGAAGATGCATGACATTTTAAAAGTCACATCTGTAGTACTCTCTTTTTAGTCTTTTTTAATAAACCAGTTGATCTCGTCTTTTTGTTGATAAAGCAATGGTGTACTGCAAGTTGACAATAATTATGCCTTAAGTATGGCACAATAATTTAATTCGTGAAGCACCTCAAGGTAATGAGATGAAAATAATTTTCAGTTATATAGCAATATTTTACTATCTCTCGCATCCGAATTTGAATGCTATGCCAACTGCAAACGGTTATATCCTCCACTCCCAATAAAAAAAGACCCCTTCCAGGGAAATACTTTCAAAAATTGCGTATAAACATGACCAGTGTCTACACCTTTGGTAAACATTATCTATGTCTACTTTTCTATATATATTTTTCCTTTCTTTTTTTTTTTTAACTAGTGATGCTATTTCAAAAAGAAGAATGTTGATTTCCATACGGGACACAAATACATCAGTGTTGCCAATGATTCAACAAAAAGGCGGAAAAAATTGTGATCAAAATATGGGTTTAGATAAAGAAACCTAACAACGGTGATAATTTGGTACAGTGTAACCCGGATATAAGAGAGTTTGCCGAGACTACATGGGGGTTATCTTATATCCGGGTTTTGTCTGTTTTATATGCATTACCACAGGCTCTAATTTGGGACCGGATAAAATCTCTCTTATATCCGGGTTTATTTAAAAATTAGTTAAACTAGACAATGACCCCCGCCTTGCATCCTTAATATTTGCCATCATCAACAAACTAAAGAAAGAATTAATAAAACAAAAGGGAAGTAATTTTACTTGTTTAGTCGAAGTTATCTTTCTTTATTGAATGTAGTTATTTCACATGACACCTGAAAAATAGATTTTCAAGCGTCCTTGTTAATTTTTTTCTCGCATCTCCATTTATGGTATGGGTTTTTTGCTTTTTTTCCTTGTCCATTTTTTTCTCTTTTAAAAAATATCTTTTTTTATAACATTAATTCTCTAACATCAAGATCAGCTTAAATTGGTTATCAATTCTTCAACTATAGGGAAAAGCTTAAAATAAGATGATAGGAATATTAGAATAGTTTTCTCCCTAAAAGCGCTCTAATCCACTTTTTTTTTTCTTTAGGGAGAATTGTACATGCTTCTAATGATGATCATAACCCCTATGAGAAGCTTGTGAAGGGATCAAGATTTACCTATATTGCTAGGATATTAGTAATTAAGACCATCATATTGTCATCCCTAGTTTGTAGTGGCATGAGATATTTGTTTATAAGAGATATGTTAGGGAAGAGTGTGTAGTACTAATGGATTACGCTTAGCTGGCTGACCCTCCCCTCCGGGAGTTGTGACTGTTGACCCCTACAAGAAAGCTAATACACCTATAGTCAGCTTTTGTTTTTAACCCTGATATGTGTCAAGCCACACTCCTCACCCAAAAAAACCTGGTCATGAATAAAATTGATTTAGTCTCTAATGGCCTAAGCAGTTAGTTATTACCTTATCAAAACTAAATAATATCAAGAGATAAATGGAATTGTGTATGTGAATATATATGACTAAGTAGTCCCAATGGAAAATGACACATGTTCTCAGGCCCATTGCTAAAGGGTTTTCTTCTTCTTTTTTTTTCTTTTTTTTTTTTTAAGGTGGAATTAGGTCCTCAAGTAAAAATTGATTTATGCTAACTAACTTATGTGAATGCATACCCTCAGTTTTTTGTAACTGAATTGTAAAAAAATCATAAGTAAAAAAGATAAGATTATTTTCTTTTTTTTTTTATGATTTGCAATAAAAGATTTTATTTTCTTGACTAATATGTCCAATCGGATGTGCATCGTAGTGTAGATATCGGCTCAGAATGAGAAACCAGAGAGTTGAGTTCAAATTCTAGTTGAATCCATTGCTTCTCGCTTCAGCTGTGGGTTAAATAGCGGGACAGATTGGATTCTAAAGCCTTGGTTGGCAACCAGCCTAATGCTGAAAGTAATGGCAACCTACTGCGGGAAAATCTTTTGTCCAGTCATTCATGTCTCTTTCAAGCATGTATTGCATATGGCACTTAACTGACTGAAGATAATAGTCAAAAACATAATTATTAAAGCTTCTGCGGGGCATAAAATGAGGGATCTGTTTTCTATTGTTATGAAGTAATAAACTGATCCCCCTAGAATTAATGCACAATAATATAATCGGAAACAAATACAATTCAGGCTTCTGTTGAACCTAAAGTAGAACATCTGTTTTCTATTGTTATGAGGTAATAAACTGATCCCCCCCCCCCACCAAAAAAAATCATACTATATATTAATATAATCCATCTCTTCTTCCGTTAGCTATGGGTTGAATAGCAGGACAGATTGGGTTCTGTAGCTGGGGTTGGCAACCAGTCTAATGCAGAAAGTAATGGCAACCTACTGTTGGAAAATCTTTTGCCCAGTCATTCATGTATCTTTTGAGACATGATCACCCAAGTGTGTATCACATATAGAACTTAACTAACTGATGTCCAATAGAAAGTGAAATAGTATTAAACCCTTAATATGTATTTAATGAATGTTTTATGTCATAAGAATAAGCCTACTAAAATTATTTCACCTCATTTTCAGCAGGTAAGGTTTTAATCTCTGTTAAGCTATGAACTTTGCCATCATTTTCATCTACACTAGGGTGAAAGGGATAAGCTGGACTAGTCTCCAAGTGTCAAACCATGAAAAGGTTGCCCTGAGTTACATTGTAGCAGTAGTGAATAGGTCCTGACCTGAATAATTCATAACAATGTCTGTTTTTTCAGCAACTATTTCCAGCTTAACTAAAAGCAGTGGAAAACAAAAACATTCACATCTAAAGTTATCATTATTTGTAAACATAAAAAAGAAGAAAAAATAATAAATTTACATACAGAAATATTTTTGTGTCAGTCAGTTAAATGCCATACGTGATACATGCTTGGGCGATCATGTCTCGAAAGAGATATGACTGACTGGGCAGAAGATTATCTCACAGTAGGTTGCCATTGCTTTCTGCAGTAGACTGGTTGCCGACCAAGGCTACAAAACCCAATCTGTCCTATTATTTAACCCATAACTGGAGGGAAGAGATGGATTAATACCTTTCCCAAGGGTATTTGTGCGTAAATGAATGCAAGGAATTCGACTGGAATTCGAACTCAGCTTCCAGAGTTCTTGTTCCAAGCCGATATCCACTGCACCACGACGCACATCCCCAAAAATGACCCACAATGCATTTTATCTCTATTTGAAAGTATACAATTCAGAATATGTTTAGTTGAAGTCATAAAAGTGTTCAAAACATTTAGATTTTGGCATTAAATTACCCATAGAGGTGTTGATATGCCATTAAACTCAACCAAAGAATCAACACAAACTCTCAATTACTGTTGTTCCCAGTTTCGCGCTGACCCACACTGGTATCATGTTTTAGGGTCTCAGCTTTAGGCAAATAGTAAGCATCCCCCCCTCAAAAAAAACTATGAAAATATAAGTATAAAAAATACATTTTTTATAGTAAAATTACCAGTAATACATATTTATATTAAAAACAAAAAAAAAATGACCAACATTAAAATCTATAGTAAAATGACAAACAGTACATTATTTCTAGACAGACAACCTTATGCAAATTAATTCAAAACAACTGCTTTAGTTTCTTTTTTTCAACATACAATCAGTTTTAGACCCATTGGAGTGACAGCGTGTAACTGGTTTCTAATTTTTCCTCAGATTAGGTCATTTGCTTTGGTATGCAGTAATAGGAATCTATTTTCAGGGTGTATTTTTTTGGCCTTGAAAGATATTGGGTCATCTGTGATTGCATCAGATTCTTTTTAAATAAATTGAGAGAATCAGTTATGGATGTATGTGTTGAGAAAAATCATGTGTGAATGTGTGCGTTTATGAGTCAGTAAAGGGATATGCATGTGTCAAGAACGATTTTATATTTTAAATAACGTGAGTGACTCATGCATAAATGTATGTGTATGAAAGAATCATATATGAATGTGTGTGTATATAAGTATGAACCATAAACAAAATATATTTACTTTTAAAATTCTAGTGAAAAAATGTATAAAAATTCATGAATTCAAAACACCAATAGATATTATATTAGACACTTACTTTGTCTATGGTTTGGATGCGCTTTACACACATTGTTGCTTAGATATACTTATATTCATAATAAACATCTGTTTTTATTACGCGTTGACATGCACACTTAAACAGACAAAAGTTTTTTTCTTCTACATTTAATATTCATTCATTGCTTTATCACGCATGACACGTATCAGACTAATTAAACTTTACCTCAATCAACAATTGGATTTTTTTTAAATCATTCGTCTTTAATGAATCTCTGAAGAAGTTTGTTAAAAGGGAAACCTGTTAAAGACACTTTTTTCTACTTGTTCTTTACTTATTCTATTTACACATATTTATATATGGTTAAATAAAATAAAGACAAGAGGAAAACTGTATTTAAATTGCCTACGCGTTTCGTCCTGTGATGGACTTTATCAAGGCAAAAAAACGAAATGAGCTTTATTCTAAATTATGTATCTATAAACAAAAACATTTTGCCTTGATAAAGTCCATCACAGGACGAAACGTGTAGGCAATTTAAATACAGTTTTTCTCTTGTCTTTATTTTATTTAACCATCCTGTCCTTAATCTCAGATCATAACTGCGCATATTTTTACATATATAGCCATCCACATACAGATCTGTTAGACATCCGATTGCTTCTAGCCAGGATTGAAACCCAACTGAATTGGCGTCAGTCAGCAATTCTGCCTCTGAGCTATGAGCACTTGGTAGAGAAAGACTGACCTTAGTGTGTTATATACAATGTATACACACACCAATAGCCGAGAGTGTTCAAATTTATTACTGAAAGAACTGTGCGTAGATGCATGAGTAGCTATTGTCTTTTTTCAAAGCCTACCATTCCTCCATAGTGTTCAATCAAAGTGTGAAAGTATATATATATATATATATATATATATATATATATATATACACACACAAACACAAATAATTAGACAAAAGTCTTTATTAAAATGAAGAAGATTCTTAATTCTGAAAACATTAACATTACATTTTATAAAGAAAATAACGTAAGCAGTGAATTTATTTATATTTCCGAGATGAGGTATTGTAATTATTTGGACTGTTTTCCACATCTTTGTTGCCATATTCACAACATTTTGCCCGTTGTACACCGAGGCCTTCTTCAGAATCTGTATATTTCTGAAATGAGGCAGTGTAATTATTTACATTGTTTGAACCATACCCTTTATTTAATTCACTGAGGTAGATTGTTCTCATTCCAAGAGTCATGCCACTTCTGGATGTCTCAGTTATCTTCCTTTAACTAAACTCTCTAAGTTATTTGTTCACCATTGCTGTAACTAGGTATTGAACTCACAACTCTTTCTGGTCAAGTCGCTGGCTCTAACCAAAACTTTTATCCATTGTGCTATGTATCATTGAGGTTTCAGGTCAAAATTTTAATCTCCTGAAGAAGGTTAGAGCATAATATGGCTGAAACTTCATGAAGATGAGGACAACATCTAAACAATGTAAATAGCAGCAAATCCTTTCACAAATTCTATAAAAAAAATGTTTTCATTTATTAATTTATTGTTGCATTCGATCTAAGTAATATTGGGTTTGAACTCCAGTTGAATTCGTTTCATTTGCACAAATACCCTTGGAAAAGTTATCACTTCTCTCTCCGCCTTTGAGTTGAATAGCAGGCAGATTGGGTTTAATAGCCTTGGTTGGCAACCAGTCTACCTCAAAGAGTAATGGCAACCTACTGTAGGAAAATCATCTGCCTTGTCAGTCATGGATTGAAAGAGACATGATCATTCAAGCATGTATCACATATGGCAGTTGAAAACATAATTAAAGCTTTTACTGAACATAAACTAGGGGATCGGTTTTTTGTTGTTATAAAGATTCCCCTAGAATTAATACATATTAAATTTACCGGAAACAAATACACTTAAAACTTTTATTGGATGCAAAGTGAGAGATCTGTTTTCTATTGTTATGAACTAATAAACTGATCCCCACCCCAAAAAATACTACTTATTAATATAATCTATCTCTTCTCCTAAGAGCTATGGGTTGAATAGCAGGACAGATTAGGTTTTCTACCACAGAAAGTAATGGCAATCTACTGAAGGAAAATCTTCTGCCTAGTCAGTCATAGATCGAAAGAGATATGACGATATGATCTAAAAAGCGTGTACGTCATACAATTGAATTAACTGACTGAATATTATGTAATGTAAGTAATAATAATATTAATAATAATAATAACTTGTATTGGAAATACAAATTAAAATATACGTAATTAATAAAATTGTTAGGTGGTCTAGCACTTATTTAAAAATAGAAATAGTAACTTCAGAGTTATCTCCCCCTGTGTTTCGATAATGACTACTCTTTTGCTTTTTTACCGAAGAAGGATTTTTGTTGTTTTCTTTCATTTGTTCATTTTCTTTCATTTGTTCATTTTCTTTCATTTGTTCATTTTCTTTCATTTGTTCATTTTCTTTCATTTGTTCATTTTCTTTCATTTGTTCATTTTCTTTCATTTGTTCATTTTCTTTCATTTTCTTTCATTTGTTCATTTTCTTTCATTTTCTTTCATTTGTTCATTTTCTTTCATTTTCTTTCATTTTCTTTCATTTTCTTTCATTTTCTTTCATTTGTTCATTTTCTTTCATTTTCTTTCATTTGTTCATTTTCTTTCATTTGTTCATTTTCTTTCATTTGTTCATTTTCTTTCATTTTCTTTCATTTGTTCATTTTCTTTCATTTTCTTTCATTTGTTCATTTTCTTTCATTTTCTTTCATTTGTTCATTTTCTTTCATTTGTTCATTTTCTTTCATTTGTTCATTTTCTTTCATTTGTTCATTTTCTTTCATTTGTTCATTTTCTTTCATTTGTTCATTTTCTTTCATTTGTTCATTTTCTTTCATTTTTTTCATTTGTTCATTTTCTTTCATTTTCTTTCATTTGTTCATTTTCTTTCATTTTCTTTCATTTGTTCATTTTCTTTCATTTTCTTTCATTTGTTCATTTTCTTTCATTTTCTTTCATTTGTTCATTTTCTTTCATTTTCTTTCATTTTCTTTCATTTTCTTTCATTTGTTCATTTTCTTTCATTTGTTCATTTTCTTTCATTTGTTCATTTTCTTTCATTTGTTCATTTTCTTTCATTTGTTCATTTTCTTTCATTTTCTTTCATTTGTTCATTTTCTTTTCTTTTTAATTATTTTTTTAATTAATTCTTGATAGAATCTTGGCTAGAAAGTTCTATTCTCACCTCTTTGTATTTTCTTTTTCAATAATCTGAAAGCTTCTTGAAGTTCTTGACAAATTCTGAGAATCACTTCCCAAAAAAGTGAATTTTTCTTCTGTGTGCCGTGCCTCTTCAAGACATCGATTAAGGCTCTCCACAGTTTCCTGTCCTTTGTAGTTCTTAATAAATCTCTCCTAAAACCAGTTCTGCCACTTACTTAAGGAATTTTGTTGACCCCCCCCCCCCCCACGTTCTTATAATGGCAACTTCTTCGGAAACCCCAAGAATGGCTTTATTCAGGAATTTATCTAAGGATTCAGTTGATGAATATGCTCAACAACTCGTCATTGTCTTTTACTTGACCCCAAAGCGAATGTTTCCAATATGGGGGATTGATTTACTAGAACGTTTATGAGAAACTGAGCATCCTTTAAATATGAATTTTTTGTTTTTGCTAATCTGAAAGTTTAGGGTCTAATCGATAAGAATGCACTGGAACAAGTAAAAAAAAAAATGAAAAGCAAAAAAATTACGGGTGTCGGTCGTACAGGTCCATTGAATTTCTTATTTTTAAGCCATGTCAAACATCCATACCAGAAAATCAATATTTTTTAAAGATTTTTGCTTTGTTTATGTTAGGATATGTTAGAACTGAGCAGATATGTTTATTTCAAGAGTCTCGAAATTGACATATTTTCCCAGTTTGATATCCTAATGTAAACAACTAAAGAAAATTGGTGCCTGATGAACAAAGCCAATTTTAATAAGGCCTTTAAAAACATTTTTTTTTAAATTTTCTCTCTTAAAATATTATAGACATATCTGCTCAGTTGCATGTCCAAAAGTAAAATGTGAAATGAGCAATTTCTAAGTAAAATGGGGTATTTTTTTTTTTCTTCTTTTTTGACCAAAAGATTTTAAATATTTTTATTTCATACTCTGAAGCCACGGGTGATGGTTAAGGTCTATTTAATTCGTCCTTGTGTCATACTTAAGCAAACTCCCTACAGCTTACAAGTTTTATGCAGAATTATCATAAGGTTGGTTGGTCGTAGGTTGGAATATGTGGAATAGTGTAAGAATAAAAATATACATTTTGAATGTTAAAATAGAAATTTATTAAAAGAATAGAATAACTAGAATTCGTAGAAATTAATGTTGGTAACAAGATTTGTAGAAAATGTTCGTAGTAGTAATTGTTAAAAGAGTATATGCGTATGTATGTATGTGTTTGTTTGGTAGGAATGTCTTTGGATGGAGAAGTAGAATGAATCAACACATGAGAAGGAAAGAGAAAGAGGATGAATGTCCGAGTTGATTTGAAACTTCTTTCGTTACATCTTAGCTGTGTCTCTCGCTGCTCCCATCTGAGTCTGACTGATGCTTTTTTGATCTAGCAAGTCACATCAGTTTAACACCTACTTGCGAAATCTGGTTTTGACTTTTTCTTTAAGCACACGGTCAGTCCTTTTCTATTTGGAAAAAACCAGGATTTCGCACGTCATTGTCAGTTTTTGTAAAAGTGAAGAAGGTTGATTTTGATTCTTAATTTCATATCCCACAACTCATACTCATTTACTCATATTTTTGGGTTGACCACTCCATTTATTTATTAAAACACTATCTACATATTTTCATCTACCGGCATGGATGTTCAAGATTTCTTATAGTAAAATACACACTCCAGTGATTGAGTATCCTCTAAAGTATATGGTTTCAACTGATCAAATCTGATATTTACTGAAATCTTCTGTCATGTGCACCACAAGGTTCCCAAACAAACTTCTGTAGGTTTTGAATTCAGAGTTGTCCCTCACCTATACTATTTAATTGGCCAGCCAAGACTGTAGGACCAAGTCTGGTCTGCTATTTTGCCCATAGCTGAGGGGAAAAGAGATAGATTCACACCTTTCCTAAGAATATTTTTAGCATACTCTACTTGAACTTAACTTTGATTCCTCAAATCAAGCCAGTACCCATTACTTCATCATACTTCGTATTTCTGCACTTTGTTAAAGGCATGAACTCCTAATTACCCATGTACTCAGGCATCTTCATGTAATCTTTTTCACTTCACTAACAGTTGATAGAAAGTAGTATCATCAAAACAATTCATATTATCCAAGAAGTCATTTATATATATATATATATATAAGAAAAAGTGCGAGAAGCCGTGAACATTTTGTGTTAAAGTGTAGATTTATTGTTGCTATTATTATAATTATTACTTGCTTTTTGTATGGTATATTAAGTGTCCATAATGGTATTTGTGTCATAAGCATTCCTTAAATTTAAAGAAAAAATTTGAAAAATCTAGTAACATTTTTACTTTTGTTTATAAATACCTGTTGGAAAATAAATTCCTTAAATTTGCCTTGATTAAATTCCATCATTGTATGAAATGCATCAGCATTTTTTATGTTTCTTCATTCTCACACACACACACACACACACACACACACACATATATATATATATATATTGTATTAGGGCTAAATAAAGAAAACTTTATCAAGGCAAAATGAATTTTGATAAAATCCCTCACAGAACGAAACACTTATGTGAGTAAAATATAGTTTTCCTCTTTTCTTCTTTATTTAACTATACTGTTCTTATCTTGAAGTATACTTCTACATTATCTATGTGTGTGTATATATATATATATATATATATATATTTTCTAAACATATACTGTTAAATATAAGAGACAGTGAATGTCTATTATGTTTAATTATGAGCCGTTCTAAACATTGTATTTTGGCTTTAATTTCAGTTGAAAATAAAGACAAAAATTCTCCAACATTTGGATAATTTTTTATTAAGTTGGTTCTAAGCTTTCAGCTCACATGAGCCATCTTACAGGAGGGCGTGGTTGTAGTAAAACCAATATATGTAGTGGGTTTATTATTATGTGAGCGGAAAGCTTAGAACCAACTTAATAAAAAATTATCCAAATGTTGGAGAATTTTTGTCTTTATTTTCAACTGAAATTTAAGCTAAAATACGATGTTTATAACAGCTCATGATTAAAGATAATAGACATTCATTGTCTCTTATTTTTAACAGTATATGTTTAGAAAATTATTTGCTGCCTCAATACACTAAATATATATATATATATATATATTCACACACACACAAATTTGGTACTACTTGTTAGTACCAAAACATGACAGACATAGTTGCCATAAACTATTTTATTATAAACACTTATAATAAAAATATTACTCTACTAAGTATGAAGCATTCTCCAAAAAAAGGAAATACTACAATTTAGTCAACTGCAGACAGTCCTGTTTCGCTGTATCACAGATTGTTAGTATGGTTAGATATCTGATTGCTTCTAGCCAGGATTGAAACCCAACCAAATAGACATCAGTTGGCAATTCTATCTCTAAGCTATGGGTGCTCAGTAGAGGAAGGCAGTTTTTTGCATGTTATATACACAATGTGAACACACAGCAGTAGCCGAGAGTGTTCAGATTCATCACCAAAAGAAAGATGCGTGAGTAGCTACTGTTTTTAAATCTACCATTTCTCCATAGTGCTCAATTAGTGGGCGATTGCGTAAATAGTCCTTCGCAGACATATATATATTTGCAGACACAAATGTCCAAGTTTGCTATTTGTGGCTTAATGTGCACTGAATGGCCTCTCTTTGATTTTTGAGGTTCACCTTAGACAGATGTGACCATATTCATTAGATATTAAATTTTCTAGCAATATTTTCAGGTAAATTAACATCTTGACCATTACAAATCTCGAAACAAATATCAATTTTTATGTGCAACACGGATAGAATTTATAAAGCTGAATATTAACATTGTAATGGCAGGCTTTCTATTAAATGAAAGTAATGGTGAAGCAATTGAAGATAGGATGTAGTTTAGATGAGTGGAGGAATTTTCGGCAAACCTGAACCTATGCACCTGCTAAAAAAAAAAAAAAATGGCAGTTTTTCCCATTGTGCCCTTATTATTTTAAGTAGCTTTAATCCTCTTTTTTTTTTTGTTCTGTAAATTTACAACAAAATTATAAATCAGTATTTATTTGATTGTTTAATGACAAGTGCCATACGTGATACATGCTTAGGGCGATCATGTCTCAAGAGACATGACTAACTGGGCAGAAGATTTTCTATCCTGCTATTTAAAGTAAGGAAGAAGAGACGGATTGTATTAATAATTAGTGGGGGATCAGTTTATTACTTCATAACAATAGAAAATCGACCCCCCCCACTTTATGCCCATTAGAAGCTTTACTTATGTTTCCAACTATTATCTTCATTCAGTCAGTTAAGTACCATACGTGATACACACTTTGGGCGATCATGTCTCAAAAGAGACATGACTGACTGGGCAGAAGATTATCTCACAGATGGTTGCCATTGCTTTCTGCAGTAGACTGGTTGCCAGCCAAGGCTCTAGTTATATGTCCTGTTATTTAACTCATGACTGGAGGGAAGAGGTGGATTAATACCTTTCCCAATGGCATTTGTGCATAAGTGAATGCCATGAATTCCCCGATTTGTCATTCTGATTCGATATCTACTGCACCACAACGCACATCCAAGATGATTATAACATTCTTAAAACTAATACAATTTACACTAATGCAATATTTGTCATTTGCCTATTTATAAAGAAATAAATATAAAAGCAATTTTTTCATAAATTTATAAATATTTCTTAAATTACGAGTGTACCACTGCCATAAAAAATGACAAGAAAATATTTGAGAGGATTATCAGCTGTTTCTTTACAGGTTATCGCCTCTTGACAGGAAAGAATATTATAATAGAATGCACATTGTGGTGCAGTGGATATCAGCTTGGAATGAGAAATCGTAGAGCTGAGTTCAAATTCCAGTTGAATTCGTTGCATTTGCATACGTGCAAATACCCTTGAGAAAGGTATGAATCAGTCGCTTCTCCCTTCAGCTACGAATTAAATAGCAGGACAGATTGTGTTCTATCACTTTGGTTGGCAACCTACTGCAGGAAAATCGTCTGCTTGAGCAGGCTGGACTTTGGCACCCTTACAAGTATCGGTTAATTGCCATACATGATACATGTTTTAGCAATCATGTCTCCTTCAATCCATAACTGACTAGTTATAAGATTTTCTTTGGTAGACTGATTGCCACTAAAGCTATAGAAAGAACCAAATCTCTCCTGCTATTCAATTCATAGCTAGAGAGAAAAGAGATGAATTAATACTTTTCCAAAGGGTATTTGCACATAAGTGAATGTAATGAATTCAACTGGAATTTGAACTCGGCCCTCTAATTTATCATTCTGAGCTGATATCCATTACACCACAATGAAACAAAAAAAAAAAAATTAAAATTAAAAATGTAGAATAACAATATTACAAGATATAACTTTAACCTGCATATATACAAGTCAACCATCCGTCCGTGCATGGAGTACTGCTGCCATTTATGGTCAGGTGCCTCTGCCGTTCTCCTCAGTGTTCTTGACAAGCTCCAAAGGAGAGTCTGTAATGTGATAGGTATTGATCTGGCGACTCGACTGCAGCCACTTCACCATCATCGAAATGTGGCCTCCCTTTGTCTCTTCTACAAATACTTTCATGGCTTCTGCTCGGATGAGCTTAAGTCACTGATGCCTCCTCAACAGGTGTTTACTCGTGCAATCAGACTGGCAACTGGGTCCCACCCATTCACAGTCAAGTTAGTCAAATGCAGACGACAATTCTACTCCTGCAGCTTCCTCTCTCGCACTTCCCGCCTGTGGAACTCACTCCCGTATTCTTGCTTTCCTGACGGCTACAACCTCCAGAAATTTAAATGCAAAGTCAATACTCATCTATTAACCACTGGCCTCTAGCTCTCTCCCCTCCCCTGTATAACCTTCCCTTTCTCCACCTATGTATCTGTCATCGCACCTGCTTTCTCAGCTTTCTATTGTTCCTTTCTAACTAGTTTGTACTCCTTATTCTTTTCTAATTAATCTTGTTACATTTATGCACATCAGTGGTGTTTCTGCCTTGCTTGGGGTGAAATGATTAAAAAAAAAAAAAAAATCTATATAAAATGTGAATATCTAAGCCAGGGGTCAGCAACCTTTTTGAGAGTGAGGGCCAAAAAGCTATGTAGAGTCATGGAGGAGGGCCAAACAGCTATGGCTCGAGTGTCATGGAGGAGACCCATGTTATTAAATATGTGAATAAATTTTCTACATGTTTGAAGAAATCAAGGATTCTATATAATTTAATTGTATTTAAACAATATCCCTTATTTTACTACAGGAATAACATAAAAAAAAAAGAAAGAAAAAATACAAACACATATAACAAATAAATCCTTATTTTACTCTAGGAATAAAACAAACTACTATCACGTGTAAGCGATTAATTTCGGAGTTGTAGAAAGTATTTCCTCTCTTTTTCAATCCAATAAAAAAAACAGGTTTCAAAAGCATGAAAAAAAAGAAACTATCTGACAGAAATTTTGTTAAAAAAATATTACGTCTTAAAATAAATGTTTCATAAATCAGTATTGAAAAAAAAATCCATTAAAATCAGTTGAAAACACTATTTTATATTCATTTAAATGTGCCCGCTCATGAAAGCAATTTCTCAGTGAAAGTGAGGCTGTACATTAATTTTGGTGATCCTTACAAATAAAAAATTCAAGTAAAACACATTCTCCAGGTAAAAAGAAATATTTTTTTTTAATTTCAATGCAATATATTCAGACTATCAACTGTCACTTTGGTTTGGTTTACCTATAGTTATATCCTGTCCAGAGTAAGGTAGCAGGCCGGACAAGATTTACTCAAAGGCCAGATGAGGCCCATAGGCTGAGAGTTGCCAACTGCTGCAATAGGCAAAATACTCTCAAAAAAATATAAACAAAGCATGAAAATTTAAATGTTTGCATGTTGTGTGGATTTTACATGTTTGCATGTAAGCAATTAAAGAAGAAACATACTTTGGTTTCTATTATGAACTGTTTATTCTCTTTTGTGAAAGTTCCCAATTTCTCTTGGGTAAGTTAGTTTCTTTTTGGTCCAGAAGTTAGTGTATGCAAGCATAAGTATTGCTCCAGTCAGCTCGCTTCAAGCTGAGTTGGAATGACCAAATAAAATGCTTAATTCATCAGTAGTTGTAATGGTTAAGTTTAAATCAGCCTTGTGCTGAGTTGGAAGAGCCAAAGAAAAGGTTAAATTCTTATGGGTCGAAGTTTTGGTAGACATGTTGGAAAGTGGAAAGAGAGTTCAGTTGTTGGTGGATAGGTTAAATGGACCCACCTCAGTGGCAATTTTTTTTTTTTTTACCTATGTGAGACTTCATCTGGAAGCAAGAGGAAAAAGAGAGAGAGGGGAAGGAAAATGTTTTTCATAGACTTCAACAGTGCCACCTAACAGCGTTTAATGAAGCTAAGTGCAGTAATAAAGTTTCTAGGTTCCTTTATTAGTAGCAACATGGAGGAAATCTTTATTCATTATTATTTTATGCATTGATTGTATTTCATTTTAATCTATTCAAATATGCATTAAAATTAACAATTATGCCATATATGTATGTCAGATTAAATAAATTGCAAGTATTATGTCTGCTTATTTTTAATAAAATCTATATGTATTCATGGATAATCTTTCATGTGTTATAATTAAAAGATGTAACAAATGTGCTGTAACTTTTAAGGTTGATTTTATTATCTATTTTCCAATGTTCCCAAGTACTCTCAATCTCCTTCCAAAATCATCTTCAGGGGTGTAAGTTTGTGATAACAAAAAGTAACTGCAAAACTGTTGCTAAAAATTACTGTAATTTTTTTTTTTTTTTTTTTTTGCTTCAAATGTAACAGTTCACAAATTGCTTATCATTCATTATAACGTGAACATTATCCACTATGGAATTTTTTATGTTGTAATGTCATAGCCATGCATATATTAAAGCATGAAAAAAACTGTTCTTACTATAAACATTTTAGAACATTACTACAGTGTTCATAGTTGATTCTATTAATTGGCGGCTTAAGTTTTTTTTTTTTTTTGTTATGAATATTGCCTCGAAGATCTGTAGTTTGCATTTGTTTTTTTCTTGGTGTAGGATAGTTGTGATGTCAGTCATTACTTTTTATATTGTGAATGTAGACAGGGATGTTGTTGTAGATATTTCAAAATGGACAAATGTTCAAACATCTATAATGTAAGATGTCTTGTTAATGTAGTTGTTGTAAATCCAATGTATGTAGTTATCATGCTTCTGGTTGGCTCGAAAGAACACATCATCTCTTTTTAAATTTGGAACATTATAAATTATACTAACTTTTGTTTAACAAGTCAAATGCACATGAAACCTGATTAACCAACAAAAATTAAACAGCATAGTACCAGAATTTCTTTTTTCTCCATATCTCATTCTCTGGTGAAACATTAATAAAAGTGAAACCCTAAATTGATAAACATTTCCTATTTGTTCTTTATCATATCATTCTGTCAAATTATATATAAATTGTCTATAGCATGATTCAGTTTTATGCACTATGCAATCATTATAATATGCACCCGAATATTGCATAATGCATGAAAATCCAAGTCCTGCTATAGCGAGATAATATATAAATTTATTAATATATACTTAATAGCTCTGTTATATTACATTGAGCACTGTTCTCTTAATACCAGAAAAATATTTGTATACGTATACCCATATTTATATATATGCATGTATACTCACACACACACATATATATATATATATATATATATATATATATATAAGAGAGAGAGAGAGAGCATTTGAGATTTCACTTGCCCAATTGACTCAGTCTATTAAAAACTTAATTGGGCAATTAAAGTTTATTGCTTCACTTGCCCACAATCAATTAAAAATCTCACAATGAAACGTGTCCCTTCAAATATAGAAAAAGGTAATCTGATTCCTTTTACAACTCAAAAGTGTGCCATTGAAGATTCACAAGTTACTTAGAATGACCTACAATGACATTATTGAACTCTTTGGTCTTATGCATGGTGCCTGATTTACATTTAATGTGTGGTTAAACAAAAGACAGTGACATCCCACAATCATCAAAGCAAGATCTGACAAATGGAATTTAGATTGACAAGCTCCTGTTTTGTTTTTATCCTCCCGACCAGTGTAAACATTTGTTTAATGAAGGCTTCCAGAGTGGAGCTAAAATGTCTCTGTCACTTAGATTAAAGACACTCACAGATTTCTAGAAACTCATTTGGAAAAATATTATCCTTGACTCAATATCTATATTTCCTCCCTGCTTACGAAAAGTAAAAATGAACATTTGAAAGAAAGCAAAAAAAAAATATGCATACTTCTTTCAAACACGCACTGAAAAACAAATTATACAAGTAATTTCTTTTATAGAAAATCAGATTTGTTATTTTTTTTATCATCTATGAAATGGAAGTTGTAGTCAAACAGAAGAAAGAAACTACTTAGATACCTCCACTAAATTGCCCCCCCCCCCAAAAAAAACTGTATATCATGATGTTAAAAATGTCAAACTTAATAAAAACAAAATTTTATCATCAAAATGTTTATGCTATTATTAAGAGGAAAAATTAAATTGTTTTAAATCCTTTCTAACACATTCAAAATTTTAATTAAAATTTCATTTTTTGTTTTCCGTCAGTGATTCACACTGTTTACATAAGGTGATGGAAAATTTACTTGCCCCAAAATCATTTTACTTAACCGACTCCATTTTCGTAATTAACTCTTAATTAAAGAAAATGGAGTCAGTCAAATAAAATGATTTTGGAGCAAGTAAATTTTCCTCACAATCGACCACCGGTCGAGTGATCTTTTTCAAATCTCAGTCTGTGTGTGTGTATATATATATATATATATATATATATATGGTTAAATAAAATAAAGACAAGAGGAAAACTGTATTTTAAATCGCCTACGCGTTTCGTCCTGTGATGGACTTTTTCAAGGCAAAAAATGAAATGAGCTTTATTCTAAATTACGTATCTATAAACAGTGTTGGTAACCACAAAGATGTTCACAAATCATTTCAAAAGATCAACAGAATATTTTTGTTTTTAGAATTTCTTCATGTGTAGTGTAAAGTCATGAGATATTAAAATGAAGGGAATTTGACCGTTTTCTTTGAGAACCGTTTATTTTGTGCGTAAGTCTGTTTTAGAATTTCTTCATGTGTAGCACAAAGTCAAAAGATGTTAAAATGAAGTGAATTCAACCGTTTTCTTTGAAATATTTTTTATGAATATTAGTTTGTTTTAACATTCATAGAAAAACAAAATTTCAAATAAAAAAAATATTTCAAAGAAAACGGTTGAATTCACTTCATTTTAACATCTTTTGACTTTGTGCTACACATGAAGAAATTCTAAAACAGACTTACGCACAAAATAAACGGTTCTCAAAGAAAACGGTCAAATTCCCTTCATTTTAATATCTCATGACTTTACACTACACATGAAGAAATTCTAAAAACAAAAATATTCTGTTGATCTTTTGAAATGATTTGTGAACATCTTTGTGGTTACCAACACTGTTTATAGATACGTAATTTAGAATAAAGCTCATTTCATTTTTTGCCTTGAAAAAGTCCATCACAGGATGAAACGCGTAGGCGATTTAAAATACAGTTTTCCTCTTGTCTTTATTTTATTTAACCATTCTGTCCTTAATCTCAGATTATAATTGAGTATATTTTTACATACATATATATATATATATATATATATATATATATAAACACAGATTTGTAAACTGACATTGGAAAACTAATGTTAGTTAATGTCAATTTTATGATGTGGTAAAATTTTTAAGAATATATTTATATAAACAAAGACTTTTCTTATTGTTAAAAAGAAATTGTTTTGCAAGCTGTCATGTTTTATTATACAAACAAAGTACAAAACAATTCTTTTAATAAACAAAACTAAAAGATAGCCAAACAAACATATGAATGCAATGTTAGTTTGTTATTTTATAATGTCTCCCAAGCTCAAGGAACTTCTAACCAAGAGTAGATATGAGGTATTAAAAAAAAAAGTAGAAATAAAATGGTGCCAAAATATATTTACATAACATTTATTAAATGCAACAGGACGTAAACAATAGATGAGCTTTGCACATATGGTGAGGTGCGGTCATCATTTAGGAATATCTTTGTTTCCCATAGTTTGAGTCTGGATATTGTTTGCAGCATATGTTTGTTGCTCTAACCCCTTCTCTGGACTAGACTGAACTGTGGCAAGGACCCTTTTATTATTGGTTAGCAATGCTGTGCCAAGGGTAGTAACTAACATCAGGTATCTGCTTGCTAGGTAAGAAGTTCTATCTGAAATCCTACAGCAATATCACCTATATCAAAATTAATTTTTATTTTAGTATCTTACATGAGCATGTCGAAGAATATTGGCTATAGTGTGAATCCAGCTCTTCTTCCCCACTTATGGGTTAATTAGTAATACAGGTATCACTAAATAATTATTTCCAAAGGAAAAAAAAAACTCATGATCTAGTATCTTAGTATATTATGGCTTTAAATAACTTACAATGGGTTAAGCTGAAGGAAACAAATCAATCAATCAATCAAACAGTTACTTACAGAAATTTTGGTTGCTTTTTTAGGGATCTTTGTCTTTCTCAATTAAAAGATTTCTTTTTTTGACCCTTTGTGGGTTATTCAAAGCACAAACATTTCAGATTTAAAGAACAATTCAAACAATATTGACAGACTCATGTAAGCCCAAGTAAAAATTAGTTATAAAAAAATCTAACTAATTTCATGTATTGACAAAAAAGAATTCCAATTACAATAAAAAGAAACATTTAAAGACTAGTTACATACAAAACATTTCAACTAGAGAATGTGTTTGTGGGTGTGTAAATTTTGTGTAGGCCTACAAGATAGGAAAGAGTTCAAAGATCAAGAGAGAGAAAGAAAAAAGAATACTAGCGTCATGGCCGCCATCCAAAATGTACATAGACTCCATCTTAATGCCAGAGTTGAAAACTGCCAAAGATAAAAAAAATGAGGCAAGGGAAATCAAAGCACATCTTTATATAGGGTTAAGGAGCACTCGCTAGACACAGTTTTTCAGCAAAATTAAGTGGGATAACCCACACATCCTTGGTAAACATGGTAGATTAAGTAAAAGGTTTAATTTGAAATTCCCTAAAAGTTGTTGTGGGATGCTAATAAAAATATTAGACACCATTATGGAATCAAATATTTATGGGCTTCTGGAAAACGTTGTGAGAGGTGTGTGGGGGACATGAATCTGGTTATAATGAGAATGTGCTAAAAGTGTGAGTACAAAATTCAAGAGAAAAAAAACATGAAAATGAAAGTGGCTCAGTGGGAGGGGCCATTTTTTTATCCACATTTGAAAGTACATTTTAAAACCTAATTTGAAAAGCTGTAAAATAGACTAGAGAGAGAAATGCATGCTTTTTTTATAGGCTTAAAAATTGTGCCTAACAACAAAAATCAAGTGAGATAACCCAGTCGCATTCATTTTTCTTCTCTTGAAGTCAGAACATTATAATTCCATGACTTTTGCATGTGAACAACATTCTTTGTGAGTTTTTTTTCCTTACAGTTAATCTGTTCTTTGTCTTATTGTTTATTGGAAACTTTGTCAATTGAGTTTGAGCATTTTTGCCAATTAACTTAACTATGGCAAATTACTCTATAATAGATCAAGCAGCTTTAGAAATTGCTATGTTTACCTTAGGATACGAAACTGAGCAGGTACGAATGTTTTGAAATTCTGTGAAAGATTTCCATTTATAAGGCACTATTCAACTTTGCTTGATCATTGGTGCACTCTGTGGCTGAGGCACATCAGATATAACAATGGTTTCTCTTGCCAAGGGAAACACAGAAAATAATCACTTTTCTGTTGGAGAGTGATTATTTTCTTTAATTAGATTTCTCAAATATCCATGCCAAGAGATGAAAACAAATACACAGTTTAATAAATAAATAGTGTCTACTCAAATATGAGCATCCACTAAAAATAAAGTAATAGAAAGTGTGAGTAGAGAGAAAGAAACTAAATTTCAAAATAATTAGTTTTGTAATTTGCTTGAAGCATTGTGTACATAAGGTGTATGGGTAGGTATTTGAAGGCTATCACAATGCGTTTAATAAAGGAGGGTAAAGGCGTTAAATATTACCTCTTTATTATTCATTAATATTTCGAGATCAGAATCTCATCTTCAAAATAATTAAAAACAATGTATTTTACTTTGTAAAAAAAAAACCCAAAAAAACAACAACTTGCATCAGATAATTTAATAACGATTAAAAATCATTACATCAGATAATTCAATATATATTTTATATATATATATATTTATATATTAAATATATTTAATGTATATTATATACTAGCAGTATAGCCCGGTGTTGCTCAGGTGTAATGAAAGCTTTAAAACTAATCCATGGTCCTGGAGCTCAGACTCAGCCTAAAGAATATTTGTGTGAAGTTTGGTGAGAATCAGATAAAAATTGTGGATTTGTATAAAGAACATACAGATAAATAGACACACACACAAATATCTTGCCTTTTATTTATATATATTATCGATTTTCTGCACTATTGTAAGAACTGCAACCTTGAAACTTCTGAATATCGTTTCTTATGTCTTTGTCTATGAGTGTATCAAATTTGAATAAAATCGGACCACTCCTTCTATAACCCGATTTTTTCAATTATCGATTTTCAATATTTATCGGGGTACCTCGACACAAAACCTAGCTCAGAACACTCGCAGACGCTTATAATACAACTGTGTAAATTTTCAAGAAAACTGGTTCAGCTGTTTCAAAGTCTATAGGTAACGGACACTCACACATGCACGCACAAAGTTCCATTTATAAATAAGTTTAGTTTAGATTAGATATTAAATTCATATATATATATATCTATATATATATATATATATATATATATAATATGAATTTAATATATATATATATATATATATATATATATATGTAAAGACACATAAATTTAATATATTATATTATATATAATACATATTTATATCTAGACCTGCACATACCTTATATATATATATATATATATATATAAAGACACATAAATTTAATAATTTATATTATATATAATACATATTTATATCTAGACCTGCACATACCTTATATATATATATATATATATATGTGTCTCTTATATGAATGTATGTATGTATGTATGTATGTGTGTTTGTACATTAAAAAATTCAATTTAAGATAATCTAATCTCAAAATTATTTAATTTACATATCTATATCTATATATATCTCTATATATATATATATATATACACACACACACATACACACACTTTATGCTGAGAGATTTAGAATTAGACATCAGATAAGTTAATGTAAATTGCAGAATATAATTATTTTTCAATTATAAAAATGACTCGAGTATTAAATAATTTAACAAACGATTTTTTTAATTCTAAATTTCACTTGTAGCAAATTAATTGACAAGATAAAATATCTTCAGTTAACTTTTAAATGAATAACCTCCACACACCCCCACAGCCATCACGACCTCAGCAATCTTTGAAATTTTGATACGAAACTAAGATAATTTTGATATATTTGCAAATTTAAGGTTAAAATTGTTTTATTGTTTTGGTGGGGCAAAGCAGCTGAATTTAAGAAGTGAGGAATACTATTTTTTAATTAGTATCTGACAGAAAATGGGGGAAAAAATAGCTTTTTAAATTTGTTTTATTTTTTGGTGTTAGATACGAAGCTAAAGATGCTATAATGTTAGTGTCGGTATCTAAAACGAGGCCTCAACTTGCCCTTCGCGTGGGCTGTGTCGTCCATTCCTTGTCTGATTTGTAAACTGTAGAGACATATCTGTGGGAAGTTAAAAAAAAAAAATTTAACCTTTCAACCCAATGTCGGTTGATAGAATAAATCTAATGTGAAACCGGCAAGTCCGATGCATTTTTCTGTGTTCCTAAAGAGAAGTTTATATGTCCCGAACAAGGACTTTGATGAATTTAAATTGGACGAATCAAGACAGTTGCAAGAAATTTTCAAGATGGTCGTGAGACTAGCTTCTTCTTCTTCTTCTCAACAACACTTGAGGAATCTTTTTCTTCAGACAAAAAAACTCTCTCGAGGCTTCTTTTTATTCTTTGATGGCTTTTAACAGCTTAAAAAAGATTTAATTTAGATTCAAATCCTTTTTTTTTTTAGTTTTTTTTTTGTTTTTTTTACCCCTAACTTTTTACTTTACTTTACCCCCCCAGAAAAAAATTCAATATTTAAAAAAACCATGTGATATTTTTTCTATTTCTATCATCTGTTTTTTTTTTTCTTTTTTTTGTTTTAAATTTTGGTAATGTTTTTAGACAAAAAATTTATTTGTTAACGTATTTTCTTATTTGTGGGGCGAAGAAATTAAAATTAAAAGATTTTTCTTTTGAAAAGAATATAGATTTAAAAGGAAAAGTTTCTTAAAAAATCCTAGCAATCAGGATAAAAATATTTTATTTTAAATACTAATAAAGCAATTTACCTCCGAAAGCATTTAAATTGCAAATATTTAATACAAAATTGATCTTTTGTAAATCTCATTTTTTTCCCTTTGCACGTTAATTTTAACATTTTATTTTCAGAGGAAAAAAAAACGTCCAGATTGTGATAAAAAGTTTATAAATACTTGATTCTAACAATTTATAATTTTTGAAGAAAAACATTGCTTTCACGAAAAGACGTGGCAACACATTTTAACCAAAAATAAACTCTTAATTAAAAAAAATAAAATCAAAAATTGGTTTCTTAAATAAAAAAAAAAATCTTGCTTTAAAAACTAACCTAGATTTTTGTTTTAAAACAAAACTACAAAAATATAAAAAAATCTACCTCTGTAGTCAAAAATACTTTTTCTCCCACTAGTATATAAACATACCATTGTCTTTCTTAAATCGACATTTAATTGAGCATTTAATCAGAAATAATTTTTTTTACTATCTTGATCTTTTTAAAAAAAAATTTTTCTCAAATTCAAAACAGGGGGTAAAAGTTCTTATCAAAAGCCTCAGAACTGCTACAAACAATTTTAAAAAAAGAAAAAAAATCACAGTATAGATTTCTTTTATTGCAAACTTTTAAATTGTTTTTCCACCACTCCCTTATTTTTTTCTGAGCTTTTTCTCTCACACCCTTGGAATTGGTCAACAAAAAAAAAATCATGAAATTCATAAGATGTACAAAAGGTGAGAAATTGCATATTTTTAACTTTTTTTATTTTCATTTAATTATTTAAAATCACATTTTTCTTTTGCTTTTTTATTCCCTAAAAAGTGGTAGAAATATTTTCACAAACGATTTTTTTAACATAAAATTTAAATTAATTTGATATTTAAAGCGAATAATTTCTTTATAGCCGTAAATAATTTAACAATAAAAATTTCATTTTACATAAATTAATTTAAAATCTTCATTAAATTTTCACATCCGATCTAGTCATGCAGACACTTAGATTTATTTACACACACGAGCTATATATATATATATATATATATATATATATATATATATATATATATATATATATATCATTAAAAATGGCTGACAAGGTACTTTAATTTTTTTTTTTTTTTTTTTTTCTTGTTGATCAAGATTGGATCATCTCTTAGGAACCCCCCCCCAAAAAAAATTAACAGATGTATCTTGTCAGATATTTTTTAATGAATGCTGTATTACAGGAGGACTACTATCCAATATATAACCTGAATTAATTTTTTCATTTAAAAATAAAAATTAGTCGAATTATTTTGACTTCTTTTTTTTTTTTTTTTTTTTTTTTAGACAATTTAAATATTTTAAACGTATGCATCACCCTCACATAAATCATAGTTCGTTTCATTAATTAAAATTTCGTATTGATTATAGTAGTAACTTTTATAGCACCATGTCTCTAATTACTAAAAACTGCTACTCTCTGCATTAAATAATTAGTACTTAGATACTAGTAAAAAACAAAACCACCAACAGCCAATGTTTATTTCATAATCTGATTCACTTGTTCATGTCATTAAAACTGGCTGATTGCCGACCCTCAACATCCAACTTGTCTACCTTTTTTTTAGTTGTTAGTAGTAAGCAATACTATCGCATTTATTAATAATATAAAGAGACTAATAAAACCTGTCCTCCAATAATTATCTACATCTCTCGATTAAGTATGGTTGTCTGAGCGTGATGCTTGATAGCCTTGTCGTCGGAATCCACCAAAAGAACTAAAACTGGGGTGGGCATAAAATCGGGGATCATTCTTTAGTTGTTCACAGCCCGCTTCTCTATTTCGACTTGACTTCTCTCTCACCTCGTCTCTGCAAATACAACTGATTTTTATCATTAGGTCATACAATATGTGTGTGCGTGTGTGGTGCTTCTTTATATCAAAACCTCTCTCTCTATTCTCTAAACACTTGTTGTTATTTATTATAGAATTTGGTATTTATGAAAATTCACATTTTGGTGTAAGAAAAAGTATTAGTAAAAAAAAAAGAAAAGTCATCTTTCACTCACTACTGTGTACTGTACTGCGTACACATACATACTCTCGTACACGTGTGTACTGTAAATGTGCATCATGATCCGTTAGTTTTTCTCTAGCTAACTAATGGGCAGTCGTAAATCTTTTTTCTTTTTTTTTCTTTTTCTTTTAGTTTAGTCAAATAATAGAGGTTCACCCCCACCTCCAGACTTGTGTAGGTAATAAAAAGATACACTGATGTTTGTATTAATCTGATTGTTAATTTTTTATCTACAGTATTCTCCCCCCTCCTATCATGTTCTAGAAAATTCTCTTTCACTCTCCCAATCTTCATCCTCTGTAGATGACTGAAATGTCTTTCTCCTTTTTCTTTTCCCTCTCCCAAAAATATTGCATCTGGTAAGAGAAAATTTAAAATGTTTGCATTTTTATGCAAAAGAATTTAATTCTACAGCTCTTTAATACTTTGACTCCTGGTATTTAATTTAAATAAAGAAAAAAAAAATAAATAAATTGCATTCTTGTTTTAAAGCACGCCGACTATGAATATTAAAAACAAATCAGGATTTAAATGTTCCGGATTACTGATCCAGGTGTAATGTAGCTGGGTGGGGACATAAGACCTGGTTATGAAACGTGGGTAGATAGATGAAGGCTGCTGACAAATAATAGAAGTAACAGGGTGGCGGGGCTGGGTAGAGAGATGGTGGAAACGTTATGTAGGGCTGTCGTACCCCAGGGTGTCCTTTTTTATGCAAGTCCTCGCTAAACTTTTTTTTTTTCTTTTTAAAAAAAGATAGGATATATGGCGGGGGGGGGGTAACCTTTTGAAAAAAAAAAAATTATTCACTTGTTGATGAATGGACTTCGAGTGGGTATGGATCTTAAAATAGGTAGGTGGCCAGTAGTAATCGGGGGTGGGGTAATTTGTATTAATCGCCACGCCATCACCGAAGTTTTCACAGTGTAAAACTTGTTCTGTCTCTACCCCCTTTTTTTATTATAGGTCATTTTTAAAACAAGCTCGCTACTCACTAACGGTCATCCAGAAGAGCACGCTAAAACCATTCTCCGATCCGGGAGCAATCTGGTTTAATTATCGCTAAACCGATCGTTTTTTGTTTTTTTTTTGGGTGGAGGTATCTTTTGTCGATTCAGAAATAAGGTTTTCCCTGACTGACAAGCAAGAAGTTATGAATGTGTAACAATTCTTGTCAGTCAGCTTTTTGCTAAAAAAAAAAAAAAAAAAAATCTTTTCAGAGATTGTGATAGAATAAATAAAAAAAAGACTACCAAAATAACTTTTTGTTTGTTAAATAACTAAAAACTATGCTACTATTTACTAATACGTACGTCATAGCGAAAGGTGGGGGGGGTCATTTTAAGTAAATCTCTTAAAAATCATCCCACGTAGAAGTGACTCGGCGTCTAATTTGTGAATCACGTCTCCATCTTTTTTTATTTATTTATTTTTTTACTGCTTTTTCCCTCTACTCTTTTTCTCTACTCCTCTCTTGTTGCCTGTTTTCCTTTTTCTTTTCTTTTCTTTTTTATTTGCTGAGCCGGCTGAAATGTTTCCTCCTTTTTTGGATATCGTAGTTCTCTATCTCTCTCTTTCTTTTGAGACATTCCCTTTTACTTGAGTGAGTACATTTCATCTTGACTGGGAAGGAAGATGGCTGTTGTTGAACTGATGCTTTGGGGGTCTGCCAGCCTCCACGCGTGCTCCGTGGATATAACGTACGTGTAGCACTGTAGAGAATCCTATATAAACTGTTGTGTGCATAGGTTTGAAAGGTCATGTACTGTGAAACAATCTCCATTCTTAAATATTAGGAGGAGAGGCAGGGGTTTATGTACGTTCTGAAAAGTTCTCAGCTCGACCCACTTCACAATTAACATGGCACAAGCTATATACCAAAATGTCTCTAAAAGACAAAGTTAATAATTCAGAATTCCTTAGTTGATTTCATCACTCATTTAATTCTTTCCTTGTGTTGTGTATAAGAGTCTATAGTGATGTGTATTTTAGTTGATGGGTGCATATAATAATTTGAATGCTTCTCCCTCTTAACAACTGTCCCCCCCCCCCATCCCAAATGGGAAGTTAGAGGACATTATCAAAACTTGCATTTCATTTACAAGTTTTGCATCTCTAGATTTGTTTATAGTGATTTATGAAGGCATATATTTTTAGGAACACAAAAACTTTATTCTGATTATTTTGTTTTTAATTTATATAGATGTGCCAGTGGGGTAATGTTTTGGAGCTGAGTTTGAATTCCAGTTGGGTTCATTACATTAACTTACAAGCTAATGCCCTTGGAGAAAAATATGAATTCATTTCTCTCTAAATAGCATGGCTTATGTCTGAAAAAAATTTTTTCCCAACAATTGTTAGTTCTCTATTCATTTGCAATAAAATTCTTATGATCCCCCTCCCAAACGTTAATCTAGGCTGATAAAACCATGAAAAGTGAATTTTTTTTTTTTTTTTGTAACCAGGAAAATTATGCAAAATATAGAAAAGACACATGTCCTTAAGAATTTGAGGTAGTCTTTAACCAAACTGTATATTCAGTGAGTGGAATCTGAAAAAAGCCATTGATTGACTTGCCTATTTGTCTCTAGTAGGTATTTATATACCAAATGTTTTATTGTTTTTATGTAGGGACTACTCTAATTTTTAATGTGTGTAGGCTTATATTAAGCAAACTAAGGGGGGGATGATATTGTGCTAATTTAAATTTTTTAACTTAGCTAAGTTTAATAAGGTCATGGGTTCAAAATGTCTTGGCTAATCTCTGAAGTTGGATGAGCTTGTTGTGAAAATTAAAATCTCTACTCTCCCTTTTGACAAAAAAAAAAATGGTAAAATGGTGATCTTGGAAAAAAATCTCTGATTTTGGGAGAGAGAGAAAAGTGGTGGGGCAGTGCATGAAATGTAGCAACTCTTGAATTTTTGGAAAATGTCAGGTTTTCTCCCATCCATATTATAAATAGTTTTTCTCTTCATTGGGATTAGTGTATACCTTCAGACTCTTGACATACACATTATTTACACATTTAGTTTGATTACTAGCTACTCTTATTTACATATTCTTTGGACTATTTTCTTCATCTTGTTATCACAATGTTTCAGCCAGTTGTCTTTCTCAGGTGTAGGTTGATTCTGAATCGAACCCTTTATTTATTCTATAGGGATAAACTGTTCTCATTTTTTCTGCTCATGACTAGGGATATTGTCTAGCTTTTATTTTGTTCTTTTGAATAGTAGTAGAGGTTTCTGCTTTATTTCCTTTTTAGGTTTGAGTTTCTACTACTTCCTAAGTTCCACTTCATCTCTATACATCTAACATCTTCACTAAAAACTCTAAAATTTATGCTCTTATTTCTGGTACCCTCTAAAATCCTTCTTTTCAAATCCAGTCATTGTTTGCTTTGGGTAAGACAACTTTTTTTACTCCTTTTTTAATCAAGTTAGACTAAAATTTGAACTGAAGCTACTGTTCCCTGTACGAACCTCAATAGAATTCAAAATCCTTTATACAGTCTTGTCAGGAAAGACTTATTCTACAGTCTCTGTCCCACAGATGTAATGTTGTAAGCCTCTTCATTATTTCCATGTCAAATATTTTGATGAGCTCCAGTTCTAGTTCAGGACATTACTGCAAGGAAATGTCAACTGCTTTCTTGGAGTTGAATCACCATCATTCCCCCTCCCCAATCCCCGAAGAACTGCTACTTTGTGGAACTGTGTGCTTCTCTGAACATAGAAATCATGGCTTTTTCAAGTTATGTGGGGGAATCAGTTATCAATTCTTCACTTCCTGCAACTTTCTTTTTTGATTCATATTATGAACTTCATTCATCATAAGCATTTTAATGTAACCCTCTACTTTAAATAGTTCTCAGGCCTTGTATTGTGGGATATATAAAAAAAAATCCAAATGAAGAAAACCAACAGTTTTACAATTCTGAGTCTTCCGGCATTTACTTTTTTTTAAAAAGTGTTCAATACAACAAATATCGTAGAGCATGGTATATTATAAAATGAGTTAAGTTGTTCTTTTAGGAAAGATCAGAAAACATTTTCCAACATGATTTCTGTCTTTTTTAATGGGACTGATACTGGGTGAATTTAACCTGCCAAATCTGTTTTTCCAGAAAGGGGAGAAGAAAATTCCCAAAGCTTTTAAAAATTCTAAATTTGATACATCTGTCCCCTCTCCCCTTAACTATCAAAAGGGCGAATATTATTTATACATTTTTTAATCATAATCTGTGAAGGTTACGTTATCAAAACCGTTAAATTCTATTTAAAGGTAGTATGCACACTCTTTTCAAAGCAGTCTTCAGTGGCCCCAAAATAAAACCCTTTCTTAATACTCTTCATTGTTTCCCAAACTTACTTTGAATCCTTTAAGTATCTGTATATAGGTGTTCTCTAGATATTGACCTCTTAAAAATACAAGGAGTGTCTTTCATAGTTTGAATTCCTAGTATTTCTTTTAGAGTCTGAAGTTCACCATTTTGAAGTTAAAGCATTCGTTTCCTATCACCTGCTATTTTAAATGAAAAAAAAAATCCTCGATATCATATCTTCGTGTATTCCTATCACCACATGTCAACTTCACAGCTAAAATGTGTGACGCATTAGAGGAATATGCATGTTTAGAATGAAATGTCTGCTTACCATGACAGTTTGAATCTGTTGAGCAGTAGGAGGGAGGTGCTATAGAAAATAACCTGCAAGCCATGCAAATTAGAAAATCATAAAAGCGTTTTTTCAATCCTCACTGGGTGCTCTATACTTTCAGTATTGTGTGGCATCTAAGCCACATGTCAAAGCTATTTTTAAGTGCATACTCATATTGGAAATTGAAAGCCTCCATTTTTATTTTATTTTCAAGCAGATTTAGACTACTTGGCCACAAATGATAAAATAACCCAGCAAACTTATGTTTCCCTTTTTAATGCCTAAGAAATGGCAATTTCTCTTACAAAGGGGGACATACATTTGAAACCTGCTGGAGAACACATTTTCTGTGTATTTCTAAACATAAAGTACACTGTTCAAAATAAAAACTGGGCACTTATTTCAAATACAGGTATCAAGAAAAATAACATTCAGTTAAAAATAAATTTATTGATTCTTATATATGTGGTTAGCAAAACATTGGCTAATTGCCAATTCATTCCAATTTTGCAAAAATAGCAATAGATTTTCATTTAGTTGATTTACATATTTTACTAAATGTTCATAAATTTCCAAATAAAATTTTTATATACTTTTCTTTTATAGGATATAAAGAAAATAGGCTATCATGCTAAAGTTTCAAGATGGCTTTTAAAAAATATCTTATTTGGTTGCCTGAGAAGAGAAAAAAATTCTTTAAAATGTGACTTTTTTTTTTCTTTTTTTTTTAATGTTACCTTTTGTAAGTTAAATGATTTAATTTTTGATAGAATTAACTCCAATGATTTTTGGTATCCACTATGATTTGTAAATTATTGAAGTTTTTCTAGACTCTTGCTCTTCTGTTGTTTTTAGTATCTAATCTTATCAGCTTAATCTGATTTTTCTCTCTCTCCACTTCTATCTTTTCTCACTGAAATCAAGTAGTGTCTTTTTACCCTCTTTCTACACAATCAGAATTCTAAATAGCCCACTATTTACATGGTAATATGCTATACTGTGTAGTCAAAAACAAACATGCATGCACATAATTTATAACAGTTTACCCATCGCACCCTATATATTGTACTGTCAATCATCTGTTCTCTCTCTTTAATAGTGTCCCCCACCCCAATATTCTCCAACACTCAGTAACCCCTTGCATCTTAATGGTTCTATTGCCTTGCTTGGTGTGAAATTACTAAAAACATTGAGGGGAAAAAGAAATTATTAGCTATGGTATTTGGTTATCTTCATCTTGCAGGTCATTGTTTGCCTAGCCATGAATTGGCTGTTCAATTGTAATATTCCATGTAGAGATGAGAATGCTTGTGCATCTAAATAATTCTTGAATAACATACTCAATGTCTGATAACGGCTTGCATAATGCCAGTATTCTATTCTGCAGGATCTGAATTATTGGATTAAGACCAATTTTTGCTAATCCCTAATTGTGTAACAAGTTTTGTTCTTTTTAATGATGCTGTTTGTTGACCGAGATAATCCAGATTTTTACCCACATGCTCATTAACTTAGATTACGATGTCATCAAAACATCCCCCACATATTTGTTTGTCTTTAGAGATTATTTAGTGGGTCATTGTTATCAAGATTTATCTTCACTAAAAGTTTTGATTTGTTAGTGTTTGGTGGTGGGGCAGGAGGGAATTTGTATTTTTGTGTGTTCAGTTTTTCTCTTTTCCAAATTACCAATGCCTCTTGTCATCTGGTAATTCTTAGGCTTTTTATTTTTAAGGTTTGTGTTCTGTTGAGATTTTGAAATTTTTTTCTCATACTCCTTTCAAGACTTAGTTTTTTTTTTTTTTGTACTAGTTAATTTAAAAGCAAAACAAATTAATTACTTCAGTCATTCTTTTCTTGTGCCTTTTCTAAAATATTTTTATGGTAATTATTCAGTTGAAACTACTTGATATAACTAACCTTTATTCTTGTACTGGTCCAACCAGACACTATTTTACTTTGTGTGTGTGTATATTAATCTAATGGTAACAAAGAGTGGGAGAGGGATTCATAAAAGTACTTATTGCTGAGTTCATTTGCCAAAAAATCTAAATTTAAAATGGCTTTACAATTCATTTTAGAACTTTAAGAGATTTCCAGCTAGAAAAGGATGAAGTGGGTAATAAATACTTAACCAAATATTACTGAATGAAAATGGCTGGATATCATTTCATTTATGTTGTGTTCTCTCTCTCTCTCTCTCTCTCGTGATGAACCATAAAAATGTTGTAGACTTTTTTGTTGCCACTCATATCAACATATATTAAATGATACTTTTTTTTTTTTTTTTTCAAAATCTTTAAAAATTGTAAAAAATGACCCATGTCTTAAGCAATAATTAGCTATTATTATATCTGAATATAAATGACCTGCTTGGTGATTGTAATTAATGTATTTTTCTGAAATTTTTTTTATAATCATTTTACAAGGCAGGCGCACCATTGGTGTGCAAAGGATTATGGGGGGTAATGTCAAACAGATGGATGGCAATCATGTAGATAAAAGATGGCAATTGACATTGTATTTAAACTTTTGGAGATCGTAGTTATCAGAGAAGCAAGCAAATGGAGTTCCCCAAATGGAAAGCGTGAGAAAAAAAAACTGTAAAAGAGGTAGTTATCTTTAATTATTTCAATAGTAAATGGGTGGGACCTTGATGCCAATCTAGTAGTATACATAAATACATGCAGTCAGGGAAGCCACATCATATCAGTGAGAAAGTGACTGAAGGTGAGCTGTCAAGTCAGGATCGATTATATTGCAGATCCTCCTTTTGGATTTTGTCAAGAACCTCAAGATGACTACCAGGAGAAGATGAATACCAGATATGGCAACAGTAGTCAATGCATGGACAAATGGTAGATTTATAAACATGCAAAATGATTCTAACATGAAAGGCCTCCTGGTTTGACAGTGACCCAACCTTCCTAGCAGTAGATACAGCTATAATTTGATATAATCATTCCATTTGAGATCATTTAAGAGAGTGAGGCCAAGGAGTCACTGTGTTGCTCTCTAGGAGACTAGTTTTGTCCCTTCTAACATAGTCCTTGCTTTTACAGAAACTATGGGGATGTTCCTTTTAATTGACAAGCAGACTTTTTCCAACCTGTATGGCCAATAAAATTAAACTGTCAATCTTTTGTTCAACTGAGTACTTTTTATGGCAAAGCAGAGCAGGTCTCTTTGAATTCTCTTTGGGTCATAAGGTTACAAGTAATACCACAGCAATTTCAGTAGCAAGTATATTGCTATAGGGAGCTAGGTTGCACAAAATAGATCCAAGCTGTCTTGCGCTTTAATTATAGCTCTAGGTAAAAGTGGATTCATGCCTTTCTCAATGGAAAGTGCTAAATGTTCCAATTCTATTAACTGTTAAGTTACTTGCAACTACAGGTGCATATGAAGGGGTGAATGTTCTTTTGTATTAGTGTGTTGGAAATGGAAGTGACACTGAATCAGTTCTGGTAAGGATGAAATTTGAAAATCTGTCACTTCTTAAATTAAGACCTCACCCCCCACCCTACCAGAAAGGTAGAAGGATAAGTTATATTTTCATCCTTTTTTAGGTGTTATATAATTGGTGATTGCCAATTTTCATACCTGGCACAATTACATAGCATTTTTGCTTTAAGTAGAAACACAAGATCTTTTCAGTTTTTGGTCTTCAGGAAGATAATTTCTGCCTCTGTGGGAGAATCCTGTTTGTTGCACTAGAATCAGTCTTTAGTCTTTTTTCCTCTCTTGTCCTGGTGTTGCTATTGACGTACATTCTAACCTTTCATCTCTCCCGAGGCAATAAGACTGGAGACCTTGAAGCCAACACTAGTATTGTTTTAAGACATCGCTTGACAATAGAACTCACACGCTGACTGAGAGAAAGTGTCATCTTTTGAAAAGAAAGGCAAAAAAAAAAAAATCACTTTCTATTTGTATACTCATATTTTGGTCACTGAAACAGCGTGGGCAAAATGTATTTTTAAATCAAGGTTTCACGTGAAGAACTTCGAATACTTCATTATTATGTCCGGCTGTATTCAAGGGCACATGGGTCATTGCAACTTGATGTAGCCAGTTATAGTTATGAAGTACCAATTTGCTTAGTTTAGTCTGGAATCGAGACACAATAATTGAGCACTAATAGTGTTTAATATATTTGTTATAAATTCTCAAATGGGCATGTATCCATTCACTTTCATCATGTGTTTAGGTTTTATTCTAATCACTTGGGGGGGGGGTGTCTTCGGGGGAAATGTTCTTTTGACACTCTTACTGTTGGCATGTTTGCCATATTTTTTGTTTGCCTTGCCAAGGATTTAATTAAACCAGCTGGTAATCACCCTGAAAAACATGTGCAGCCACTGAAGGAGTCTACTTCCAGTTCCTTTCACCCCTCCCACCCACCTTTCCAGTTGTCAATGGGTTTCACTCCACCATCTCAGACTTCTCCTGTTACTACTGATTCTGTAACGACCTTCTAAACCTCTGTTGTTAGTGCTTATACAAATGATTTTACAATGCTAGTTGTCTAGAAACATTAAAATTTGAGCTTGAAATGCTCTTGATCATTCTGTACCCCTCACCCACCCACACGTTTTAACTATTATTATCCATTTGATTGCTGATGACAGGAATTTGATGCTTTTCACTGCTTTGACTCTGGTTAGCCTTTGTTTGTAAAACTAGGATAAAAATTACCTTTTTTTTTAATACTCTATTGTAATTAATCTTATATCTCCTTTTATGGCCATCATGATCTCATGAATGGACTATCATTTTGATGGGGGGGTGGAGATTGCTTGGTTTCAGTGAGGGAATTAATGAAAGCAAGGAGGGAAGAAAGTGTTTAACAGCTGTTTCAGTGAAATGAAAAAAGCTGTCAATTGCAAATCTTTTCTTTCAAGCTCAAATATTTAACAGTGTGTGAGAGGATTTTCTGCAGATATTGTAGAACTTGCCATGAGATTACTCGGTCATTAACTTCATCAGAATATTAAAATAGGAAAACCATGAAATTTTCACGGGTTAAAACTAGTCAAATATACCTGATCATTTCCTGTAAACATCAAAACTGGTTTTAATCAGTTCTCGTAGTCTCATAGTTCGCTCTCCTACTCAATCTGTCCATGCTGCAAATATTTACTTTAGATTTTATATTATCTGCTCATAGCTATATTGAAAAAAATAGCTTCTATAATTTAAAAAAAAATAAAATTAACTTCTATAAAGTTAAAAATGGCTTCTGTAATTTTTCAGTAACTGAAGTCCTTAACTTCCAAAATGGTTTGGACCATTGCACATGTTGGAGAGAACCTTTTCCAGAAAAGATCCAACCAAATCATTCTTGTCAACTTTGTAGGTGTTCATTTATCTTAGATAAGTAGCCCCATTTGGTTAATATTCAGTCTTTTGGTGGCAAGACTGGTGCATGGAGACCGTGCACTGTCTATACCAACAAGATCCAAAGAGTGTATTATCTTTAGGGCTGGCTTGACTGCAGAAGCTGCTGGGAAGTTTGTCAGCATTTCTTCAGATATTCACTTTATATTTTCTGTTTGGATTTATTTTTATTCTCATGTCTGGACACAAGGCAGTTTAAAATGTGTTTTCCTTCCCTGTTAGATGGACTGACTTCCTGGCAGATAGGCAGGCTCTATCTACCTAAAACAGCAGGTTATGAGGTGCCAAACGATCAGCCATCTCTGGTTTAAAGCTGGACTTTGTTGTGAGACACATTCGATTGGAATATTTTATGGACACCATCTTTGACTGCAACAACCTTTGGAAGCTATATCATGTACATATGTAACATAAAATTCATAAGTGCTTCAGTACCTCCCAAAAAATTAACTGTACCTCATGTAACCTGGTATATTCCAAAAATTGTTGTTAGGATATTTTCCGTTAGCTTAACTGCCCAATGAGTGAGGGTTGGCTATTAATGCAGTGTTCTCACTCTCCATTGAATTAACAGGTTCATTGTTTTGCATTACTCTTAACATAAAAAGTGTCCGTTTTGATATTTCTAATTAAGAGAGGACACTTCATGCTCCCCCCCCCCCCCCCGTCTATGCCGAAACAGTTTATATGTAGTAAAGAGTTTAGTACAAAAAAATCATGTTAAAAAACCTGACAAGGTCACTCTGAGACACCCCCACCTTCACTCATTTAAATTTGTCTGGTAATTCTAAACCACACACACACCTTGGGTTTCACTGGCATTGCCATCAATAGTAATGTCAGTTGGCTGTGTTATGGTGTTCTCTTTTGTGTACCTGATGGCTTATAATGTATTAATTGCTGCTGGCAAATGACACAGGCACCTTGCCTAACAAGTTAAGGTCAGTAAAGAAGACTGATGAGTGGTTGAAGGTGGGGATAGGGTGTTTGCTCTATTCCCAGTTCACTGTCTAGATTTAACTGTAGAATTGTCTGGCCACTCCTCCTCCAGTTGCCTATCAGGACAAACAACTCTACAATTGTCCTTGCCCATTAAACAAGAGGTGGTGAGGGTGAAACAGCCCAACTTCCAGATGTGGTCTGGAGTTCTGCTATGAGTCATTATCATCCATTCCACAATTCCTTCAGATAAATACGAAAGGCTTTCTGACACAATTTGTCTGCCTAAAATTGTGCAATATCCCCCTCCTTTTTTTTTTCCTCAGCTGTTGAGCAGAAGAAATGAAAAAATTTAACTGCAGAGTTTGTACAGGGGCACCTAGTGAGGTTTAAGCTCTTCAGTAGTAAAGGTTTTTTTTTAATACCTGACTATTGCCACTAATTATTGTTTGTGGTAAAGCCCTTAATATCAAAGTATTTACTGTTTATATGATGTCATTTCTCTACCTGACCTGTTTTTGTGTGGGTCAGTTTGACCAGGCTGGTCTCGGAGGAGACCAACAGGTTTTTTTTGTTTTTTTTTAAACCACACACACACACACACTTCTCAATTGTGGTAGAGAGTAGCCATACAAAGAATGAGTTAATTTCTCTGACTAAATCTCTATCTCTCTACTAATAGCAAAAGCATTCTATTTCTTTCATTTATTAGGACAGCCTTTATACTTTATTGTAGTGAACCATTATTGTTTACTTATTTTAGTTACATTTAAGAAACTAATATAAAAGCGAAGAAGTCAATATTTATAATAATGGCTCCTTATATTCATTTAGAAAGGTGTCAAGGTTTTTGTTTCACAAGATTTTTCTCTTAAGCCAAAAATGTTTATATTCTGTTGAAACCTGTCAGATTTTCATTTTTAATTTTAGTGATGTGTAAAAAAATTCACAGCTGGCTTTGATTCGCCAATCCTATATCTTCTGTCCATCTCTCAACTACATATTCACACACATAAAATATATATATTATATGATCCTAAAATCATAAATAAAAAGTGCTTAAATCTTCCTGGCTTTGTAAAATTGGGTTTCAAGTATTCACTATTAGTGGTGGTTGTAAGGTTTGGTCAAAGGCAGGAAAAGATTTCTCTTTCTAACCTGTAGGTGCTTACAATAGAAAGAAAATAGTATTTCCACTTGATTTGGTGGAATAGGCTGATCAATTATTCGTGACAAAGATTACTTAATTCCCAACAATGATGAGTAAAAAATGACTGCATCCAACTTGCTGATATTATAAATAGAAGATGTGAAAATTGTAAATTTAAATAATCAAGGCAATAGTGATCCCTTCCTAGCAGTTCCATGTTTATTAAAATATCAGTATTCAATTAGTATCATAATACCTAAAGCCTCTTCTTTTTTGCCGTACTGCTTAGTAACGCTTTACAGAACTGTCAATTTGTAATGAATAAATCAAATTTCCACCTGTTTGGCTCTCTAAAAACATATCAATTACAGGGTGCGATGGATAATTTGTCATCAAAATTATGCAAAAATGAAAATGACACAATTCCTGTCAGATGAGTCAGTTAAATGTCATGCATGATACCTGCTTGCATGATCAGGTCTCAAAAGAGACATGACTGACTGGGCAGAAGATTTTCTGCGATAGACTGGTTGTAATAGAACCCAATCTGTCCTGCTATTTAATTCATAGCTGGAGAGCAAATAGACTAATGCCTTTCCCAAGGGTGTTTGTACATACATAGATGGGGTTGCAGAAATTGTCTGACAGCCATGACCGGGTTCTGCTTCCTTGCATGTTCTGAGTCCTGTTGCCAGATGTGAGGTCTTCCACCAGCCACCCAGTCGATTTGAGTCAGCACTACCTCCTCAAAACACCTATGTTCAGTCTGAGGCCCAGTGGAAAGATGAATGGTAATCACTTTCAAACACCTTAGACTCTTTCTGCACTATCCTCACATAAACACTCGAACACTGTTCGTATTAGAACTCCCAGTGCAAATACCAAGCAGTACCACATGCAGTTTCCAAATTTCTGACTGATTAAATTGTATCATGGAAGTGTTTTTCTCACTGACAGTAACCAAATGACTCTACTGTCAACAAAATTAAAAATATAAAATGGCAAAAATTACTAATCGCTCCCCATCCTCTGTCATCCTCATCATTATTGCCATATTCACAATGTTTCGGTCATTGTACAATTTAGCCTTCTTTAGGTGATTGGAATTTTGAACTAAACCCTTATTTCAATCACTGAGGGTATACTGTTCTTGTTCTATGAGCCATGCCACTTCTGGATATTATCTCCCTTTAACTCAACTAAGTTATTTGTTCACCACTACTGTAGCCAAATCACTGGATTTGACCAACATTTTTATCTACTGGGCTACATGTTCTTAAGCATAAGAAATCTAGATGAATGTTCACCATCAAGTTGTCTGACCTCAGACAGAACACATCTTTTGCAGTGCCAAGCAATGCAAACTTTCTAACTTATGGCAATATTGGCATTCTGGCAACCTATCCTGAATGTGTAAAGAGCCTTGAGTCAGCAAACCTTTAAAAAAAAAATGTTCACTTTGTACTGACAAAAGACACTTATTTCTCTCTCCTAGTGTTTCATCAAAAAAAAAAAATGTTTATCGATGAGGTTAGGGAAAAGGCAAGACCCTTCCCACAATTATCTTGCCAGCCCGGGCAGTAGTAGCATTAGATATTCCAATCAGTCACTCTGACTAGAGAATAGTTAGCAGACCTCACTGTCAATAGGTTTCACACATCGCCTCCCCCCCACCACCACCACACACACTCCAAATACCTTATTAGGAAAAGTGGGATATTTTCTTGGAAGTGCTGGTGGAGATGTGGTCCTAGGCGATCTCATGCACAAAATATCACCATAAAATTTCAGAATTGCTGAAGTATAACTGTTTACACTAATACTTCAGCAATTACCAAAGTGCTAAATAATCTGTACTAATTAATTAATAGAGATCATTTCAGTTTCAAGAAATTATTACTTTTAATGGTCTAAAAAATCAAAATTCTTTTTCCTGGTGACAATAGTTAATCATGTAACAAAAATCCTATATTACCTGTACAGAAAGTAAATATAAGCAATACAAAATTTAAATTTGTAATTTTCTTATTGTCATGACAGGTAAATTGCAGGTGGGGGTGAATAAAAGCTGTCTCTTCTACTTTTCATGTCAACCCACTTCAAATATGTCATATGATCTTTAACTAACACAAGAATTAATGAGAAAGCCGTCTCTGCAATTGTGACACACCCTTTGTAAACGGGACTACAATATCCGTTATTAAACACGTTTATACATACTTTGCTATTTAATAGATAACAATTAGCTACAAATGGAGAAACAAGTGACGTTATGAATATTACATTTCCTGGCCAAATTCTACAGAGATTTATGCTTTTATTTCAATGATATAATCTAAAATGGTTTACTGTAAATATAGAACTTTCGGATTTTGTCTTTATTTTTATTCTATTTTTGTTTACATTTTTGTTTCTGCTAATCTACAGCTTCCCTTGTGCAAGACAATTCAATCCCAGGGGGTTTGCCAGATATGCACACAGACTGGACAGAGGCTCGTCCCTTAAATTCTATCTAGTATATAATATGGAGTAGGTTTGTGTGTGATCTTCAGTTTAAGGCAGATGGGTGAGTCTCCTTCTCTACATGAAAGAAAGAAAATTTGCACTGCATATACTCGTCACTCATAAAGTCTTTTCTCTCTCTCCCCAACTTCTTTCCCTGCTTTTCATTTTAATTAATGCATCTCTCACACTCTCTTTCTCTCTCTAGCTTTTTGTGCCATTGTAACTCAGTAAAAATTCATACTTCTGAGATGAGGAAGTATTTACTTTTTTTTTTTTTTCTTTTTTTTTTTTTTTTTTTAACACTCTTCAGACTGTTAACTTTTTTTGCCATTTTTATGACATTTTAGCCATTGTACACTCTTCAGGTTCTAGGAATTTTGAACCAAACCCTTTATTTTGATCACTAGGGTATATCATTCTCATTCCATACACAATGCCTCTTCTGGATGCCATGTAGTTATCTCCCTTTAACTTTCTAAGTTATTTGTTCACTGCTGTAACCAGATATTGAAACATCATAAAAATGGCAATAAATATAAGAACAACAGTTCGAACAGTGTAAATAATGTCAGTAAAAACTGCATTTTAGTGTCTGATTGAATTTAGCCTGCATGATCAAATATTTCTGCGAAAGGAAAGTTTTATAATTAATGCATGTAATTTATAAATTTCTACATTCATTTCAGAGCTTTTGCTCAACTCCAGCATATCTCATGAATTTTTTTAAAACGAGAATAGAAAACTTCAGGAAAATCAGCAGTACTAAGTTTGAAGTGAATATCAAATCTTTTTATCTACGATATAGCATTCTCCTGTTATAAATATTTTTACTAGATTTCAATGCTCAAAAAATACTGTTTTTGTCCACAAGAAGGTATTATATATATATATATATATATATATATATATATATATATATATAAAATGTCAGAAAGTAAAACTATCAGTTAAAAATGTTTCTCAAATGTTAAGATTGTGTAGCTCTATTATTTGTCTATATTTCTGAGATGAGGTATTTACATTATTTGGACTATTGTTCTCATCTTTGTTGCCATTTGTACAATGTTTTGGCCATTGTACACTCTAGCCTTCTTCAGGTGCTGGAAATTTTGGACCAAACCCTTTTATTACAATCACTGGGGTATATCATCCTCATTCCTTGCATAGTCATGAGTTATCTCTTTTTAACCCTGCAAGTTACTTGTTCACCGCTGTTGTAGCCAAGTATTGTACTCACAACTCTAAGAGTCAAGTCAGGAACTAACCAACGTCTATATTCACTGGGCCATGTGTCCTTAAGAAGGAGTGTACAATGGTCGGAATGTCGTACAAATGGCAACAAAGATAAGGACAATAGTCCGAATAATATAAATACTGTGTAGGTCTATTAGGGATTTTTAAATATTACTGCCACAGTACATATTTTTGTACCCTCTGGATTAAAATAAGTTTTTTTTTTTTTTTTTTTTACTGAGTTGCAATGCATTTGTAATGGAAATGTTGCAAAGTGTGTTCTGCATGTCCTCTGTGTCCCCCCCCTCCGTGGGAGTGCTTTCTGTTGATGTTTGTGGCTGCATTTTGTTTTAAAGCAACACAGAAAAATAAAATTACTATTGTGTGTTTTTGGTGAAACCCTCTTGTACTTGATCATTGTAAATTTTAGTGCATTTTATAATTGCATTTTTTTTTTTTTTTTTTTTTCGCCCCCTTTTTTTTAATACTTAGTTCCATCATGTGACCAAAACAAAATGTTTGGTTATAATTTTTAAATTCTGATCTACTTAACATAGCCAATTCAGTGATCCAGTCCCTAGCTATTCTTATACTTGCGCTAACACCTCATTCCTACTAAATGCCATACATACCATAAACACTCCATTGTAGTGTTAGAATGTTTAGTTATTATTGCTGACTCATAAACTAATTAATTAAAAATTGACTGTCCTTATTCTAATCTGCTGTTGCATGATGAAAGTGAAGCCAATCGGTTGAATGTAATGTCCTTATTTGATTGGTTCTCATCATCTCTAGGTTGGCATTTAAAGTTGGCATTTTTTTTTTTTTTTTTTTTTTTTTAGCTTAATACAATGTAGTTGGAGAATTTTAAAAATGGTGTTAGTCCTAATTAATCCATATGTGTATATACAAGAGTAATGGCAGCCAATTTCAAGTCTGTTGAATAGTACATTATTGTTCACAAACTGAAATTTTTTTTTCTTTTTTTGTAAAAGTAAAGGGTATCTGTTTCTTGCTCTCACTTAATATAATAGGCTGACAAGATACTTTCATCTGAGTACATGGTAATTTTTATTTCACAATGAAAACAAGATAACTATTTTTAGGATAAAGGTACTGCAATAGTTCAACTGTGCCAAAAGGCACTAATAAATAAGTAAAAAAGGAGCTGAGAGGGCTGTTATTTACAGCAAACCTTGACAGTTTCTTCTGGAAAATTAACTAAGAAGGATTGAATAAATGTAAACAGAATATTTCAACCAATTAAGATTGATTTACAAGAAGGTGGGGATATTAATGTACATTGAAAATAATAGGAAATGGTCAATTGTAAATTTCCTTAAAAAGTAGATGAAGAACTGGAAATTGTCCAGGAATACACATACTTAGGACAAGCAATAACACTGAAAATTATGGAACTAAAATTAAAGCATGTTAGATACTGGAAAACTTTGACATTGTCTATTAAGAATGGTTCACTTACGCGCAGATACTCTTGGGAAAGGTATTTATGTCTCTTCCTTCCAGTTATGGGTTAAATAGCAGGACAGATTGGGTTCTATAGCCTTGGTTGGCAACTAGTCTACCGCAGAAAGCAATGGCAACCTACTGCAGGTTAATCTTCTGCCCAGTCAGTCATGTCTCTTCCAAGACATGATCGCCCAAGCGTGTATCACATATGGCACTTAACTGACTGACATATCTTTATAAGGTAACTTGATGTTATCGACCTGGAGGGGCATCGCTGTTCTGGCATCATCAGTAGCTTAGTATTAGCACAAAATCACAAGTCATTGTGACTTGAGGGTTTGAGAATACTGACCATGTTTAAATGGTTGATCGTGCCAAATTATGCATGCTTTCTATCAGGAATTAAAAGTCTGCAGTATAAATCACTGGTCTGCTTTGCAGTTGTTAAACAAACGCAAATGTGTCTGCAACAAAAATATCCTTGCCACCCTAGCAGTTTTGTATGCTTGGAAATAACTAGCCATACACATCACTGTATTTTGTTTACACAGTGAGACTTCATCAATATAAGTTTTAATTAAACATTTGAGTACTTTCAACTATCACAGTCATTGTCAAGAATTGTGTGTGATAAATGTCAGTTGAGGTTTGAGTAAATTCTGGCATTTTTAGTTTGCTGGAATTAGAATTTAAGACTGTTAAAAGTGACGTAATCTACAACAATCATACAGAAAAAGTATGTATCAGGCATTTTAGACACTCTCTCAATTTTGTGGCACTGAAAAGACCAAATTTATTCATAATTTTTGGGTAAAGTCTAAGAAAACAAAAAAAATGGGTTGTTTGTTTGGGCTAAACATTATTCCCATGTTAAGCTCTATCATGACTCTGTAGGGTGGGGGCAAAAACTGGTTGGCTATGTTTTTTTTTGTTTTTTTTTTTCTAAAATTCTGGATAATAGACTTTTAATAATATTTATATCGATATGCCTGCAACATACATATTGATGGAACTACTATTGAGTATTTTGCATTAAGACATAAAAGGAGAGAAAAAAAATTAACATGACGTGAAGGGTGGTTATATACACACACATACACTTTGATGATAGAGGATATATATATATATATATATATATTACTACAAGACAAAATTATTGCATTATTTGGGCTATTGTCCTCATGCTTGTCATTTTTACAATGTTTCAACCATTGTACATGCTAGCCTTTTTCAGGTGATAAAAATTTCAAACCTAACCTTTTATTACAATCACTAGGATATATTTTTTTCATTGCTTGTGCAAAGCCACTTCTGGTAGTCATGAGTTATCTACCTTTAACTTAACTCTCTTAAGTTATTTGTTCACCACTGTTGTAGCCTGATATTGAACTCACAACTCTTTGGGTCAAGTCACTAGAACTAATGTCTATATCTACTGGGTCATGTGTCCTTGAGGACAATAGTCCAAATAATGTAAATAATACCTCATCTCAGAAATATAGACAGATTATTGTAAAACAAAATAAGGCACTGTTGCAAGAGCTTTTATAAATCAAAGAGAATGAACTGAGCCAACACTGCCTATTGTCTCTCTCTCTTCATGAGTGACAGTAGGGAGATTATATATATATATATCATTTAATTATGAATTAATTGTACATTGCAGCACAAAAATTTCAGTTTCAAGATAGATTCTCTTCATTAGGCAATGTTGGACAGAATCAACCCACATTATATATATATATATATATATATATATATATATACAAGTAAAGCAACAACAATACCAATAGTAAAACTAGTATTAATCAAGCTAAAATTTAAATCTTCTTGTATAACCCACCGAGAACAAACTCGGAGGGGAAAAAAGGGGGAAGCAAAAAAAAAAACAAACAAATGAAGTACATGAACCAAAAGTCAAGCACTCGTAAGAAAGAAAAAAAAAACCAAGATGAAAACCCTAACACTAAAGCGCTCAATACAAAAGTAGAGCAAACAAAGACAGAAAATCTAAGCAAGAGCCAACAACTGACTACGGTTTCTTCTAAAGAGCCAATTTCCCTGACGAGTCGTGAGGCAAATCTGTGGTCGGTTGTTGGCTCTTGCCTAGATTTTCTGTCTTATATATAATGTGGGTTGATTCTTTTGCATTATAATGATTTGAAGAATTTCTTTGTAATGAGTCCTGTATATTTTGGTGTTATGTATTAAAATTTATCTTATGCTTATATTATTTCGGTTGCTTGTGATGTGTTGATCCATATGTGCATGAATTGCACTGTATTTCAATAAATGACAAGTCAACCCACAAGAGAGTGTGGTGTATATGAGACCAATATAAGAATTTCTCTTCTGTACTGTTTCATTGAGATTCAATTTAACATTCCAATTGTATACTGTTTTTAAACCGATATCAAAAGTAATGTTAGAGCCAAATTATTTTAAATTATGTATATGATTTATACAAATATAAAATTTGACTGTCACTTAGATACATGAGGTTAATTTAGGCAACAAGTCATCAAAACAATTCTGACATGGATTAAAATTATGTTCAACTACTCTTGATTGTTAGTCACTGTCAAGAATTGGAGGGATCCATGTTATAATTGAATAAAATTCTAGTGGTTTTTAGCTTAATAGAATTAGAATTTGATAAAGGTAATCTCATCTGCAACAGTCAAACAAATCTCGAGCATTTGTGTACTTTTTTTATACTCCAGTATACAACCTGAAGGAATATTTTACTCTTGTATTTGACATTTTTAGTGGGCATCTACTTGGCTTTGCATGATTATAAAGCTGAGTGGTCAAAGCATGCCAGATCAGGTAGCGGTTTCTCAAAACGGTGACAGAGATTTGACAGGAAAATTGTCTTCATTAAATTTTCTTGAGGGTGCAGGCTGGTAAATGAAATAAGCACATTTTAAATCTACTCAAATACAAGCTAAAAATAACATTTTAAGTAATAAAAAAAAATATCTTAAGCACAATCATACAAATTCTTACAAATTTGTTTTGATGGGAATTTATTAATCTGAAGCAGCATAGATATTTTTAGTCTGGGCTATTGTAAAAGTTATTTGGTTGTTTTGGCTTTTTTGGTGTATGTGTGCACATTATTGCTGCATTCTTGTTGGTTTTGGTTTATCTGTTTGTTGTTTGCATGCTAAAACAATTTTTCTTTTTTTACTAATAACACCCATTATTTTTCACTACACATAATTTTATTTTGCAAGGAGGATGTTGAAAATTCCTTTATTTTTGACACACTTGCAAAAGTCTGTCCGAATGGTGCGAGCTTTTCAACATCTCTGTTTTATTATTCTCTGATGTTATCAAGGTTTGAGCTCTCTTCTCTTTCCTTTGCTCAACTTACTTTCAATAAGTAAAATACTTCCTATTTCTACCTCATCTAACCCTGCCTACTGTACCATGTAGATTGTAAACAGTGCCATATCCCATCATGGCATGTGATAATTGATCTTCCACAGCATCCTTTTTGTGTCATGTTTGGAACGTAATTGATTTTGATAATTTTCTATTGACTTTTCTGTGTCTTGGGGATTTAGTTGTTCTAGACTGGTTGACAAACAAGAGGTTCATATGTTTCCCAAGGGCATTAGTGCAAAGCAAACCCTTTGTACACAGATCAAAATTCAATCATGCTTTTTTTTTTTTTTTTTTTTTTTTTTTAAGAACATTCTGGGAATAAAATGCTAAAATACATGCACACATATATATTTCCATATTTTTCAGTATTTACTTCAACTGAGAGTACCCTTAACCATAGGTTGGTTTGCTTGATTTAGACCAGATTTGAATGCTTGATGCTTAAATTTCACATCAATATTATAAATTAGTCAAGCTTATTTTTTAAATAATCCCCAAAACTTAAATTAGGTATCTTTAAATGCTTGGCTTTTTAAAAGTTGCCCCAATCTGATGAAGTAAATGAGATTATGTTGTCTCTGCTTGGCTTGATTTCAGAATCTTTCCCCCTCTTTTACTCCCATCCAATATATTTTTTTATTTTTGATTCTTTTTTACATTGACTAGTCATTCCTTATGGCCACATGACATTTAAACACTGATTCTCATATGGTCATCAAAGTTAAGCAACATCAAGTCTGGTCAGTACCTAGATGGGTGGCTGCTTGCAAATATCAATTGTAAGCTTGGATATGCGGGTTCCAAATCTTGTTTAATTCATCTTTTATTCCATGGAAACAACACTAAGAATGGTATGGATCCACCTGTCCTTCCTCCAGCTATTAGTGAAACTATTACTAAACTTCTCTTCCCCCCCCCCCCCACCGCATTTTTTTTTTTTTTTTTTTTTTTTTTTTTTAACCTCTTTACTTTCTAAAAATATTTTCCAACGAAGAGCTGAACTATAGACAAGGGATCAATCAATCCTCTCTGTTAGGGTTGTGCAATATTTCAAATCATGGCTACACTCTTAAATTCTGAAACATTCATTTTAAATAAATTCTTTAGCACTTGATCTATCTGGAGGTGCTGATGTGTTCATAAAATTTTAATTGGAAGTGATTGTTGTTAGACACAAATGTTGTGAAACATCCTTTGTGTTTCCAACTAAATTTTTTTTTGTTATGTGGAACTGAAAAACAGTGACAGATCTGTCCATTTTTGTCTAAACCTAAATAGTTTGTGTACCAGTCTCTCTTCAAAATAAAAGCATCTGGCTTTTCACTTAGTTAATTAAAAAAAAATCCCCCCCCCCCCCCACACACACACACACAGACGTCAATACCACTGTATAACTTATCATAAGACTACTTTATCAGATACTGATTAGATCAGACTATGCTCTTTATGATTGTTCTTGAGGCTGTTGTATGGTTGACTCTCCTTGTCTTGGTTTATAAAATTCATTAAAAAAAAAACTTGTCTAAATTCTTTCAATCATTGTTTTTAATGACATGATAATTTCTAAGAAATTTCATATTCCTATCAATTACAAGAACATGCTATGTCATGTAGCAGCAGCTGTCTTAACATGTACCTTTTTTTTATTCAGCTAAAATATTTTATTGTCATTACAATAAATGTCTAAGAGGATTAAAAAGAATTTATAACATTTGATATCATTCATATGCTGAAATACATGTGTAAGAACACTAATTGTTCTAGATGTTGGCTAGAAAGAAAACCTTCAATAATTGGTATTTATGATTATTCAAAATATTTTCAGACTAATCCCTGAGTAATATTTGCTCAGATTATGGCTGCTTTAAAATTTTAGTCAAATAATCTTGCTTCTTCTACATCCCACCTACCTTCAATTAATCCGTCTTTGTTAGTGTATTTATGGTAGGTCAAAGTAATGTTTTTTTTTTTTTTTTCTTAGGGGCATCTGATAAGTGTAGTTGATTTGAAATAAAAACTTAATCACAAATATTGAATGAAAAAAGAAATTTCACCTGTTGGCATGTTGGGTGTTCCAATTCTCATTTCTTTGGCAACCATGTTATTTTGAAATTTGCCAGCTCCATTTGTGCAGATTGAGATATATTAAACAGGGACCAGAATGGTTGGAGGGAAATTATACTTTTATCTGAATTTGACATGGGGGGGGTTAAAAAAATACTTTACATTTCGCGCTCTCTCTTTTTCTCTCTCTCTCCCCCTTCTCCCTCCCAAAAATGGCTATTTCCTTATACCTGTACATGGGTCTCTTCCAATGATCTACAAAGACAATTTATGTTTTTTAGATTTGACAAATGAATTGCCATATTTTGTGTCTTCTGATTAATTTGACCTTGCAAATACATAGATAATAATTGAACAATTGCATTGCACCCTGGAAAATATGGAAAACAAATATTCCTGCAAACCTGTGTCTATAATGCCAAGTGCAGCAAGAAATATTTTCCATGTAATAAGATTAGCTAGATGAAGGTACCATTGCCATATTATGTCAGAGGTATTTTTGCTGCACTCTTTCTATATAAAATATACATACACACTGTGCCTTTCATTAAAGACCACAAGGAACCTAGTTTTAGGTAAACATACAGGAAAATCTCTGTGTTCATGTGTATGTTTGTATGTTGCAACAGATAAATTCTCTAAATTACTCAAATGAAAATGACATTTGTATGCTGCCATAATTCTTGCCTTCAATTAATCTTTGGTTTTACAAGAAGTTTTGTTGGTCTCTCTGTGCCCCACATGTAATAAAGGGAATTTAGGTTGCCAGATATAAGAGGTAATGTGGTGACAGAAATCGTCTGACAGCCATGACTAGGTATGGTGCAGACATTGCTAGACATAGGATCTTCAAGCAGCTACCCTGTTGATTTGGGTCAGCACTACCTCCTCAATGCGCTTGATATAGCCCATCTTCAGTTTGATGCACTATGAAAGGGAATATGAATGAATGGATGAATGACATCATCAGTAGTTATCACTTTTAAATACCTTTGTAACCACCATTAGACTCTTTCTGAATTCTTTGCACTGTCCTCAGGTTGACACCAAAAGACCAATGTCAATATTGAAGCTTCCAGCACAATGCCCAGCAGTACAGCATGTCATTTCCAAATTGCTGATAGTGAATTGCATCATGGTGTTCTTTTCCTCACAGACAGTGCTCAACTGACCATACTATACTGTGCAGTTGACAAAAAGAAACACTGCACAAAAGTAAAAATTTATAAAATAGCGACAATTTACACATCACACCATGTTTTGGTATTTGATGATTACTGGGTGGAATATGACCGATACCATATCCCTTCAGGATGTGGCCAATCATGACTCTTCACAATTTTCTCTCCCTTGTAATTTTTAGTTTGTCTCTTTGCTATCTCTCCTAATTCCTGTTGTAATATTTTACTAGAGTTTCCTAAGAAAAGTATGTGCTACTTTCTTCTGTACTATACTGCTTACATCAATATATCTTGAGCTTTCTCATTATGCGTCTTGGTGGTTTCAACTAACTCTTTCTGATTCTAAAGTGTTAATTTTTTTCATTTTCATTAAAATTTCATTATTACTCATGTTCAGTTCATATTATTCTCAGCATCCTTCTGTAGAACCATATATTAAGTCTTTTCAGAAGTCCATCTTGTCATTCACTGCCATATAGTGGTAGTACCAATATTACAATTCAGTACTCTTTTTTTTTCTTTTTTTTTTTTTTTAATTTCCTGCATCTCAATTTTGTTTTGGAATTTTTGCATCTTTCATCTTGTGTTAAAACCCTTTTGTGATATTTTTTGTACTTGTTTGATTTTGGTGTATTTTGAATTCATATGTTCGACTGTTTCTTTTGCTGACAACCATACATTGTCTTCTCAGAATTGATGTTTAGTCCTTTCTTCTTGCTTTCCTTTATTATCTTCTCTAGGAGTTGCTGTAGTTTTCTTTGTGTCTGCTGTCAATACTGTTATCCTCATATCTTCTGTTAGAATTGTGGCCACCAATAGTAAATCCCAATAGGACTTCTGATTCTCTCAGGATTGCTGTATAGTCCAGTGAAAAGACACATCCTTGTCTTAAATTCCTTTGTATTTTGGCATATTTACAGAATTCAGTTTTTATCACATGCAGGCAGTTTGCCAGTATATGTTCTGAAATATTCAAATATCCTTCCCAAATAAATTGGGCTAACCTAGAAGTGTGTGATGTATCAAATGCTTTTGTGTAATCTATAAAACATAGGCATATATCCTTTTGCATTTGTCTTGCTTTGATACCCTTCTGAATATTACATTCCATGTCTTCAATGAAACCACACTATTATATTTCTGATCTAATTCTGCTGTGTGCTCACTTCATCAGAATTTGAGTGATGTGATTTATTGCTTGATGTAATTCCCATTCATTTGTATCTGGCTTCTTAGGCATAGGTCTTCCTATGTTTGTTATCTTGTCAGTCATCTAAAATTCCCAATATCTCTATTACAATTCCATCTGGTCCTGCTTCTTTGTTGTTCAATTTCACTTCGATATTTTTTTTATATAATGACTTTAATATTTCTGTGTATTGTGCATTTTTCTCAATTGTTGAAGTTATTCATTCCAAGTTTTTTTGATTTTATGCATCATGTTGATATGCATGTCATTTGTCCTGTTAGTTCTCTTATTCCTTCATTCATAACTGCTTTATCTATAATACTTGTTCTGTCTATTTCTGTACACTTTTCATTGAGTCATTTCTTTTTTTACCTGCTTGCATTTTTTTTTTTAATTTCTTTGCACAATACCCTATATCCTGGCATTGTTTTGTATTTCATCAAGAATTTTTAAAATTCTTGTCTAGTTTTCCTTGGGATGATCTCATTTGCTGATAATTATTCAAGATTTTTTGTGTGTGTGTATGTCTCACATCAAATTTTTATTTACTTTATTGTATCTGCTTTTAATGCTATCTATATACTTAAAATTTGGATCATTCAGGAGATACTTGTGTTGCAATTTAGGTGCTGCATTGGCCCTCTTAAATTTCTGTTTTTATTCTAAGTCTATATATAACTGGAAGTTGGTCACTCATAATCAACACTGTTTTGCAATTGTAAATCTGTATTCCTGAATCTCATTGTTAGGTTGTCTATTTGATTCTTTTCTTCTATTTCATATGGCCATATTTGACTTGATTGTTCTTGAAACCAGGTGTTGGCTACTATATGAGCATTCATTGTGCACCATTTTTTTCTGCATTTAAGAGTTTCTGATCCAAATTTGCTAACTACTTCAGCATCTCCCCAAATGCCAGTGTAGATTTAGTATCCATGGTTAAATGCAAAATAAGTGACAGAACTAACAAATTTGACAGTTTGCAATAACAAAGAAAAGAACGGACTGGAGGTAATATAAAACATGCAAGCAATATATACAAGGCAAATAACATTAAAAAGGCAAAGCAACTGTAATATGACAAAAAGTTTACAAACTAATTATTCGGTTTGACACACAAGCAAGTTCAGACTAGCAAATGTAGCATTCCAACTTAGACAAGATATTTACGCCAAGTCAGATGAAACCAAGAATCAGTCTGCATTTGTGTGTTTCTGTCAATAAATTGGAAAGGCAGTTAGTGTTTTTTAGTCATTAATAATGAATAACTATCCAAATTTTTCCACTGAAAGAAATTAGTACATTTTTTTAATAGATTAAGAAGTCAGTCAGTTAAGTGCCATACGTGAAACACGCTCGGGCGATCATGTCTTGAAAGAGATACGATTGACTGGGCAGAAGATTATCCCGCAGTAGGTTGCCATTGCTTTCTGTGGTAGATTGATTGCCAGCCAAGGCTATAGAACCCAATCTGTCCTGTTATTTAACCCATAACTGGAAAGAGACGGCTTAATAACTTTCCCAAGGGTATTTGCGCGTAAGTGAATGCAATGAATTCAAACTGGAATTTGAACTCGGCTCCCCGATTTCTCGTTCCGAGCCACTGCACCACAACGCACGTCCAGATTGAGAAGAGGAAAAGAAAAAAAAATCATTATGTATTTCATACACTGTTGTTAGTTTGAGAATCTCCCTTCTCTCTAGATTGTATTATCTAAATCTTTTGTATATAGATTCAATTAATGTACTCCACCCATTAAACACTATTAGAAAGTCATTCACACTCTATTTTCAGACAGTTTTGCCTCTACTAGTGCTTGCTTCCAATGGCTAAGCATTCACTGCTCATTACTATGCAATCAATCTTGATTTATAGATTCTCTCTCTTGTTGCTAATTGAAATAATAAAGCGAAGTTTATTTGGTTGTTTTGTCAATGAGGCTACTCTTTGATGATATTAACTTGGGAAGATGATCCCAGTGTGTGTTTCTGAAAATCATACCACAAGTGATTGTGAGTGAAATTGTGTAAACTGTCACTTGATATCGTAGGTCATCATGACCAAAGGTTTGTACATCCTGGCCTTGTTCTCTCAGAAAAACTATAACTTTGCAGTCCACTTGGCATTGAAAAAAAAATGCTTGGGCAGGAATCTACAGAATAGATCTGTTAGCAGACAGCTGTATTCTGAAACAAGCAACTGACTATTCAAACCTTGAAATGCTGATCTAATAAATGTCATGTGCCTGTTTATTTCCATTTCAGAGGTTCAAATCACTGCAGGTATGACATGTAGCAAGAAAGCCTTTTCATTGACAGTGTAATAATTAAATACTGGAAGGAACTTAAAAAATAAAATTTTATCAGTTATGATGATTATTACTACTGAATATAGACTTTTATTAGAATCAAACTATATTTCACAGCCAGTCCTTTGATTAGGAGATTAGGTTCCAAGAAGCATAGAACCACCTCTTAATTGATATTGTTTCTATATCCAGAGTGGCATCTTGTATGGATAAATACTAAATCCCCCCCACACACACCAAGATAAAATATAAATCCCCCCACACACACCAAGAAAATATAAAAAAATCTATATTTATAGTATTATCAATAATATATTTAAAACAAAATGATGAACAATACATTTTATCTATAGCTGAAGGAATGCTATCATGTTCAATATATTTCAGCATTGGGTAACCCGTACATTTGATGTGCCACTAAACAAAATCAACCCATTATCGGAAACATTTTCAGATGCATTGTCAGCCACCTTCCACCAAGCTATGTAAACAAGACTTTTTTTTTTTTTTCTTCAAAGACAAAAAAAAATCAGGTCAAATAAATGCCAGGAATTAACCCACATAACTGGATGAAAACAATTTTAGAGTCTACTTGGATGTATATATACAATTGTTATTTGTTCTTGTTGTTTTTGTTTATAATTAGTAATGTAGCTGGTATGTTTAAGAATACCTCTGATTCCTCTGTGTTTATGAAATATTTCTCTGCACATCTCTTGCCAAGTGTACTTAATTGCAGGTTGCTCATTCTTGGATATCATTGTAAACCACTTGTTAGGTAGTTCAGTGGCGAAGATCTGTCACAATTGGCGTCTTGCAGTTAGTGGTCGGCACTGCTTTTGACTATTCCACTTGGCTCTTCTGTCTTTTGACATTGTTTGATGCAGATTAAAAAAATTCTGCACTCCCTCTCTGCCGAAGAGCAAAGATGAGAAATTTTGCATGAAGCTCTGGCAGGCCGAACATAAAGCAAGAAAGATGTTTTAGTGTTGGAATTTTATGTATCTCCTTTCACAATCTCTATTTTTGTGTAGCTACTTACCCTGCTAACATCTACTTCCTCTCCTGCCCTCCAACCATCTAGACCCCACCACACCCATCTACTGAAGACACTTAAACTAAACCATCCTCCCACTTCATCTTCTCTTCTGCTGATATGTGCTTCCATACCACCAAACCTCTGACTTGATGTATGATCATATTTCCAAAATCTTTGCCACACACACACACACACACACACACACACACACACACTGCTATGAATAAATTGATGCTTTTAATTTCATGTTCAGTTTTGATTTTGTTGACTGCACAATATAGAAGGGTCAGTTGGGCTCTCTGAGAAAAGCATCATCATGACAATTCACTACCATAAATTTGGAAACAGCATGCTGTACTGCTTGGCATTTGTGCCAGAGCTCCAATACAAACATGTCACTATTTTGGGTATCAATCTAAGGACAGTGCAGAGGATTTGAAAAAAGTTGGATTAGTTTAATAATGATTACGAAGATATGGCAGCTAAAAAAAAAAATTAAAAAAAAACTTGCTCTGATCATTCTAATAAGAATCACCAGATTTGTTGGTAAGGGCCTTAGACTCTACATGGAGGCCTACATCATATACCTTGAGGTGGTGATGCTGCCCTGAGTATTTCTAATCAGTGGAATTAATCTTATTAAAGAAAATATGCCTTTCAAAAGAGGGAATCAAGCTTGTGTTTACTGTTGTGTGGAGAGACTACCTTTGGTCAGGTGTTTTTTTTTTTTTTTTTTTTTTTTTTTACCATTACATCACAAGAAGCCATAACAGCAAAGCAACATTAGGCGTTTATGATTCAATTGGTACAAGGATGTAAGTTTTGATTACTGAATAAGTCTTGAACACTTTGTAATACTATCTTTTTTAACTACTGCTCCTCAACAATGCACTTTCCTTTTCTCTCCAAGTTGAGTGTCATGAAAGGAAAAACAAAACTCTTCAGAGTGTTAACTCCCTCCACTAATGTCATTGCAGACTTCGAAGGTCTCATAGATGATGTTTATTTGTTAAATAAATTGCCATGAATGTAAGGCTTTTGGGTTTGTGCCATTGTTTTGACAAACATTTGTCTTGGTGTCAACTTGTGGCAAAATACAGCAAACAAAATTATTTGAAATTTAACTGAAACAAAACAAGATTTTGTTTGTCATCTACTCCTACTCTGAACCTCTGTTCATTCTGTATATATTTTTACTTACATTAAAATGTGCAAAACAGTTTGCTTGTAGTCAAAAGTTGGCATACATTCATATAAATGTTGATGAGCTCCATCCTATAGTTCTACTAATTCATGAGCTTACAGCTAGGTCACATCGCGCTGCATCCACAGTTGAATCACACTCCATATTCTGATTATAAAGTAGTTCTAAGTGCTTCCCCACTCTCTGAAACTTTATGGAACTCTCCGAAGTTCAAGTGTCAACTGCTGTCTATCCTACTTATCCTCAACATTTTAACTTACTACCACCTTTTCTTTCATTCATATAATGCACCTTATAGCCATTTTAACATCAACCCTCTTTGTGTCTCTGAGCCTGTATTGGATGAACTTTGGTATATAGATTCAATATATATGTGACATGCCAGTAGTCTGTTCATTATTTCTCTTGTCCAGGTGTCGTGTCCGTTGTCATCTAACTTCTTATGCAAATGAGATGAATATTCATAAAGTTGCATAAATTCACTCTCATTATGTCTTTCTCCAATTCATTGTGTGGCTGTGAGTTTTGCAATCAACATACCATTCATTTGCAAATAGCATGTTTCCCTGTTTCTCAGGACATTCCAGAATAATTTTAGAATCTACCCACTTTTTGCCTTTTAAATTTTTAGCTGCTTTGGGTGGAGCAGTGGGAATTGACATTTTATGTGTTTGATTGATCTTGTATTTTTCAAGGTTGCTTTATTTCAAAGATGAAATTACAAAAAAAAAAAAAAATGAAAAAAATAATCAAAAATAACCTGTTTAGCCTCTCTCTATCTCTCTCTCTCTCTCTCTCTCTCTCTCTCTCTCTCTCTCAGCATTCATCCAGACAAATTCTGTTACACCAGACCCTGTAGATCAACTGTCTAAAATTCATGTTAATGCTCAAGTATTTCCAACTTATCAAGAACCATGTGTTGAGCATGTTAGGCAAGATTCCATTGGCTACATCCTGGCATTTTTACTAAGCTAATGTTCGTGAAACCATTAAAGTAAATGAGACTGCACCAGAAAAATATTTTATTTAATGTAGGTTGTTTCTGAAATATTGAATTTTTTCTTGAAGTGTCTGCCACACTAACATGATTCTTAATAATGACAGTCGAAAGTACTTAATCAACACAATAAATATTACCTTCAATCAGTTTATTTGCAATTTTAATCCAGATATGCAAATTATTTGAAAATGTATTTTTATAAAAACTTGTAAGAATGTGCATTGTGGTGCAGTGAATAACGGTTTGGAAAAAGAAATTCAAGAGTCACGTTTGAATTTCAATTGAATTTGTTGCATTCACTTATGCACAAGTACCCTTGGGAAAGGTATTAATCACTCTTCCCTCCATGGGTTAAATAGCAGGACAGATTGGATTCTATAGCTTTGGTTGGCAACCAGTCTATTACAAAGTAATGGCAACCTACTGTGGGGAAATCTTCTGCCTAGTCAGTCATGTCTCTTTCGAGACATGATCACCCATGCATGTGTCACATATGGCACTTAACTGACTAAGTGACCAACAAGTGCAGAGATAAAGTTGAAACCATCTTTGGATGTCATCAGCAAGATTCTGATGTTTCATATTGTTATTAATTTTATGAATGCCTCAACTCGGTTGCTTATTAAAGTGAAACTGGAGAAACCCATTCAAAGGAAATTTTTGATCTTGTCAAGATGAGGTCGCACTGAATGGATTTTTTTTTTTTTCAAAAAAATTGACAACTGTCAGGCACCAGGCATTCAAGAGTATATTAATAGCAAAAACCAATTTTATAACAGTTGATTTTTGAACCCATAACATGTAGAGTTATTAGCAGAAATGCCCAACAGTTTACAATATATAATAAGAGAAAGAAAAGAACAGGACAAAAATATGCAAGGCCAAACAAAAAGTTAACAAACTACAAATAGGGTTGACACAAAAGGTGATACAGATAAGTGATCACAGCATTCTGACTTTGAGATGAAGTAAGAACAGGTCAACAAGTGTGTGTGTGTGTGTGTGTGCGCGTATGTGCTGATCTGTTTCACTGATTCAGAATGTAAGTTTTTACTTTGTCAATGGTTATGGTAGAATACTGTGGCTTAAAACTTGTCTGTTCAGGCTGGCGATCAACTCTATGCTAGGCTTACTCGTGAATTTTTATTTTAATTCAGGAAGTCTATAAGCTCATAAAATCTTCAGTGTCATTATCTTTTCCAATATTCTCCCTATCTCCTCACCTAATTTTCTTAGAAAAAAGAACGAGCCAAAAATTGTGACTTGTTGACAGAGGCCCTACCCACACAGTTATCTATTAAGCCCAGTGTGGATATCTCACATTTTTACCAATCAGGACACATTGTTGGGGGGGGGGGGGGCTAACAGGTGCTCACACTTTTCATATTTCCTCCCACTCTCTATAGAAATCTGACCATCTACCTCTCCACCCCCACACATCTTACTTTTGTTATATAGAAAGTTGCCTAGAGCTGTGTAAAAACTTATCTACTATACAAGCCGGTGTAGGCAGATGGCTCTACAGTTTATTACTCCATTTGTTTGCATTGTTGTACAAACAAGGTTGGTAGTATTGACTCAGCATAGTTTGGCAAAAGGCCACAAGTATGAAGAGCTCATTGTAAATAGTGTCTTAGTTTTATTTATTCACTGACAAGTTAAAAATCTGATACCTGATGAAGGAAGAAAAGAACTTAGCTTCTGAAATAATTAGCCCTTCATTTTAATTTTCCCTCAGAAACAGGTGCTCATATTTCCTCCCACTCTAAATAGAAATCTAACCATCGGCTTCTCTATCCTACCCATCTGTTGCATGTTATATAGAAAGGCACTTATAGATGTGTTGAAAACTTGTCTAACGCTACTTTAAATACAACAGCATCTCCACCGCTTCAATTGGCTTAGAATATATGTAATTGGCTTAGAACATTTATATAGTAGAGCAGAATGTGAATGATTTATCCAAATCAAAAGCATGTGGGTCATATTGGGTAGCCTAACAGGACATTTTATACAGGCCTGACATAGACTTTGTAACTGCCACCTGCTGACCAGCAGAAATATTGCAAAACAAATATTTCAGTATCAAGTGCCATTTGGCTGGAACTGAGACTTATTTAGCAGTGTCAGTTACAAAGGGTGGAGAATTCTGTGCAGAAGGGTGGAGTAATTCGCTGTGCAGAAATGGCCAGCCAGAAGATAACATGCAACCTGTCATAGGTTTGGAAGGAAAGATCTCCATTAGATTGTCTTGACAAAAATAGTAATATCCAATAATGCTTGTAATGTCTTTCTAGCTATTCACTTTGCCAAGGATCAAATTATAATACCCTTGGCCTTTTCCTCAAATTAATGTATCTCTGTACTCTTGATTATTTGCAAGTACATTTTATTACATTTATTCAAACATCTAAACACTGACCTAATTGGCATGTTAATTGTTTATAGGTTAATCATAATAATTTGTGCAGGATTCACTTAATTTTATATTGAGTGTGTTGTTTTTTTTGTTTTTTATGATTTTAACAAGTCTTATTAACTCCATAACTGGGTTGGGTGGGAGATGGATCCATACCTTTTTAAGTGAATATAGCTATTTGTCTATATTTCTGAGATGAGGTAGTATTTACACTATTTACGTTATTCGGTCTATTACTCTCATCTTTTCAGCCTTTGTACTCTCTGGCCTTCACCAAAACGTTGCACAAATGGCAACAAAGATGGGGACAATAGTCCAAATAATGTAGTGTGAATATAGCTAAACTAACAGAAATTCAAACTCTGCTCTCTGATTACTATTTCTGAGCCATTATCCATTATACTACCCATACAACCAAGCTTATAGCTCTTGGTATTCTCGGCTAGTCACTCATCTAGGTACTGACCAGGCTCAATGTTGCTTAACTTTGCTTCCTTGTAACAAGGTAGCGTGGTGGGGACTGGTTTGTCAGAATTCAGTCTTTGTCTTTAATGTTTGTAAATAATAAAAAATTTTCCAGAAATAATTTAACCTCTCCCTCTGCCCTTTAACATCTGAAATTGTATTTGTTGCAAGTTTGACTTGGCCAGAAGATTAGATCTTGACACACACTTTTTATTAAGCTGTTATTGTGAAAGCATCTGTTAATGAATGCAGCAAGTTGATTAATTAAATAAAATATAATTGAATTAGGTCTGTTGATTAGCACTGTAGCGTATATAAGAATTTAGGTTTGGTGGAGGTTGTAAGTAAGAATTTATCTATGCCTGTTTGCCCTCCCTCCTCTCACATATGTGTGTAAAAAGTGCATGAAGCCATGAACGTTTTGTTTAAAATGTGGATTTGTTATTATTACTGTTTTTTAAGTGTCCATCATGGTATTTGTGCTGCTGCATGTGTTTTGGGTCCTGAGTTGATTTACTTCAGGCAAGTGAATTTCAGACTTTACATATCTAGAGCCATGCCAAAGACAAAAGGATCTCGATATGTAAAGTCAGAATTTTTTTTGCCTGGAGTAGATAGACCTATCTAATCGCCCGGTTCACACTCCACCCATGTCTACTGAACAGGTTGAGAGGCTCATCCCTTGTTCCCTGTTTAGGATGTGGTTTCCGGCTTTCTCTTTTCCAATCTTTTCACTATTACGTAGCCCCCTGCACATCAGTGGTGTTACAACCTTGCTGGGGTGATATGATTAAAAAAAAAAATGTCAACTGTGGACACATGTAGCAGCAACAAACATCATTATGGACACTGCAGGTAATATTAATGATAACAATAAATCTACATTTTAAACAAAACAAGAAGTTTCTGGTTGGAACAACCCCTATTTCTGTTTTCAAAACCTATATAAAGAGAGGGTGTGACAGAAATACCTTCCACATTAGTAGGACATTAGTGGCAATGATGTCTGTATTATGTCCCCTTTTGAAATGACCTTCAAATTTTCCCACTTTCTGACAGCAATTCTAAAATTGAGAAAGTTGCTACATGCAGTAAATATTTCAGCAGAAACCTCAATTTGAAAATTGTGCACCTCTGTAAGCTTAGTTTACAACTGGTGCTTGTTTGGGTGGGTCATTGACTGCCATGTGATTGAATGTACTCTTAGTAATTTCTTACATGGTTGCAAAAAGCTTACTGCAAACATCTATCCTGGGTTTGTTTCAGTAGCATATCAGAAAAAGTCAAATATAATTTCAGCTTCAAAATATTTTCCACCACCACTCCCTTTTTTGGCTTGTGTATTTTTAAGGGTTATTCCAGCCAGATTCAACAAGAGCCCATTCTTCAACATAGAATTCTGAGAGGTTGAATTATCAAAACTTCAGAAATGTTTAGAATCTGGCAGATTTTTTCAGCTGGACACCCTTAAATTTGGCTGGAATGACCCTTTAGTTGTTTTATCAAATTTTGCTAGCATCTATATTGAATGGCTATATTTTATTACAGAAACATTTTTGCCTCTCTGGGCTCACCACTAAAATATGTCTATTTCTATCCTTGGTTAATTCCTTCAAGTAACTGCATCTGGCAGCAAGATTTAGGAGGTTGTGAGGAGGGAGCATGGGACCACCTCTTAATTGCTGTTATCACCAGATCCACCCTGACCCGGAGTGGTAGCACCTGTTAGGGTCCCAGCTATGGGCAAATAGCTACCCCGCCCAAACTGGGGTCAAAACACTATGAAAGTATAAAAATAGACTTTTATAGAAATATATACATTTTTAAAGGAAAAAAATTATCAACAATACATCTTTTAATACAAAACTAGAAGACATCTTCAGATTTCTAAATTAAATTTTATTGTATTTTTTCACTAAAACAAAAGCATTCTCCATCCTACCACAACCTCTCCTTCCAGATTCTAGTTTCACTTTATAAGAAATGTGTCCTATAGACCCATACCAAATAAGTGTTACTGACAATGACTTCTTGATTTCTTGAACTTTTTTTGTTTTTAAGGCATGAAGGTCAACTTCTCCTAACGTAAAATTGACAATTAACAGTAACTTTATTTTCTTTTGATGGTGAATTCATTCTTTTATATCCTTTGTTTTTTACTTTCTGAAAACTATAACTTTTCTTCAATTTAATTTAGATTCTTGGAATAGTGGAGGATCTCAGGGCATCAAGCAGTATGATAGGGAAACCCTACTTGGCTTGCGGGATTCATCAGCTGCCAGGGCTCGACCTGTTAACCTTCCGGATTTGCCAGGCATTACCCTGAAAACGGTAAGTTTTTTCTTTCTCAAGGCTTGTGAAAAAAAAATGTCGAGTTTTGGAGGGTATTGATCAATTGATTCATATTTTGTTTCTTAGGTATTTTTTAACACCACAAAATCACTATCCCAAAAGAATAAAAATACCACCAGGTCATTTCATTCCTTCAATTCTGTAAACCTCTGGGTGGCAATGCAGTCTGAAAATATTTTAATCATTTTGGTAATCTCAAAATGACTGTACCACTTTGTCATTTGAAAATTTTAGTAGTTAGATTCTCAAAGGGGAATTTACAGACTGCTTTGTGGAAAGGGGTGGGCTAAAGTGCCATTGCAGTAGTGGACTTTAACTTTTGCATTAATATTTATTAGCCAAATCAGACCTTGTATGTATACACAGCATTTCATAATGGTTACATAAATTGTCCTCAACAACAAATGTTTCTTTATTTTCATTTTCTAATTTTTGCCATTCAAACAGTTTAACATCCATTTTTGAGTCACTTTGAAAAGAAATTGCATTTTTAAATTATTATGCACCCTTACTTACATAAGTGACTCTTCAGATTTTAAGTTGCTTAGCATAATGATACAGAACAGATTTACTCCAGGACTTTATACACTAAATACACTGTATACATTAGGAAGCAATCTCCCAATTCACTGCATCTGAGTACCGTTTGGTCATTTGGCTAGATTTCATTAAGTTGGTCAGGCTGGGAACTTTTCAACAACAATCGTTCACTTTGCCCCACCCATAATATACACATTAGGTAATGCCTGTACATATTTTGGGAGACACACCCTGTGTTATAAACAAAAATGCCTAACATTTTGTGTGCATGTGTGTAACTTCCAATCACCTCCCTAGCCAATTATTTTTAAAGATATGTGGTGAATAATGAATATTACCAGGATGTGGCAGGGAAGAGGTGTGATACTTTGTTGTTAATTAAAATGAGATCTTCCAATTTGATTAGTTTAAAAATATATATAATATTCATTTGGGTTAAAAGGATTTCTAATTTACTTGTAAAATGTGCAAATCTTGTCTTTTTCAGCCTCTGCTTGGCAATGGAGTGGGTCTCCTTGGTAGTGGACACCTCTCCATGGGTATATCTGGTCCCATGGTGGGTGGTGGCATGGGTGACAAGGGGATAGTCTCTGATTGGAGGAATGGTAACGACCCCTTTAGCCCAGGTTATGTCAAGTCGGCAAGGTCGGTAAGTATAATAATTTCTGAATTGGAAAATTCAAAAGGTTGGGGACACAATGAAGACTATTGTCAATTTCCTGCGTAGGATGTTTTAAGTTTCAACTCGGTATCTTCACTAATTGGCTGAAACAAAAACAGCAGTGCATAAGAAAAAGGCCCCCAAACTAGATAAAAACAAAATGTTTATCACAAATTTATGCAAAAGTCATTAAAGCACCAACAAAAATCCAAACCATCCTTGGAATGTGTGTGTATAATCATATAATTATGAATTAATTGTGCATAGCAACATGGAAATTTCTGTTTCGAGATTCTTTTCATCCGGCAATGTGGGTTGTGCAAATGATTTTTAAATGTAAATCATTTGCACAACCAACATCCAACATTGCCTGATGAAGAGAATCTATCTCGAAACATTAAAATTTTCATGTCGCAATGCACAATTCATAATTATATGATTATATTAAGCTCTATAATATTTATATTGAGCACTGTTTATAATAAAATAAATGCCAGGGTACTCAAAATAGCAAAACCTTAAGTCCTCTTTGCCTAATTCTTAGATACTAATTATTTGTACTTTCAAATAACTGACCAGAATTCTTAGCAGTTTGACTTGTACAACTTGGTAAAACCAGCTTATTGTGAAAAAAAATAAAAATGTTTTTCTTTTATGCTTCAGACTGGAAATGTAACCAAGAGAGGCAGTCAGCAAGGCAAAAAGGAAGTGAAAAATATTACAATCCACATTCCAAAAGATATAAAACTACGAACAAGTGAGAATGCCTGGATTTCTCATAGTCGATCCACCTGTCAGAACCAGGAAGAGGAAGACCTTAACTGGGTAATCAAACGAGTCCGAAGCATCTTGAACAAGCTTACACCCGAAAACTTTAATGCTTTACAAACTCAAATGGAGAATATAACAATTGATACGGAAGAGAAACTCACAGGTGTCACGGACCTTGTGTTTGAAAAGGTAAGTTTTCATTGTTTACATTTCTTGTACTAGGAGTCTGCAACACCCGGCCCCTGTGCCATATCTGGTCCACGAAGAATTTTTGTCAGGCCCTGCAACTTAACACCTTGACATTAATTATCTAATTTGCTGAGAAATTGTCAGCAACTTGCAATGCCACAATTTTTTAAAATCAAAATTTAATTTCAAATCCACTACTGACTTTTTTAAGAAATATATTTTTGGAAAGTAGAAAATGTAAAAGTCTATTAAATAATGCTAAAATGATTGTATCATTATTTGGAAAAATATATGCTGAAGGACAACCTTTTTACGAAAAAGAAATATATTAAAAATTGTTTAAGAATAGGGTTGGATGATGACCACTTGGATGAAGTTATGTTCCTGTCATCAACAAATACATCAACTGATGTGGAGAAGTTGTCGAACAATAAAGAGAAACAAATGTCTTATTAAATAATTTGCCATTTCTAACTGTATTTTGTTGTTTTAAGGAATTTGCATTTTATGTTGAGTGTGTTAGTTGTTATCCTGTTAGTCTTGCAATAAAATAGCCTTGTTTAAATAATATAACATTAACTTCATTGTTATTTCTTTAAACGTCCAATGGCGGATTTTTGGACAGAGTGGTCTGAGGTTGAGACAATCATGACCCTCCTTTCAGACTTTCCATAGCTGTCTGGCCCGCTCTCTCCAAAAGGTTGCCGACCTCTGGCTTGTACAATAGTGCAAATAAGAAATTTGCATTGCAACAATCTTTCAAGCAAACCAGGCATGTTTACTTGGTTTTTAAATTGGCCTGTCAAATTCTGATATTTTTTTTTTCCAAGCAGCGGTTTGGAAGGGTATACTTCCTCTGTTAAGTTTTATTTGCGTGCTTTCTTTCTTCTCTATATTTTATATATATATATATATATATATATATATATATATATATATATATATAAAAAATTAATGAGATTTTTCACTTAGCTGAGCAGTGTTGTTTCAGTCAGGCTGACTTTGAAGTTTTGTGAAGGAATTATGATGTCTTCACTTTTCAGGGATTTTGTTTATTCTACAGAATAAATTCCCTCAAGAGTGAAGATTGCTCAATGAAGTGAAAAACCTCTCTGCGTTAATTCTATTAATGGTCTGTTGATATTGAGCACTTCATAACAAAAAATCTCCCTATCAGTAAGCTACTGGGGAAAAAGAGCAATTTTGACACTAAACACCATTACAATTCAATACTATATATATTTGCTATCAAACTGTGCTGTGTTAAAAAGGAAGCAAATAGCTAAATAGTCTAAATTAGATTAAATATATATATATATATATATATATATATATATATATATATATATATAGATCACATAATGTATTATCTAGAGTAGGCTGATGAAAGAAATTTTATCAAATATATTTATTGTATAATGCATATTGGGCCTTTATTGCCAAATTGTAGGATGATTCAAAAAGAATTTCAACCAACTGAACCATAGTATCAATGTTAGAGGTGTTCTTTTTAGCATCTTCATCTAAATGCCAATAACATTGCTCAATGTCAGAGTTAAAATAAATGTTTAAAATTCACACATTCCAGGTTTAAATAGAAATTCAGACATACTTGATGAATACTGTTTATGCAGACCTTCAACAGTCTGAATTGAGGTAAACAAGTAGCTTATTAAATTTCATTAGTAGTTGAACTTTTGCAAGGGGGGAACCCCCCCCCCCCCATCTTACTACATTTTGTTGAAAGAATTTCTGATTTTTATTTTTTTCTTGTCATGCTTCTGTTAATCTAACAGTTCATTTTATTATCTGAAGAAACATTGATTATTTCATTCTCTTTCTTTTCTAACAGGCCATCCTGGAACCTAATTTTGGAACAGCGTATGCTAAATTTTGTAAATTCTTGATGATGGTAAGTAACTAGATTAAACTATAACTTCCACATTTTTCTTGAATTCCTCTTCTCTCCAATTTGTCTTTATTCTGAATTGTGATTACTTCTCTGTTTTTACCAGTTACGAGTGCCTTCATCCACAAACCCAGAACAGAATGTTAATTTCCGCAGCCTCTTGCTGACAACATGTCAAAAAGAATTTGAAAAAGACTCTGAAAACGAACAGAAGATTCTTGACAAAAAGGCTTTGCTGAAAAAAGCAGAATCTGTAAGTACATCCAAATTTAAATTCTTCACAAAAGATGTGTCTTTTGATCTCGTCCAAGCACCAAAATAGAAAATAGTTGATAAGCAATTTCTCAAATGTAAGGATAAAAATTAAGATACAAAACTCAGTTGGATAAGAATATGCTGAACGCATGCATTGCAATCAAATGCGCATATTGTTCCACCCAGTTAGAAATATCTTCAAGTTGAGTAACTATTCTTTAGTTGATGGTGTAACTCGCACATCGCCTTGGCTGCCACATCTTTCAAAGGGTGATAGTGTCCATTAGGGTCTTAACTATAGACAAATAGTTGACATCCAAACTGGGGTCAAGACATGAAGGTATAAAAATACATTTTCATCTTAAAAATACCGGAAATAAATTTTTGCAATTCTCTTATGAAAATTAAGTTTCAACATTAAATGACTTGTAAGGAGTTAAAATGCCTAATCATATTGGAGTGCTCTGCTGCATGGTTCTTGACATTTCTCTCTCTTGACGGTAGTAATAAAATCTCTCTCTCATTACAGCAACTCTGAATATCACTTGTAGAATTAGTCTTAAAATGAGGGGGTGAAAAAAAATTTAGTACTTGCTTAAAATCAAATATGTATGAAAACTTTTTACTATGTTTGTTTGACTTTGAAATAAGAATTCACACAAGTTGTGTAACTCATTAGTTGTAGGGGTACTACATGTACAGTAGCCATAGCAACAGTGGTATGTCTGAACCAAGCCCATCCTTCAGGTTGGTTTGGGATTCTGTTTTCCTTCTCCTAAGGTAGTTAACCACCTACAGCAAAAGTCCTGTCTGTCCTGCAATTTAGTATACAGCTGTTGGATTCATACTTTTTCTTAGATTATTAGTGTGAAGTGAATGAAACTGGACTAGCTGGGATGAGAACCTAGCCTACCAATTTCCAGATTCTCTACTCCCTGTTCATCTTTTTTCATTTCTTTGTGCCAAGAAAAAGTAAAAACTTTTTATGCAACTAACTGCAGTTGTGTGTATTGTTTATTCTTTAAATGTTAAATTTTGCTTCTTTTTTAGGAAGGAGATAAGAAACAATTACTGGAACAATTAGACGAGGAAATGGTTATAGCACGGCACAGGTCTGTTGGAAATATAAGGTAAGGCCCTTTTTTTTAATAATGTAGAAAATCCTTCATTTTATCGTAATTGCGCTTTCCTTTAATTCACACGACTTATGTCCTGCCAGTACCTTATAAATAATGGACTATTTTAATCACATTGGAGGAGGAGGGGCGACACTACTTGGTTTCAGTTAGAAAATAAAAGAAAAAGAAGAAATTGTATACTGTCTGTTCAGTGAAATGGGAAAAGTTGTCAATTCCAAATCTTTTCATTTGTACCCACTTCTTAAAATAACCTCCAGCATTCATATTCATGACATTTATTGCAATATTTTGTTAAAGTTATTAAGCTCAAATATTTAGCAATGTGATATGGATATTGTATTGTTGTAGAACTTGCCATGAGCTTATTCAATCATTGAATTAAGATTCATCAAAAAATTCAAATAGTAAAAATCATGAAATTCTCACCAGTTAAAACAAGTCTTATATTCTTCATATGCTATGCCTCTTCAGGACTTGGGTGATCATGGACTTACATTTGTCCGTCTCTTGTCGCTCTTAATATTTTTCTTCTTGGTATCTCTCCCAAAACCCACTCTTTCATTCATTTGCTCAAGCCTATCAAATGTCTTTTGCTGTTTTTCTTGCTTCTCTTTCCTTCCCTCCGTCCTGTGAATATTAGATTCTCCAGGCCCTCCTTTCTCATTACATGTCTCAGGAATCTTGATTGTCTCTTTCTGATGTTAAGTATGAGTTTTCCTCTCATCGTTGCTCATGTGTTTTGCTTGGTTCATGGTATCCTCAGCATTCTTCTGTAAAACCATATTTCTGCTGCCTCGAGCTTCTCCTTCATCCTTAAAAAGATCATCCATCATTCATTGCCATACAGGAGGACAAATATCACTTAGCAACTAAACAACGCTCAATCGACTGGGCCATAAGTAGATATAAGCATTGGCCCTGTGGGTATAAGTGTGGCTGAGATTCAGTGACTTGACTAATAGTTGTGAGTTCAATACCTGGCGACAGCAGTGGTGAACTTAATGAGTTGAGTTAAAGGGAGATAATTACATGGCATCTGTAAGTGGCATTGCACATGAAATGGGAATGATATTCCCCAGTGATTGAAATATAGGGTTCGGTTGAAAATTCCTAGCACCTGATTAGGGCTGGAGCTTACGACAGCCGAAACATCGTAAACATGGCAATAAAGATGACAACAGTGTAAATAATGCAAATACCATCTGATCTCAGAAGTATAGACAAGTACCATTTTACTCCTTGGCTTACTAAAAATAAGGACATACTTGAAAACCCATGGACCAAAGTTTACATACCAAAAACATTTAAAATTTAAAAAAATTCAGTGTCTTCTCATTTATAAGCATACATGAATATTAGTGCGATGAAGTCCAAAAGGAAGAAATGTGTCATGTGAAAAAGAATTATTATAGAAGTGTCTGCAAGTTTTTTTTTATCAATTTCGTTATTAAGAAACCTGTCAGGAAAGGTAAAATGTAAGAACCTGGACATAAGACTAGTAATTAAAAACACTTTCTATAAATAAATAAATAAATAAATATATGTATGTGTGTGTGTGTGTGTATATGTATGTATATATATGTGTATATATATGTGTATATATATATATATATATATATATATATATATATAGTCATCCGCAGACAGATCTCTTTCGCTGTATCACAGCTCATCAGTACGATTAGACATCCGGTTGCTTTTACCCAGAATTGAAACCCGACCGAATTTGCATCAGTCAGCGATTCTACCTCTGAGCTATGGGCACTCGGTAAAAGGAGGCAGATATATCAGGGGAAACTCCAGAAATGGAATATGTTGGATTGTATTTTACTACTTAACCATTATTTTTGTGGATACCCATATCTGAGTAGAGGCTTCTTTTATTTATTAAACAGAATTTTTTTTGTCTTCATCCACAGGCCTGAATAATCAAAATCTTACTAAAGAAAAGATGTGCTCTTTTGGAACATCTTGATAAAAAGTTTTCTACTGTTCAAGCCGGTACACAAAAATAATATATTGTTCAATAATTAAACAGTTTACTCAACTCCCTGTGCAGGGCCCGGAAATTTTTCCCACCTGAATCTATTCTGCACATATACAAATCTACCATCCGCCCGTGTATTGAATATTGCTGCCATATCTGGTCGGGTGCCCCTGCTGCTCTCTTTGGGCTTCTTGACAAAATACAAAGGAGGATCTATAACGTGGTTGATACTGACTTGGCAGACCGGCTGCAGCCGCTCTCTCACCGGCGTGATGTGGCTTCCCTGTGCCTCTTCTACAAGTACTTTCATGGTTTCTGCTCCGATGAGCTTAGATCACTGGTGCCGCCTAAGCACGAATTTACACGAGATACTAGATTAGCAACTAGATTTAACCACCCTTTTACAGTTAAACAAATAAGATGTAACCGTAAATTCTACTCCAACAGCTCCTTTTCTCGCACTTCCCACCTGTGGAACTCCCTTCCACAAGTCTGCTTTCCCGACAGTTACAATCTCCAGGTGTTTAAATGTAGGGTCAATAGACACCTCCTATCACACTAACTCCCAACTATTCTCACAACACTCTCATCTACCCAACCCTCATTCTCGGTATCCTTACCCGCCTATCACCCACCCTTTGTCATTTCCTATATTTAATCAGCCTTTCTCCACTCTACGTAGCCCCCTGCACAGTAGTGGCAGTGACATGCCTTGCTCGGGGTGAAACGCTTATAAAAAAAAAATATGGCTATCTACTAAAAATAATGTTTAAAATGATAATGCTAAATCTTTTCAAAGGGGAGATTTGTTATCATGCCAAATTCAGTGACTGAAAAACTGCATTTCATACCAGCATTACAGTATAAAAAATAAATTAAAAATGATATTCAGTTTTTTGTTTTCATAATGCCTGTCAATAATGAAACTTTGTTTGCTCTCAAATTTTTCTAGAAGCATTGTTTAAAGGTTACCTGTTGCTAATGAATTCTTTTGTCTCCTTCAGATTTATAGGTGAATTATTCAAGATGAATATGTTAACGGAGAAGATAATGCATAACTGCCTTTATAAGCTCTCCTGTTCGACAGATGAGGAGCGACTGGAATGTTTCTGTAGCCTGTTGTCAAGTATTGGACAAATTTTGGAAAACAAGGTAAACACCTATGCAACTTACTTTTTTCTTACTATAAAGGGTCCTGGTTAAGACGGTAAACTGCATCCGTCAGCAAGGCCTCTGATTGAAAGGTTGTGAGGAGCATGGAACCACATCTTAATTGCTGTTGTTCACAGAACTACCATGACTGTAGCACCTGTTAGGGTCCCAGCTATGGGTAAATAGTTAACCTCCAAACTAGGATCAAAACACTATGAAAGTATAAAAATAGAATTTTATAGAAAAATATACATTTTTGAGGGGGAAAAAATTACCAGCAATACGTTTTTGAACGCAAAACTAGAAGACATATTCAGTTTTCTAAGATAAAAAAAAATAAAAACAACTTTTTCATCTGTGTCTGACAACTTCTCACTTCAACATTTAAAAAAATACCTTAAAACCCCACCTTTTTTAGCATTAAATAACCCACAGAGGTTGATATGACGTTAAACAAAACTCCTTCACTCCTACTATAAAAGGCATTGATTCCAATTCAGTTGGTGGCTTAACACACAATTCAATATACATTCTAGTAAATACTTATTTTCATAGATATAGTTCTCGTCTGCCTTGGAATCTCGGTTTATATATTGTGAATGCTGCTCCAAATGACATAAAAGCAACATACATTATGCCATTGCTTATTGTGTGTGTGTGTGTGTGTGTGTGTGTGTGTTAAATCAAAACTAAAAACTTTTTTTTTTTCTTTCTCCTCTGTTGTAGTCTCCTGACCATGTGGATCAATATTTCAATAATGTGCAGAAAATAATTATTGATAAGAAAATCAGTTCTCGGATCCGCTTTATGATAATGGACTTGATAGATTTACGTCGTCGGAATTGGGTTCCACGCCACACAAACAAAGGCCCAAAGACTCTTGTAGAGCTGCACCAAGATATTGAAAACGAGCAGATGGAAATGCGGCAAAAAATAGATGCTGCAGCCACTCATCTGACAGCCAACCAGCGAAATCGAGGCGGACGGGCTGGGTCGATGGGACCACCTGCACCACCACAGGCTCATGATGGTGAGGGCTGGAACACTGTCTCTAGTCGCCTCATGCGAACCCATATTGATCCCAAAATGTGGTTACATAAAGTAAGTAAATACTGCATGTCTATTTGTTATGATTGGTGGTCGGGGGCTTGCGAAAGCTTTTTTATTTATTATAGTACTGTCATATGTTTTAAGATTCCCCCACCAGCACCACCACCTTGTTTTTTCTTTAATATTTTCATTTGCTAAATTTTCATGATTAGCCAATGCATTAAAAAGAGTTTCTAGTTTTGGCTAAAAATATATTTGTGTAAATTAGAAGCATATTACTGTAACTTTGTATTAGCAGAAATATAAATATATTCCGGTTTCTTTCCAATTTTACCTTTGAAAGATTTACTTTCCCAAGCAGACATACATGACCACAAATGTGTTGAAAAATCAAAAAACATTACCTCCAGAAAGGTGTTGACTATGAATAGTTTTTCTTCTTGTCGTTTATTTTTCATTAGTAGAATTGATTGAGACATAAAAATTTATTCTTCCTATAAATCAGGAATAGTATTAAAGCAAAGCAGTATGACAAATGGAAAAAAAAACAATGTTTAATCCATTTGGACCTCATCAGACTAAGTTTGTTTACGTTGATGTGACTGTACATGTGCAGTAATGAAAAGGACACAAGAATTTCCTTTTTATTTTTATAAATTAGATAGTATAGATTTTGATTTTTGTTAAAATATCCTACATTGTAAGAATTGATCTACCAAGGAAGGTCTAATAAAACCAAAGTAACTTTGCATCATTTCACTTTTATTAACATATCTTCTATTATCCCAAAGTGTGACATCTATTAAATGATGGATACATATTCAAAATGAAAACTAATCTAAATTAAATCTAGATTGTATGGCCAAAGCATGTCTCTCTCTTGAAGATTGCTTGTAACATTGTTGCCATTTGGTGTTAGGTGAGAGAGGAAAGGGCTTCTTTTTGGAAATTCTAAAAGCCAATCTAAATTTCTCTTGTGTGAGACAAGTCTCCCTTAGAGTATCCAGCCTCTTTAAACCTTTAGCATTTGCCCTGCCCTCATAATCATCAGTTCTCAATCTTCAACCTGGTATAGCCTACCTTGTGTATATTTTGCCATAAATAATGTGGGATGTCATGCAAATGGTAAGAATTTGAGAGCTGATTATATTTACAGGCTGGTTTTGAGCCTGTTGAATGCTGAAGGGGTAAATATTGACAGAGGGCAGTTTATCCTTAAAAGATAACCCTGCGGGAGATTTCACATTTTTTAGTATCTGTTCAACATGATACCCCCCCCCCCTTCCCCAGGCAATTTGTGTTTTTTTTTTCTGTGATTAAACCTTGGTATTGGGCATTTTCTTTCCATAAATATCGCTCAGCTTAAAAGCTATATATTATCAGTGTGGGTTTTTTGTTTTTGTGAGATATATATATATATATATATATATATATATATATATATATTACTCTCTCTTTCTCTCGCTTAATTTTTGAGGATATAAACTAATTGTATTTTTTAAAAAATTTTTTTCTTCAGCCTCCTAAAATTGATGATAATGTGCAACTAATTCCCGGTGTTGGTGCTAACAAGTTTTGCTCCTGGGCCTGTGGTAGTACAGGAGGTGGCGGCCGTGGCTCAAGGAGTGACTATCTACAGAATAGTGACAGGCAATCAGCTCCAGCAAACCGGTAAGACATATCTGCATTCAAGAATTTTTGTTTTGCACATCAACATTATGGGACTCTTTTTTTTTTTTTTTTTTTTTTTTTTTTTTAATAATTACCCCCCATCTCTTTTCTGTAGATTTTCTGCTTTGAGTGGAGATGATGATGATGCCACTGCCCCAATGGGCAATGTCCGTGGTGGTGGTCAAGAGAATCGGCCGGAAATGTTTGGGCGTGGAAGCATGAGACGTGATGGTGGACGCTCAGGGGGGACACCTGGCCAGTCAGGTCGTGGCCAGTTTAACAGTTCACGTGGGAAGGCAATCTCACGGAGATTTTCGCAAGAAGATAGGAATAATCAAAAACGGGGTTCAAAGTAAGTTTCTACTTTTTTTTTTCCTCCTCGTGTCTGTCTCCGTGTTGCGTGTCTGTCTCCGTGTTGCGTGTCTGTCTCCGTGTTGCGTGTCTGTCTCCGTGTTGCGTGTCTGTCTCCGTGTTGCGTGTCTGTCTCCGTGTTGCGTGTCTGTCTCCGTGTTGCGTGTCTGTCTCCGTGTTGCGTGTCTGTCTCCGTGTTGCGTGTCTGTCTCCGTGTTGCGTGTCTGTCTCCGTGTTGCGTGTCTGTCTCCGTGTTGCGTGTCTGTCTCCGTGTTGCGTGTCTGTCTCCGTGTTGCGTGTCTGTCTCCGTGTTGCGTGTCTGTCTCCGTGTTGCGTGTCTGTCTCCGTGTTGCGTGTCTGTCTCCGTGTTGCGTGTCTGTCTCCGTGTTGCTCACCTAGTATATGTATCCCCCAAAATACCAAAATCTTAAATATTTGCTTTCTTTCTTTCTTTGTTTTAGTGATAATCTTACACCTCTCCGAGGACAGTCTCGTGAGGAGGGCCGTTCCCATCGGATTCGTAGCCGGGAAAACAGTCGTAATCGTACTTTACATACCCCAATGGGAAGTCGAGAGAACAGTGCAAACAGGCAGTCTGTGTTACACTCCAGGGAGAACTCACGTGATGCCAACATGTATGGTAGAGAGAATGGTCGACTCCAAGATAGTAAAGTGGCATCAACCGAACGAAGCAATCAACCTGTCAAATCTCATGCAACCAAAGAACAACCAAAACAAATGTCTGATGAAGAAATTGAAAAAAAAGTTGTTGCTACAATTGATGAATATTTGAACATCAAAGACTTAGGGGTAAGCAGCGTTGATCATCTCTATTTTATTTATGAAAGCAGTTGTTCTTGTAAACCTCATCAAGCCAGATAATTACTCATGTGTAATTTATATTTTAACCTTAAATTTTATGATTTTTTTCCTATTTCTGATGAATCCTAATTCCTCTGTAGAAACTCCCCTATCACATTGTTAAATATTTGTACATTTGTGCTAAACAATTTGAACAAAATATTGCTATATCAATCATAAATATGTATGCTGGTCATTATTTTAAGAAGTGGGTACAAATGAAAAAATTTGAAACTGACAACTTTTTCATTTCACTGAAAAAGAAAAAATCTTTTTTGCCGGCTGAAACCAACTTGTCTTTGTTACCTTCAAATGCTATCAAAACAACAGTCTACTCCACTGAAACCAATTAGCATCTCTGATGTCTTTTCTTCTCCTTGAGTTTTCTTCCAAAGCATGAGTTATTGGCAGGGTGTAACATGCATGTGCTAATTAAGGAATTATGGAAGCAGGAGCAACCACCATTACGGCCTTGTAATGGCAAGGGGGGAATAATTTTTTTAAAGTAAAATCACATGTATCTCTCCCAAAATACAAACTTCAGTCTACAAACCCATATACACACAGTGGCTGTTCCCCCCCCCACACACACACACTTGGACTTGTTAAATTATAGATTTCACCATGTATCCAGAGGTGTTATTCTCTCTCTCTCACTCACTCACTCTCACACACACACACACACAACTCCTTGATTTCATTGAAAAAAGTTCAGAATATCAACCTTATAATTAAAACCTGACAGCTGTGCATAACTAAAAGTTCTATTGCAATCACTTATCCATTTGACAACTGGGAAATCCAGGAAATTTGACATGTAATTTTTTTTTTTTTTATTGGGATGAGCAAAAACAAATGGAAAGAAGACAGTGTATTTCAATGCATTAAACATACAACTTGAACAACAAAATATCCACCTCAGAACAGCAAGAATTGTATGGATTAAAACCATGAATTTCACATACATGTTAGCTAATTGCTATGTTCAATTCAGAAGTAGTGCTATCGACAGACAAGGGAAGTAATTGTATTTGAGTTATCTCCCTTTCTAGAGGAAGGAATTTAACACAGCTACTGCATAATTTCAGAGAATTTTATTCAATGATTAAGCTAGAAACCAGGTAGTATTTGAAAACTAAACAAGTGTTAAAGTCTACTCCTTTTAAAAATCCAAACCTGTTTCATTTATTTTTACAGGAAACTATCTTGTGTGTATCGGAATTGAAATGTTTGAGCAATTTCCACATTACAGTATCAACAGCTATCAGCCACGTTTTGGATATGACTGAGCAGAGTCGTAAATTGACCGGAAATCTTTTCTATTCTCTGATTGTGGAAAAGATTCTGCCGCACAGTGTCTACATTACTGGGTAAGTAAAGCACTAACTTTACTATTTGTTAGTTGGTGTGGCACCTCTTTGTAGCCTACTCTATGGTATAAAGTAACAAAAAAAAAAAGTCCTTATGCCATGTGGGAAGTAATTGCTGATATGGGTGGAGGGGGGTTGCTCCTAACCCAATGCAGGTGCACTGTGCACATATATCAGTCATTTGATCAAGTGGAGACACCGAAGTTGAAGGAGTTTTATACGCCACACAGTGAGGAAGGTCTGACTCTAGTAAGAGAGAAAAAAAAAGAAAGAAAAATAGAAATGAAACCTATTTTGAAAATCTTCAAGGTCAGAAAATATTTTGATAAAATTTATAATTGCATAATTTTATAATTTATCTTTTCCTAATTTAAGTTAATCTTCATATTATAAAAGGGGTACAGTGATTAGTTGCCAACATTTAAAACTGATACTCTTTTCAAGTCAATCAACTACTGAATGCCTTATTAAAAAAAGGCATGTATGCTGATATTCCTAACTATACAAACATTTATAGCTAAACACACTATAAATTTAATTCAAATGTACTTGAAGGTAGAAATGAAAATTGCTTATACAGCATCTTTATGAAAGTTATAAATTATTTTTATGAAAATTATCTTCTTTCAATACAAGGTGTACTTTGAGAGCTTTTTTTTTTTTTTCAATTGGAGTAGATAAACTATCGCCCGGTTCACACTCCACCCATGTGTATTGAACAGGTGAAGAGGCTCATCCCTTGTTCCTTGTTTAGGATGTTGTTTCCGGCTTTCTCTTTTCTTTTCCAATCTTCTCACTCTTACGTAGCCCCCTGCGCATCAGTGGCGTTATTGCCTTGCTCAGGCTGATATGAATTAAAAAAACTTGAGCAGCAACCGTGATGAAACCTGGTAGTGTTTAATCTGTTCATTCAGGGTTATCTGCTTTGACTGTAGCAGAAATTAAATGGATTTTTTAGGATTAGTTTTCGGTTCTAATAAAAAATAACTTGGGGGGTAGGATTTTTTAATGCTGGCAACAACTGAAGTGCAAAATTGTATTTAATCTTTATTTTGGGCTTAACAAGTAAATGTTGCAATTGGGAAACCATTTTTCTTATTAAATGGCATTCACAAATTTGTTTTCCATTGAATTCAAGTTTTTGACAGCGTTAAAACTTGCACTACATTTCCCAAATTGATCTGCCCTCTTTCACAGTTTGGAGCATGTTGGCAAAAGGTTTCAGGTACTGATGAGGATTAATTTGAAAACTAATACTGTCAAATTTGTGTATACTTTTTCCCCCGAAATGAAAAACAGCAAGGACTTTATAGGCTAGCTTTGTGTGTAAAATATAATATTAAAGTATACTAGAGTAGCAACCTTTCTTTCAGACATTTTAAATTGAGTATGGCTGGCAAGGAAGATTTAATTGATATAAGTACTATAACATATAACAACCATGAACAATGTGAAAACCAAAAATTCAAATCCCAGAATGGTCAGTTCATAGTAAGTACCTGATGATTGCATAGTGCATGAAACTCAGTTCTGCTATGGACGCAGGATAATATGTATATTAATGTATCCCTTATAGTTCTGCTATATTACATAGAGTACTGTTTTATTAACACCAGAAATGTGTGTGCACACACACACACATATCTATATATATATATATATATATATATATATATATATAATGCAAAAAGATAGAAATTACAATTTCATCATAATTGTTTGAAATTCAGTTCCTTGTAAATTTGAAAGTTCCACTTTTGTTTTAGAATTTGGCCTGCCAAAATAAAAGGAAGGGCTCTTGGTTATTCTTGAGTTAATGTTGCAATATGTCTTTTTCTGTTCATGTTATTAAAAATCATAATCAAGTTGGAAAATTTGTTAAAAATCTTCAATTGCCTTTCTCACTTCATTGCAAAAATAGTAATTGAGCTGCTGCAGTTAATAAATATTTCATGTTAAGAGTTATTGAAAAGCCTTTTGATATTGGTTTTCTTTAATTGGTGTGTATCTCTCTCCCCTTCCCAGACTCAAACAGGTGATGGAGTATGCTGAAGATTTGGAGATTGATATTCCTAAAATTTGGACTTATCTGGCTGAACTCATCTCTCCTGTTTTGGCTGAAAATGGGTGCCCTTGGGACTTTCTTACTGAAATTGCAGACCCCTTAAAAGAATCTAAAAAGGGTGGTGATTTTATAGCAGCACTTCTTACAAACTTGGTTGACACGATGGTAAGTAGTGGACTAGGATTTTTATTATCTCCGACACTATGCTGAAGGCTTGCAATTTTTCATGTGTTAGAGATTGAGTTGTTATTTGATATGTTACATAAATGTTTGTAAATTGAGTCAAAGGGATTATTGGAAATTAAAAAGGGGGTAGTTGTTGCTGATTCATGATGTTCTATTATTTTCTCTTTCATTCAATTTATTTTTTTTTTTTTATTTGCTTTTTCTTCAAGGGAGAAAACAAAGTGAGAGAACTGTGGGCTGCAGCCAACCTAAAATTGTCAGACTTCACTGAAACTGATGCAACCACCTTCATAACTGAAAAGGTATTCAGAATTTTTTTCCCTTCTTCTGGTCTGTATTGCTTTTTTTATATATATATATATATATATATATATATATATGTGTGTGTGTGTTCTTTCCTTGCTCTCTTTGCCTCCTTCCTTGCCATTAAATGTTGTAGTTTTATTTTGTATAAAGTAAAGTAAATGATTAAAAAAAAAAAATCCCTGGCTCTTAGTCCAAAGTCACATTTCCCCCCTGTTAATACATATAGTCTATTTTTCCTTTCCTTCATAATGTATTTTAATCATTTAATTTTTTATTTATTATAAATATTACAGAAACTGGAATTCATTTTAGACAAGGAGAGTCCAGAATCCAAATTAAACAATTTGCAAAGAAAGCTGCATTCCCTACTCCAGGACAGCAACTGCAAGAACGAAGCAATTCTTGACCTCATTGATGTAAGTAATATCTTACCCACGAATACACAGAAATAATATATACCTCTGTAACTCATCCACAATATACAAATTAACTTTTTGCAAGATGTTAACAACTTGGGGGGGAACTAACAATTTTTAGACCTGTTGTCAGTGACAAAACAACTTCTCAATTGTGCTACTGACCCTCTTTTGAAACAGTTTCCATAAAATTTTATATTATAGTTCCCAAAAAAGTAATCCCCCCCCCCCCCAAAAAGTAAATAAAAAGTGTTGCCATGACATTTCAGTTGATTTTCATGTTTTTGTTTTTTTTTATATTTTCCAGACTGAAATCCCAGAATCTGTTACAAAGACTGGAGAATTTATTCGAATATTAATGACTGAGATCTGTTCAAGTGCAATAGTTGGTAAGTGATTACATGATTTGAAAAAAAATCAACATTTCTTTGCTTTTGTTAGATATTATCTCAATTAGCCTCCTCAATAAGTTACCTTGACTTTTCAGTTAGTTTTTCATATTCATCAGGCTAATAGCATCTTTTCTTTTGTTTGTAAATAATTGTTGCAAAATTTTAAAATTTGCAGAGGACACAAGTTTTTCTTTTGTTTTTATTCATATACATTCTAAGCTTTGAAAGTATATTGTTCCATGTATCTTTTGTTTTCTGTTGCCATTGTTCTTGGCAATCTCACATTGTAATAGGAAAGCAATCATTTAATCCAGAAATTATTGTTTGAAGGTGCTTGGCAAGAGAAAATTGATTTTCAAATGGTTGGGGTGGGGTCTTCAGCTTAAACATTGCTTCTTGCTTTGTGTGGATAAATCCTGGTTGCTGGCAGTTGTTTAGGGTATTTGTTGCTATTGAAGGACAAATGTTTCTTTTTGCCTTTTCTTAGTGATTTTCGTTTGTTTTTTGTCAGGTGAAGGGGGCAGTGCCAAAGTGAAAAAGAGTACAATCGATGGCCGGTGTGTTATTCTCTTGAAGTTTTTGGATCATCAATTGGACCTTCAATTACATGCTCTCTATGCTTTGCAAGCTTTGGACCTGAAAATGGAACATCCACCAAGTAAGTTGTCTTCTCATGTTCTCAATTCTTTTTTATGGTTGAGGTCCTAATATAAATAATAATAAATAGTTAAAAAAGAGGCAATGTACAGGTTGGGTGAGTGGAGTTCTTTACTGAAGACAGGAATGGCATCAAGTGGATGGACAGTCACCAACACAAATTCTCTTCAATCTCCTCCTGTAATATCAGTCTCCAGTGACTGGGTCACATGCACTCTGTTGGGTGGGGAGGATTCAAAAACATTTTCTGTACTGGAAATTACCCCCTCACCGTTCAAGAGTAAATGGGGACAACCCCATCTTTTGTTTCAGAGCAATCGGCAAATGAGACATTGTTTTAACTGGGTGTCAAAAAAAGGATATGGGGTTGGGGGTAAAACTTACTTGGTAGTAAGACAGCAACAACACAACAGTAGGAGAGTGTCATTAAGAGCTGTTGCTACAAACTGAGGTTGTCGCTGTCATGTGGCTCTACAGATTGTCACAACAGACACTGAATCCCATCATCTCAAAACTGACAGGTCCCTAAATGATTCCCTCATAGACTTTGCACTCGGTGTCCTTTTAAAGCTGGCCTCCTAGTTTGAGTGTGAAGACCTGAACTTCACCCAAGTGTGTGTGTGTATGTATATATATATATATATATATATGGAAAAGAAATAATCACAGTTCTACAAATCCAAATAATTTTAATTGTGAGTGTATTATCCCTGCATTTAAGAAAATAAATGCAAGCAAAGTTAATATGGATTTTTTTTTTTCCCCAACCCAAGAATAAAAAAGATTTGTTAGTATAGAGTGGTGAGAGATAAGACAAAATCTACATTATGTGTGCATAGCGTATCAACAGGAAGAGGTTGTCAGGGAATTGGCTAAATATCAACACAAATACAGCTGACAACTAAATCCAAAATGTTTTGTTTGTCAATTTGTGTTTCTGGCAAATTAACAATGCAAACTGGTTTCTGAATATACAGAAAAAAGTAATAATTTTACACAAAAGAACTTAGCTCTCAATAAGTGCTTTTGTTTTGTTATGAATATATTTTCCAATTTTAAATATTGATTTTTAGGAAGAAAAATTAGGCCTTTTTTTTTCTCAAAGGTACCAGGATGTTTCAATAAATGCTTTTTTGTTTTAAACGGAACTGGCTTTTGTGTGTGGTGGGAGAGATACAGACTCCTGGAACCTTGCAAGAAAGTGTCCACCTTTTTGAGAAGATTCTAAGTTGCCTCTAAATCTGGGTTGAAAGATAACAGGGTATAGTATGTCTCCAGATCAAATCACAGCCAATGCCCTCCAATTTGATTGCTCATATCACCCTCACCCCCCAGCAAGGCTGGAATGCTACTAGTACGCAGGTGTTTATACAGGGTGAAAGTGAGAGAAAAGGCTTAGTATAGGAACGTTTTAGAAAGTCCAACAGATGAATGCGTTTTGAGAAGATGGCAATTGAAAACATGTGGTCATTGATTCTATCAGGGTCTATCAAGGTCTTCACCGTAATCTTGGTAGGTGTCAGGCCATTCTCCCCTCAGCCAGAAATGCCTAGTGAGGAAACCAGTTTACTTGCTGATGATTCCACCTCATGGTTGTTAATGTTATTTTACATGGTACCAATAGCACTCTTAGTGTGATGTAATAAACAATTGCAGTAACATGATTTTCGTGTTTTTTGTTATTTTTTTTTCTTTCATTACACTATATGATATATGTGCATATGAGACGGTCAGTTTCTTGACTCCTTGACTAAACTATCACTTTTTCTTTTCCCTTCCCAGATGTTTTGCGGATAATGTTTGAGATTTTGTACGACGAGGATGTTATATTGGAAGAGGCTTACTTCAATTGGGAAAAAAGTGAAGATTCTGCTGAACAAGAAGGCAAAGGTGTGGCTCTAAAGCTCGTCATGGCCTTTCTCAATTGGCTGCATGAAGCTGAGGAAGACGACGACGACGATGATGATGATTGAGTCTTAGGCCAAATGCCAATCTGTGACAGGAAAACCAGGACTTTTCTTTGCGTAAACTCTGACCTCAACCCTTTGCCACTACTGCCCTTATTACTCACCGCTTTTTTTATGAAAGTGATAATCAGAGGGAGCGATCATTTTCTCATGTATGGAGAGAAAAAAAATGGAAATTACCAAACTAAGAAAAGAATCTTGGATTGAAACGCTTAATTTTTTTTTTTTTTTTTTTTTTTTTTTTAATCTCACTTCATGAATTAGTCAGGAGTTATAAAAAAAAACATTTGAAAATAAAAAAAAAAAAAACTTATTTTCTCTATAGCTTTTTTTTTCTTTTCCCCCCTTCCTCACCTTGAAGATTGTTTGGGGGATGGAGACTTGACATTAAAGGAAAGGGATTTTACTAAAATCTCCCTCAGGAAGTGTTGAAAGGGACTTCTTTTTTTTTTTTTTTTCTTAAAGGTAAAAATGATTGAATAAGATTTTATACTCTTTTTCCCTTATCACACCATGAATTCTTTTTATCTACAGAAAAAAATAAAATTAAAAAAAAAGAAAAATATTGACAAATAAAAGGAAACATAGTTGTACAAAAAAATAATTTAATGTTTTGTCATGCTGGGGGGGGGGGTTCCCCCCACTCTTTTGAACTCTTCTGTACCTACAAGATATCAAAGAAGAAAAACAACATTTAAAAAAGAATAAGAAAATAATCTTTTTTTTTTTTTTTCTTCTTCTTCTTCTTCCAAAAAACACTGTCTTCAGCCTTCAGGAACTTTTTCCTGGGGAGATTCTAAGACTTGAATGCTTCCAAACCAACAGTAGGGGGGTGGGAGAGTCAGTACTTGGAAGCTACTTTCTATTATTGGTTTTCTTATGTGGATGGGCAAATTATTTCCTTCCTTAGTGAAGGATGGTTTTTTTAAATTAAATTTTCAATTTTTACTGAACAATGACACAACACAGTTCTTAAAGTAGAGCTGTCGAGGTCTGTATAAAATAATTGAAATAATAATTAAAAAAAAAAATTTTTAAAAATGCATACTGAAAGGGAATGTAAAGACTTAACTTTAATCTCTTTAAAAATAATAGGAATCTTCAAAATAGACAATAAACTGGATTAATTTCAAGTGATTGAAAATCAGTAAAAATGAATGAGATACTCACTGCAACAAAATTTTTACAAAAACAAAGAAAAAAAATGTAAATTTTTACAAAAAAAACAAAAAAAAATATTTTGTTTTTATTTTAATTTAGAAAATCTTTTTTGCAAAACTGAAACTTTGAAGGTAAAAAAAAAAAAAGAAACAAAGAAAAAAAATTTAATAAATTGTGAAAATATATATATTTTTTTTTTTTTTAATCAAGCCTGAACATCTAAATTTTTTTTTTTTTAAATCCTCTCCCTACTTACTTTTTTCTTCCTTTCACTCTTTATCACTTACTCAACCCATGTAGAGATTGTCAGAAAGTCATACAAATATCTCTCTCTTCCCCTTCCCCTTCCCCGGTGCTAAGCAAAATTATGCATTTGCAAACACAAATGCCCTGCCCTCCAAAAAGTTTCTTTGCTGTTGTTTTTTCTCTCTCTCTCTCTCTCTCTCTTCTTTGGCCCATGTACCAATCTAGATTTCCTTGCCTTCCTTCAGTTCCAAACTATACTCTGCTTTCCAATATTTGGGAAGAAGACTTTTTTCTTTTGTCATTTTTACAAGGAGAAGAAAGTAAATTATTTTTCTTTACCCATTTTTTTTTTTTTTAATTTCTCCATTGAGTTCTTCAGAACTTCACCTTTTTTTTTTCAATTGTTGACTTTGCTATGATTTTTGGTTCACTGTTTGGCTTGAAAAAAATTCATTTTATTGGCTTATGGTTAACTTTTTATTACAATTTCCTTTTCCTTTCCCACCCCCACTTTTTTTTTTATCTGGCTCAATAAAACTGAGAGACAAGACTATGGTGATAACATAGTTGGTGGTGGTTAAAAAAAATTAATACTTATGAATTTAAATTTAAGACACAACACACACACGCACAGATCCTTTCTTCTCATGACAGGTCTTGGTTGTTCATTAGGCAATAAGTACATTTCAACCCACCGAGGAGGGTGACTCCCCCCCCCTTTAGGTCAGTGGCGAAAAAACACATAAGTTGCCAAAAATCTCTCTATTTGAAATTGTAATATTTTTTATACACAATGTATTTCTTTTACGCTAGTATTTCTGTAATAAGTGTATATTTGTGTAAATTAAGTTTTGACTCCATATAAAAAATTAAAAAAAAAGCTGGATTGAGGGGTGGGTCTGTTGGAGTAGAATTTTGATTGAGTCCAATAATTGAGTGTTGGGTTAAAGACAAAAAATTAACTATTTCAGAATCCCAAGGTCTTTCTTGGCTTAGTGCTAGATTTTTCTCTAAAATAACTGGGTCCACACATTTTGATTTGTTCCTGGATTAATAGAAATAAACCATTCCTCACAAAAAAGGCAAAGTTAATCTGTTTGGGCCTCTTGAAAATGGTGGCTTTTTTAATGCTAAGTCTTCACACACACACACACACACACACACACACACACACACACACACACACACACACACACACACCTCATTAATTAGCTTTGCTCATTAAAAAAATTAAGAGCCTTCATCTTTCTTCACCTTATGTTCCTCTCCACCCACCTCAAGTTTCAAGTTTGACTTATACTTGAAAAATCCATACTGTGACTATTTAACTTCAAGATTAACAAAAATAGTATCACTTGATGTATGTACTTGTAAAATACGAATATTTAATAGTTTAGAGGTAGACCGATTTTACTTGCCATCAGATCAGGCTAAATATGTACTTTGTGAAGAAAGAGATAAAAAAAAATGATTAAGCCTTGAATAGTTTAGCTGGGAGGGGGAAAAAACACCTGAGCTAAGTTAAGGATATTTTGTTGTTCATTAATGTCGTCTTTTTGCAGTTATATCTGAAATTTCACGTGTGTGATGTAATGGTTGTGAAAATGGTCACTGGGTAAGGTTGTGTCTCTTTTTCATTCCTCCTCTTTCCCCCTCCCCCACTTTCCACCTGCCATAATTTGCTGCTATTCTTTTCCTTACTCTTATAAATTTTTTTTGGGGGGTGGGGGTTCAAATGGGTTTCAAATTATTTGACAATTTAAAATTCCTGTCTACTGTAAATCTGCAAAAATGATTAAATAAGTGATAAGAAATTTAAGTTAACACATTTTGATTTTTAAGTTGGCTTCTTGTGTCACAAGTTCCAAAATAATATATTTCTACCTCTCTCATAATTTGTGTATTTGCATATAATTTCAAATGCTAAATGGAACAATTATAGGACAGATGGTATATAGATTTTATGTTTAAATAAAACTCTATCCCAAGCTTAAATTTCAAAGTTTATTTCTTTGTCCTACCCCCAAAATATAAGATCCTATTACTACCATAGTTTCACCTATCTTGATCATCAGGTTAGTAAGCATCATTTTTACCTTCTAAACTAATTCACGTATTTCATGAATGATTCCAAAAGGATTCTTGCATTATTATTATTTACAAAAGTGAAGATGGTCAGAAAAAGTAGATTTATTAATGGCACATTTCACCAGAGCGTCTGCACTTTTTGCCTTTCTCAGGTTAGGATTTCTCTCAGACTTTGCCTTTTCCTTTTGAACCTGAGGAAGCTAAAGAGGGTAGATGCTCTGGCAAAACTGGGTTAATAAACTTTCTTTTTTCTCTCTCTCTCACTCTCTCTTCTTCTTATTTGTTTTTTATTGTTTTTTTTATATAAACATTCTCATTATTTTTCTCCCTCTTCCTTCAGAATGAGAGAAAGTTAAAAAAATACATTTGAACCATTTCCATCATCCTTAGTTGAACCCTAGAACCAGATTTGCTTCATCTGCAACTAATAGCCAGTATGTTTTTATTTGCTTAGTGTGGGTATCTAAGCAAAATATGGCACAAGACTGCATTTATGGAGTTCCAATTGACTAATGCCTAATCAATGACTTGCAAGATTTCAGTGTGAATCCTTCTCCCTGTAATTCTTGTGGCTTCATTCCCTTTTGTTTTTTTAGATCTGACAACCAGCATAGTCCTTTGTATTAGATTGTCATCGCAAGTGAATATTCCCTTCAACCCTTTTTGGTTTTTCTTGGGAGCTTTCCAAGTTAGTAGCAATTCTGACTTCACTATTTTATATGCATTTCTCAAGATAACCACTTCCAGAATTGACAGTTTCTAATCTTCACATACAGACCATTTCTGTAGCAAATCACTTATGGCAGGATTTTTTTCAATTTATCAACAAAAGTTCCCAAGATTTACTTACGCAATTTCTCTTCCTCAATACTAAATTGCCCTTCTTAAAAAGGCAATGGGGAGCAGAAAAACTTTATTGCACCAAAAGGATGGGGAAATATTTCAAAATGTTTGTCACAGAATTGCCAATTTGCTAAGATGGGAGTTTTATTATGATCAAATCAGCACCATTGTCTTTTTTTTTCTCTCTCTCTCTCTCTCTCTCTCAATCATTTAACGTATCTCTTGTATATATATATATATATATATATATATATATATATATATAAATAAATTCTGATGGGTATTGATATTTAGGGTAGGCACCAGTCTACCTCGCCCTTCTCTCCATACAATCACCAAAGTTAAGCAAGCAACAAGGCTGGCCACTACCTTGATGGTGTAAAGGTTAATAACTTGGTATTGTTAACTATGTAATCCAATTTCTGTTGGATTCATTATATTTGCTTATGCGTAAATATGCTTGGGCAAGCTATGAATCTACGTTTCCCCTACAGTTATGGGTTAATTAGTAAGATTTGTATTATTCCCCCCCCCCCCCCCCCCATATATATATATATACGCACACATATTTTTCAGACATTGTACGCTCTCAATTTCTCCAGGGAATTGGGATTTTAAACCAAGCCCTTTATAGATAGATTGTTCTAGTTCTACATGTTATGCCTTGTCCAGATAGCTCATTATCCCATCTAACTCTATAACAAGTTTTTGTTCACCTCTGCTGCAGCCAGGTATTGAACTCTCAACTCTTTGGGTCAAGTCACTGGATTGCAATGCTTTTTATCCAATTCAATACTTTGCTATGGTATAGGTGAACAAAACCTTGGGGAGTTGAGTTAAAGCGAAATAACTGAAGCAGCATAGCATGTGGAACTAGAACAATCTACTCCTCGTGGACAAAAAGTCCAGTTCATCGCCTGGAGAAAACTGGAGCATACAACTGCTGCAATGTATTGCAACGAAGATAGGACAATAGTTCAAACAGCATAAATAATTACAATACCTCATCACGGAAAAACTAACAATGTGTTCATACACACACATGTGTATGTATATAATGTGTATTAAAATGACTGAAGGTTTTATGATTCCCCCCCCCCCCCCAATTATTTTGCCCCATATTCTACACTAGTGTTTAAAAAAAAAAAAAAAGGAATGTGAAAGAATACTGGCAAAATGAAATAAATGAGAAAAAAAAAAAAAGAATCTTGTTAAGAAAACCTGTTAAAAATAAGGATTGCTGCTCACACATACAAATATATATATATATATATATATATATAAATAAAATCATCCAGATGGCTTGAGTCTTGATTTTCTGCTATTCTTGTACTTCTTCAGGGGGTTTTTTCACTCCCTACAGACACACTCTTCTTTTGATCTACTTCTCCAATCTTCTGTGTGTAAAAAAAAAAAAAAAAGTTAACTGTACTTTTAACATAAGGAATTGAATCCAGGATTTTTTTTTATTTTTTATTTTATTCAGAATTAAAACATTTACATATTGTAAATTGTATTGAACAGGTTGAGTGAGGGGGAAGGGGTCTTAAAGTTACTTATCTTTTTTTTTCCTCTTGCTTTGCAAAGTTCTTTCAATAATTTGTACCTTGTATATTTTGCTAGAATACAGCAGTGGGTTTACAGCCTACCTACCTGTCCTACTACAGAAAGACAAAAGATTTGTAATTTATGACGGGGGGGGGGGGGCTATTTTGACAATTCAATAATCTTTTGCAATATTTCATCCTTTAAAAAAAAAAAAAAAAAAATCAAAAGTGGGTGGAGTATTTTTTCTCTATTATTAGATAACTTGGTTTCTCTTCCCCCTAAATTTTTCTGATCTTTTCTGAACTCCACATTTTCCCCCCTCTAACCCTAATTTTTTTTTTAAATACTTACCTAAATTTTGTATGTATAATGTATGTGGAAAAGAAGAAAGAAAAAATTTATATACAATAGGTGGTGACTGCTTGCTCAGTTGATGTAGGGGTCTGAACTGAAAATGTGCACACACAGTTGTTACATACTATATACTGTGATAAAATGAAAAAAAATATTTAAAAAACGTTTTTTTCTCCCCCATCCACTACCACCCCCAACCCAAGAGAGAGCCAGAATTTAAAATAGGCTTTTCTCCTCTTATTTCTCCCTACAACTTTTTTAACAATGCACATTGCATTGTGTAATAAGAGGGGAAAAGTTGTTTTTGGCTTATAAAACTTATACATATTCACTATGTATGTATGTATTAATAAAAACGAGCAGAATATACTGTTGTAGAATTTTTGAATAAACTCACATTTGTTTTTAAAAAAAAATGTAAAAATTCAATGCATTCTTTTTTATTTTTCCTCCCCTTCCTTTAAGAACAAGTCGCAATAGTTACAGCTATTGTTATCCAACCTACAACCCCTTTCCCTACCTCATGAAACACTCCTAGCCCCTTACTGTTTTCATGCCAGATGTTAAAGAATAGAAGTTGCCATACCATTTACAATCATCCTCATTTCCTTTATATTCCTTTAGTAAGGAAGAAGTTGCCCTTAGACAACTTCTCTAGAAATGTTACATTGTAGACCACTCCTGAGAAGATGCTTCCTTAATCGCTTTAATGCTAAAATAAAGTCCTCCATTAATATCTTTATAATCTTATTTAGTAACCTGCCTTGAATGGTGCTTGTGCCTTGTATTGCCTGAATCAACAACAACAACAACAACTATATATATATATATATATATATATATATATATATATATATATATTAAAAAAGAAAAAAACTGCATGTTATGTTGCACTCCTATGGATGTGTGAAAATGGCAAGCAGAGCTCTAGACGTGATTTCAGACCCTTTGCCCATGGGTGTATCACAATGGCATTTTAGACGACGACGACGACTGCAAGCAGTTCAAATTTTCAACTGGTTTTTGTATGAAGTTGAGCCTGGTCAATAGCTAGATAGGTGACTGCTTTGGAATAGCAGGATCTGTAAGTTTGTGTGTGGTGTACTCAGGATTAGATATCAGAGATCTTGGTTCAAAATCCACTCCACCTCCTTCCCCAAGCTATTGGATAATTAGTAAGGCTTGTATCACTAAATTATCTTTAAAAAAATTCTTATACTCTAAACATGGCTTCCGGCTTTTTTTTTTTTTTATTATTATCATCATCATCATCAAATGTCAATTCCTGTCCTCTCTCCATAATGCTTTTTTTTTCCCCCTCTCATTTTTTTTTTTTCACACTCGGAAAAATATTTTTAGATTAAAAAAAAAATAGATGGAGGGGAGATAATTTCTTGATACGTCTTACTAATTAACCCATAGCTGGGGAAACAAGATGATTTGTATTTTTTTCCTAAATAATTGCATGTAAGTGAATATAATAACAGGAACTAGGACTCTGATTAAGAATTCAGTCATTATCCATTACATCACCTGCACACCCACGCTTGGAGGGAACCTGGTATTTTCAAGTCCAGTGATTGTACGGGAACTAGTATTTCAGCATGAAAATTATGCTGTCAATTTATAATTCCTGTTCTTTTATTGACCTCTCTCCTTAATGTCTTTATTTTTCTCATTCTTTCACACTCAGTAACCCCACCACCACTGAAATATTAGTAGCTTATTGCCTTACTTGGGTTGAACGACCATCACAGGGACACGTGAAAGTCCTTCGATGAAAATCATGAAAAAAAAAAAAAAAAAAAATATTCCCTGATGCTACACGAGGCATGGATCCATCGGCTTCTGATCTTAATTGATCGGAAAGGTTTACATGTATATATTTGATCTTAACAAATTAAGATATGATTTTTTTTTTTTTTTTTTTTTAATCATTTCACCCCAAGCAAGGCAGGACTGCCACTGGTGTGCAGGGGGTTATAGGAAAAGAAGAGTAAGTGCATGCTCTATGGAAGGAAGGATAAAATGTGGACGGTATTCAAGAAGATAAAAGATGGCAAATTGGCGTTGCATTTAAATTTTTGTAGCTTGTAGTTATCAGGGAAGCAGACAAACGGAAAGGAGTTCCTCAGGCAGGAATTGCTAGAAAAAAAGAACTGTTAGAGTCGAAGGGATTTCCGCAGCCAGGAAGTGCGAAACTCCAGAAACTACTAGAGAAGTGGCGGTTACATTTGCCTATTTTAACTAGCAAGTAGGTTCCACCCTTTTACAATCTAGTTCCTTGAGTAAATTCATGAGGGCGGAGCACTCATCAGAAGAGAAACCGTGGATTCCCCCCCCCCGTCAGTGAGAAAGTGAGCTGCCAAACTGCGACTAATTACATTTGCAGATCCTTCTTTGGATGTTGTCGAGAACCCAGATTAACAGAATGAGCACCTAATCAGATACGGAAACAGTGTTCAATGGACAGATATGGTAGATTTATGTGCAAAATAGATTCTAACGAGAAAAAACTTCCTAACTCAACAGTGACCCAACCTTCTTAGCAGTAGACATAGCTATTGAATCAACGTATTCGTTCCACTTGAGATCGGATCTAGTGGAATGAAAGAGTGAGACCAAAGAGGCGCAGTGTATTACTTTCAGGGAGACTAGTGTGGTCCGTGTCAATGGAAGGTATGAGTGATTGCCTATGGTGGGTAAAGAAGAACAGCTTCGTTTTGGAAGCATTAAAATTTCCAAGTCATTTCTTAACCCAATCCAATCACGGATTTGAAATATAAATGTAAGGGAAATTCGTCGACTCATTCATTATCTTCCTGCAAACGTGTAGCCCACAGTCTGGCAGGAAGACAATGATTTAAATGAAATGATTGACTGACGGAATTGCCAGACAAACAAACACACTGGTGATATTATGATTGCGAAGAATGAATTAAAAGAAAACTGAAGAACAGCGCTGGTGCAAGGACTTTGTTCTGTACCCAAATTTATTATATCCCCCCCCCTCTACTACATCTCAATTTTCATAAAGTAGAATTTTTATTTTAACAACAATGGTTCATATGCAATGTAGGTGATCAATTCAACTAGAAACATCTAAATCTAAACTTATTTATAAATGGAACTTTGTGTGTGTGTCCGTTACCTATAGACTCCGAAACGGCTGAACCGATTTTCTTGAAAATTTACACAGTTGTACTATATGCGGCTGCGAGTGTTCTTAGCTAGGTTTTGTGTCGAGGTACCCTCGATAATCGAAAAAATTGAGTTATAGAAGGAGTGGTCCGATTTTAATCAAATTAGTTACACTCATAGACAAAGACATAAGAAACGATATTCAGAAGTTTCAAGGTTGCAGTTCTTACAATAGTGCAGAAAATCGATAATATATATATATAAAGGCAAGATGTTTGTGTGTTTGTTTATCTAGCTATATGTCCTTTATACAAATCCACAATTTTTTATCCGATTCTCACTAAACTTCACACAAATATTCTTTAGGCTTCTGGTCAGGTCATGGGCGACTTATTTTTTCCAATTTCTTCCCGATATTCGAACTCGATACCCCGATATCCAATCAGGTCTGATCAAGATAAGGATTTCAGCCCTTTTATCGTGGTTCTTACTGCAGAATCTGCTTTAACTTGGTAAAATTATAGTTTTTAGACTTAAACATTAGTAGATCTTCTCAGACGACTCATTTTCCCTGATATCGGAAATCGATACCTACGGTTTCGCTTTAACTGGAAACAACTATTGCTTTTTAGTCTTTCGTGCCAACGTTCAAAGAGTCTCAGCTCCAGGACCATGGTTTAGTTTTAAAGCTTTCATTACACCTGAGCAACGCCGGGCTATACTGCTAGTTGAAAATAAATACAAATTAGAGACTTGTCATAGTAGATCATTCCATCTTAAATAAATCAATGTTTTACAGCTTTTTTTTTAACATCGACTCGAGATTTTTCTTGTTAAAAAGTTGAATTTTGACACAATTTTTTAATAACCATTTCACCCCAAGCAAGGCAGGACTGCCACAGATGCGCATGGGGTTACTGTGAGATTTAAAAAAAAAAGGTACAGGGGATGTCGAAGAAAAGATAAGAAATGCATACTTGGTATAGATAAAAGATGGCAATTGACGTTACATTTAAATTTTTGGAGATTGTAGCTATCAGAGAAGCAAGGGAGTTTCACAAAGACAAGTGCGAGAAAACTATTTCGATGGTAAAAAGGTGGGACCTTAATGCCAATCTAGTAACACGAGTAAGTGTGGTCAAGGCACCAGTGAAGGAAGCTCGTCAGAGCAGCAGTTGTTATAAAAATATTTGTACAAAAGACAGGGGAGAACCACATCACGTCGGTGTGAAAGTAATTGAAGGCGGGCTGCTAAGTCCGGATTGATCACATTGCAGACTAGCCTTTGGATTTTGTTGAGAATCTCATGATGAATAGCAGCAGCGCCGACCAGATATGGCAACAGTGTTAAATTCACCGACGAATGGTAGATTTATAAATGTGCAAGATGGATTCTAACAAGAAAAACTTTATGGCTCAACACAGTGACCCAGCCTTCCTAGCAGAAGATGCAGCTATGGATTCGATATAGTCATTCAACAGACAGTCAAGTGCCATACGTAAAACACGCTTGGGCGATCATGTCTTGAAAGAGACATGACTGACTGGACAAAAGATTATCCCGCAGTAGGTTGACATTGCTTTCTGCGGTAGACTGGTTGCCAGCCAAAGCTATAGAACCCAATCTGTCCTGTTATTTAATCCATAACTGGAGGGAAGAGACGGATTAATACCTTTCCCAAGAGTATCTGCGCGTAAATGAATGCAATGAATTCAACTGGAATTCGAACTCGGCCGGCCCCCAATTTCTCGGTCCAAACCGATATCCACTGCACCACAACGCACGTCCCATTTAACATTATAGATTTTTTTAAAAAGTGAACTTTATAAAATGGTGGTGGTGTTTTTTTTTTTTTGTTTTTGTTTTTTTTTTGTTCCCCACACCCCTAAAAGACTTACTATGAGCTAAACAAATTCATGGATTTGGACAAAAAAAAAAATGAAATCAAACAGAATGACATCAAAATTTGAGAAAATGTTTTCTCCTTTAATAGTCTTTATGTTTCGTTTAATTTTTAACGTATATAAATGAAGATAGGAGGAAAACAGATGTTGATAAGATAGTGAGAATTACAAAGCATAGCCCAGGGTTCCGTCCATCACCAGCCGAGGAGGGGTTGAAGTAGTACGCACTGGACCTGCCTAAGAATAACATCGTCCGTCTAATAGGAACCGTGTTCATCTGGCACACGAATCAACCAGTGATAATACGTGCAACAATAATTATTATTATTATGTCATTTTTCATCATATTTCGATTTCTGCTTTGGTCTCACTACCAACCAAGTCTGCGGGGAGACCTAAGGCAGGTCGTGGCGTGTGGTTATGGCTCCATTTCATGTTTTTCTATCTTCCCTATCATCCCTAGCATTACATAGATAAAGTTTTCCTTAGTGTGTGAGCTGTACTTAATAAGACAATTTTTTGTATATCTCTTAAGCTGGGGTTTCCAGGGATTCTTTCAATGTGTTGTTTTGTTCCATTTTTTATCATTCCAAGTGCACCTACTATCACTGGCACAACTCTTGTTTTCAATTTCCACATTTTTTCTATTTCAATTTCCAGGTCTTTATATTTTGACAGTTTTTCAAATTCCTTGATTGCTATGTTACAATCCGCTGGACAAGCCATATCAATTAATAGACAAGTTTTCTCCTTCTGGTTTTTAACAATAATGTATGGCCTGTTTGCTTCAATTTTTCTGTCTGTGTAGATGGTGTAATCCCATAGAATGGTTACATCTTCTATTTCTGTAACCGGTGCTGGGTGATGTTCATACCATTGTTTGTTTACAGCTTTTCCATAATGTTTGCACATTGTCCAATGTAAATATTGCCCAACTCTATCGTGGCGATTTTTATATTCATTTGGAGCAAGCACAGAACAGCCTGATATTAGGTGGTCTATTGTTTCTTGGTGTTTATCACAAAACCTGCATTTTGGATCCATATTATTATGCATAATATTTGCCTGAAAGTTTCTAGTGAAAAGACTTCGGTCTTGTGCTGCAAGAATAAAGCCTTCAGTTTCAGACTTTAATCCAGATGCACGTAACCATCGATGAGTATTAACTTTGTCAACATTGGATTTATTGGCACGTTCTGGATATTGGCTATGCAGAGGTTTGTCTTGCCAGCGTTGTTTCATCTGTTCAAGAGCTTTATCTTTGGCTTTCATTTTCATATTTTTTGCCGCAATAGTTGGTTCTTGGCTTCTGTTTTGCTTTTCTACAGAATCTACTAACTGTAAATCTTGTTTGTATTTACTGCCTTCTTTTATTATTGAATATTTTTTCTTTCTTTCTTCATGTTGCCTTACTAATTGTATCATCCAATCCTTTGTTGTTTCTATGTATGTTAGTAAGCCAATAGTTGTTGTCTTGTATGACAATTCCAGCTTAATAAGACCTCTTCCACCTTCTTTACGGGGTATGTATAGACGGTCTACATCAGCCTTTGGATGATGCATCTTATGCTTAGAAAGAATCTTTCTTGTTTTAGAATCCATTCGCCTGATGTCGTTTAGAGTCCAGTTTAAGATGTTGAAGCTATATTGGACAACTGGGATTGCAAGGCTATTAATGGCCATAACTCTGTTCTGAGAATTCAATTCAGTTTTTAATATCATTCGTAGCCTTCTATAGTACTCTTTACGCACTATTTCTTTCATTTTTTTATGGTGAATGTTTTCACTCTCATTTACACCTAGGTATTTATAAGCTTCTTCTGGTTTCAATTCTTTTATTGTTACAGCAGGGTCTAAGCTAATTGAGGATGTTTCTTGTATTGATCCACGTAAAACTAGCTTTAGCACATTTAATTGAATTTCATTCCAATGTCTTCGCTGAAGCATTTTACAGTTTGCAGAAGACCTTCCAGCTCATTATCATTCTTAGCATATAACTTTAAGTCATCCATGTAAAATAGATGGCTTATTTTCTTTTGGCCTATTTTATAACCACATTCTGTCTTATTAAGTTGACTGGTTAGTGCTATTAATGATATGCAGAATAGTAATGGAGACAAAGAATCACCTTGAAATATACCTCTTTTGATGTTTATTTCATCAGACTTATAGGTTCCATTTATATGATTGAGGTAAAGGGTTGTTTTCCATATAGACATGCACTGTTTGATGAAATTGATGGTGACGGGTGATATCTTGTATATATTTAAAGTCTTTAAAATCCAGGAATGTGGCACACTATCGAATGCCTTACGATAATCTTATTATTATTATTATTATTATTATGATGTTGTCATTTTTCATCATATTTCGATTTCTGCTATGGTCGCACTACCAACCAAGTCTGCAGGAAGACCTAAGTCAGGTCGTGGTGTGTTGTTATGGCTCCATTTCATGTTTTTCTATCCCCCACTAACATCCCTAGCGTTATATAGACAAATTTCTCCTTAGTGTGTGGGCTGTACTTAATAAGACAATCTTTTGTATATCTCTTAAACTGGGGTTTCCAAGGATTCTTTCAATGTGTTGTTTTGTTCAATTTTTTATCATTCCAAGTGCACCTATCACTGGCACGACTCTTGTTTTCAATTTCCACATTTTTTTCTATTTCAATTTCCAGGTCTTTATATTTTGACAGTTTTTCAAATTCCTTGGCTGCTATGTTACAATCCGCTGGATAAGCCATATCAATTAATAGGCAATTTTTTTCTTTCTGGTTTTTAACAATAATGTCTGGCCTATTTACTTCAATTTTTCTGTCTGTGTAGATGGTGTAATCCCATAGAATGGTTACATCTGTTTCTGTAACCGGTGATGGGTTATGTTCATACCAGTATTTGTTTACATATTTTCTATAATGTTTGCACATTGTCCAATGTAAATACTGCCCCACTCTATCGTGACGATTTTTATATTCATTTGGGGCAAGTACAGAACATCCAGAGATTAGATGGTGTATTGTTTCTTAGTATTTATCACAAAACCTGCATTTTGGATCCACATTATTATGTATAACTAGCAGTATAGCCCGGCGTTGCTCAGGTGTAATGAAACCTTTAAAACTAATCCATGGTCCTGGAGCTCAGACTCTTTGGACGTTGGCACGAAAGACTAAAAAGCAATAGTTGTTTCCAGTTAAAGCGAAACCATAGACTGAAAGAAAAATGAATGGATGTAAGTCAAATTTTGATTTCCTGCTATCGATATCAAATAAGTTTTTTTCGTCGTAAACTGAATTTCGAAGGCTAAATATGTCCTCTGAGTAAATGGTATCATGGCTGAGACTAAGAACTACAATTACACCTACTTAGAGCCAAACCCGAAGCAAAAACTAAAATAAAATGGCTGAAAATCTGATTTTGATCAGACCCGGTAGGATATCGGGGTATCGATTTCCAATATCGGAGTCTAATAAGTCATCCAAGTATAAACTAACCTAAGTAAGTCCATGAAAACTTATCGTACCCATCGGGAGTAAAATTGGAGAAAATGAGCCATATTGATGGCTGAATATCGGTTTTTGATCAGATTCGATAGAATATCGGGGGTACTGATTTCCGATATCGAGGATATTATCGATTTTCTGCACTATTGTAAGAACTGCAACCTTGAAACTTCTGAATATCGCTTCTTATGTCTTTTTCTATGAGTGTATCAAATTTGATTAAAATCGGACCATTCCTTCTATAACCCGATTTTTTCGATTATCGATTTTCGATATTTATCGGGCGTGCCTCGACACAAAACCTAGCTAAGAACACTTGCAGGCGCTTATAGTACAACTGTGTAAATTTTCAAGAAAATCGGTTCAGCCGTTTCGGAGTCTATAGGTAACGGACAGACACACACACACAGAGATAGTTCCATTTATAAATAAGTTGAGGTATTTGCCTGAAAGTTCCTAGTGAACAGACTTTGGTCTTGCGCTGCAAGAATAAAGTCTTCACTCTCAGACTTTAGTCCAGATGCGCGTAACCATCGATGAGTATTAACTTTGTCAACATTGGATTTATTGGCGCGTTTCGGATATTGGCCATGCAGAGGTTTGTCATGCCAGCGTTGTTTCATCTGTTCAAGAGCTTTATCCTTGGCTTTCATTTTCATATTTTTTTGCCGCAATAGTTGGTTCTTGGCTTCTGTTTTGCTTTTCTACAGAATCTACTAAATGTAAATCTTGTTTGTATTTACTGCCTTCTTTTATCATTGAATATTTATTATTATTATTATTATTATTATTATTATTATTATGTCATTTTTTCATCATATTTCGATTTCTGCTTTGGTCTCACTACCAACCAAGTCTGCGGGGAGACCTAAGGCAGGTAGTGGCGTGTTGTTATGACTCCATTTCATGTTTTTCTATCTTCCCTATCATCCCTAGCATTACATAGATAAAGTTTTCCTTAGTGTGTGGGCTGTACTTAATAAGACAATTTTTTGTATATCTCTTAAGCTGGGGTTTCCAGGGATTCTTTCAATGTGTTGTTTTGTTCCATTTTTTATCATTCCAAGTGCACCCACTATCACTGGCACAACTCTTGTTTTCAATTTCCACATTTTTTCTATTTCAATTTCCAGGTCTTTATATTTTGACAGTTTTTCAAATTCCTTGATTGCTATGTTACAATCCGCTGGACAAGCCATATCAATTAATAGACAAGTTTTCTCCTTCTGGTTTTTAACAATAATGTCTGGCCTGTTTGCTTCAGTTTTTCTGTCTGTGTAGATGGTGTAATCCCATAGAATGGTTACATCTTCTATTTCTGTAACCGGTGCTGGGTGATGTTCATACCATTATTTGTTTACAGCTTTTCCATAATGTTTGCACATTGCCCAATGTAAATATTGCCCAACTCTATCGTGGCGATTTTTATATTCATTTGGAGCAAGCACAGAACAGCCTGATATTAGGTGGTCTATTGTTTCTTGATGTTTATCACAAAACCTGCATTTTGGATCCATATTATTATGCATAATATTTGCCTGAGATTTCTGCTATGGTCGCACTACCAACCAAGTCTGCAGGAAGACCTAAGGCAGGTCGTGGTGTGTTGCTATGGCTCCATTTCATGATTTTTCTATCTTCCCCATCATCCCTAGCGTTACATAGACAAAGTTCTCCTTAGTGTGTGGGCTGTACTTAATAAGACAATTTTTTGTATATCTCTTAAGCTGGGTTTTCCAGGGATTCTTTCAATGTGTTGTTTTGTTCCATTTTTTATCATTCCAAGTGCACCTACTATCACTGGCACAACTCTTGTTTTCAATTTCCACATTTTTTCTATTTCAATTTCCAGGTCTTTATATTTTGACAGTTTTTCAAATTCCTTGGTTGCTATGTTACAATCCGCTGGACAAGCCATATCAATTAATAGGCAAGTTTTTTTCTTTCTGGTTTTTAACAATAATGTCTGGCCTATTTGCTTCATTTTTTCTGTCTGTGTAGATTGTGTAATCCCATAGAATGGTTACATCTTCTATTTCTGTAACCGGTATTATTATTATTATGTCATTTTTCATCATATTTCGATTTCTGCTTTGGTCTCACTACCAACCAAGTCTGCGGGGAGACCTAAGGCAGGTAGTGGCGTGTTGTTATGGCTCCATTTCATGTTTTTCTATCTTCCCTATCATCCCCAGCATTACATAGATAAAGTTTTCCTTAGTGTGTGGGCTGTACTTAATAAGACAATTTTTTGTATATCTCTTAAGCTGGGGTTTCCAGGGATTCTTTCAATGTGTTGTTTTGTTCCATTTTTTATCATTCCAAGTGCACCTACTATCACTGGCACAACTCTTGTTTTCAATTTCCACATTTTTTCTATTTCAATTTCCAGATTATTATTATTATTATTATTATTATTATTATTATTATTATTATTATTATTATTATTTTCCTCCTCCCCCATTAATAATTTAAACTTAAGCATAAATTAGAAAATTAAATCTTAGAAGTTGAATTTACAGTAGTATATTTTTAAGGTAAAGGGTATAGCTTTTGTGCCTATGGATCAAGGGGGATTGTTTGTGTAAATAAGCTGATCTCACTTCAATAAGCAATCCATTCATTTACTCAACTACTTCCAAGTAATTGTGTATTTGACATAAATTATAAATCTATCTTGCAATAGCACAAAATTGGAAACAGAAATACATGCTTGAATATTGCTGATAAAATCCAAAGAATCTGCAATGTCATTGACCCTGATCTGGCATCTTGGATTTAATGACTTTCTCACACCTGTAACGTAGCTTCCATGAGTATTTTCTATATTTTCATGGAAATTGTTTGGGTGAGTTTTCCTCTATGGTACCTAGAGTTTATTTATTTAAGCGCAGTACCAGATAAGGTCTCACCCATTTAAAGTAGAAATGTTTAGCTGTAACCAAGTTCTATGCTAACAGTTTCTTATCTTGCATTTTTGCTTGTGGAACTCTCTTCCAGCTCCATGCTTTCCAGCCAACTTTGATCTTCAAAAATTTCAGTACTATGTCAATTGTTGCTTTTGGGCTTCTTAATTATTATCCTCTTTCCTTTAGAATAGTTTTTATCATATTCTGTCACACTCAGTAATCCCTTGCATCTTAGTGGCTTTATTGCCTTGCTTGGAGTGAAATGATTAAAAATGTCAGTTGTACACAGTTATCAATGACGTGAGCGCAGTTTCAAATTTGACATTTATAAATAAAAATATGGTTAAGTTTTTAAAAATAAAAAAAATTGGTCAATATAGCACTGTATTTACATTATGAACAGGACCCCCGTTCCTAAAATTATAAAATCAAATTTCTTTTTCTCGATTCTATCAAATATCACAAGTAAAATGTTCCATAATCAACAATTCGTAGTCACATATTGTTTTCTTTTTTAACATACAGGTCATTTTTCCACTCAGGTGTATTTGGATTGTGAAAAATGTTTTTTAAATGCTAAGCAAAGTATCAAGAAACAGAAAATATATCTGTCTATATTTCTGAGATGAGGTAATATTTACAATATTTACATTATTCGAACTATTGTCCTCATCTTTGTTGCCATTTGTACGACGTTTCGGCCGTTGTACGCTCCAGCCTTCTTCAGGCGCTTCAGGGTTCGGTTCGAAATTCCTGGTACCTGAAGAAGGACGGAGCGTACAACGACCGAAACGTCGTACAAATGGCAACAAAGATGAGGACAACAGTCCGAATAATGTAAATACAGAAAATATATCGTTAAAAACAAAGAAAAGACTAGTGAACTGCTATGTAATATCATTCCTCCGATAAGACTGTGAACGCTGGCCAATCTCCTCAAAGACGAAAAAGAGACTGGAAGTGTGGTTCTACAGAAGGATGCTGAGAATATGTGAGCAACGAGATCATTCTAGAGACAAAGGCCACAAAAAAGGATACTTCAATTTTACATCAGAAAGAGACAGTTGAAATTGTATGGGCACATAATGAAGAAAGAGGGCTTGGAAAATTTGATACTCACACAACAGATTGAAGGTGAGAGGGACAGAGAAAACCCATACGTAGCATACTTGATGAACTTAAGTAAATGGATGGCTGAAGAGAGTTGGGTTTGGTTCAAAGAGAATTTCACAAAGGCTTGCAAGTTTCTTTCCGGTTTTTCGTCAGCTCGCCCGAATTTGAAGAGATTGGGTAAACGTAGTTATTATTATCTTGTACTCACCATAAACTAACAACACACCATTCTTTTCATAGTGTAGAATTTATTTATGTATTATCGCTGTGACAAAAAAAAAAAAAAAAAAAAAACAGCATTCTATGAATAAAAAAGGCCCCAAACTTAATAAAAAGTTATTCCATCAAAATGTCTTAAGAGGAAAGATCAAAATATTTTAATTATTTAAAAAAAAGATTATCCTATCTAACACGTTTAAAATTAAGATAAAAATCTTGTTTTAATTTTCGTTTGCTGGTAACCAAATCGTTACGAGAGTTAACAATGTAATATTACACAGCTCAGATTTTTTCGGTAAAAAACACATTAATTTGGAAATTTTTGCAAAAATAAAATAATTGTTGGATTTTAATAAAACTTTCAGAACTTTTTCACAAATGAGTGAAACTATTTTTGAAGTTATTATTTTTTAAAAATCTTGGTAAAAATATATTTTTTACATCTTTTATCTCCTTCCCACGTAAATTCATGAAATTTTAAGAAATTAAATTTTGTTGGCAAATTGGTTTTATTAGTTAAAGGCATGATTCATTGGGAAATATAAAACATCTATTATTTTTCTGAAAAACATGTGATATAATTGTACAAATATTTTTCCTATACGAGAAAGAAACCTAGACATACATGACCTTTTAATGTACACATAGAAATTACTATACAAAAAAAACTTCAAATACACAAAAAAAAATAAAAAATAAAAATGACTTTAAAAATACGAAGCCACGACGATTTGTATTAAACTTTTGAATTTTCGATTAGTAAATATAATCTTCACTTAATAAATTAATAAACTAACGACAACAACACATTGAAGTATTTTTAAAGTATTTTTGAAACGTTATAAATTATTATAATTAAAAAAATGAAAACAATTTTTTTTAATTTCATTATTAATCGAAAATGTTTTTTCGTCAGACTATAATGTCCTTAATATATATTATTTATTAAAGCAATTAACAGCTTATCAAATTACATAATGTCATAGTTTTGTTGCATTTTTTATTTTAATATTGAGAGCAAGTTTCAGAAATAAAGGCAGAATGCTTAAAAAAATAATAGATGATTTACATTCCCTAATGACTCCTGCGTTTAACTAATAAAACCAATTTCCCTAATAAAATTCAATTTCTTAAAATTTTATGAAGTTACATAGAGGGTGGGTAACATATAAAAAATATTTTTACCAAGATTTTTTAAAAATAGTAATTTAAAAAGTATTTGAATTATTTTGTGAATAAGTCCAGAAAGTTTCATTAAAATCCGACAATTATTTGATTTTTGCAAGAATTTCCAAATTAATGTGTTTGTCACCGGAAAATACTGAGTTATTTCATATTACATTTTCCATTGTAAACTCTCGTAACGATTTGGTTACCAGCTAACTAAAATCAAAACAAGATTTCTTACCAAAATTTCGAACGTGTTAGAAGGGATTACAAAATTTTAAAATAATTAAAACTACTTTGATCTTTCCTCTTAATAACAATACAAACATTTTTATGTAAAAAGTACATTTTTATCAACTTTGGGGCCTTTTTTTTTATTCATACTATGCTGTTTTTTTCTTTTCAGCGATTTAGTGGAGGTATCTAATATATATGTATATATTTTATATATTTAAATCTAAGTTATCTAATATATATATATATATATGTATGTATGTATGTATGTCTTTAAAACAAGTAGAAATGAAAAAAAACGCATTTATGAGCACAAAAGAAACCTCAGAAATAACAACTTAGCTAATACACTAGTCATACATAGAAATAAATTCAACCACAATTTTGATTTTAAAAATGATACATTCAGAAGAGCCGAGTTCGAATTCCAGTTGAATCCATTGTATTCACTTACGCGCAAATACTCTTGGGAAAGATATTAATCCGTCTTTTCCTTCCAGTTATGGGTTAAATAGCAGGACAGATTGGGTTCTATAGCCTTGGTCGGCAACCAGGCTACCGCAGAAAGCAATGGCAACCTACTGCGGGATAATCTTCTGCTCAGTCAAGTCATGTCTCTTTCGAGACATGATCGCCCAAGCGTGTATCACGTATGGCACTAAACTGACTGACATTCAGAAAAAAAAGAAAATAACTCACTTAGAAGGAAAATCCTCGAGAGTGCCGCCATTAAATATTACCCAAATATTAATCTACGGCTAGATTTTTTCCCTATTTCACCTTTTTTAACAGAATTACTAGTCTCCCAAACAAACGTACACAACAGTCAAGAAATCAAAAGAAAATGGTTGAATCCGTCAACACAGCAATAAAAACAATATCTCCACACGTTACAGTATTTGACGTAATTTTCAGTTAACAGTATAAAAATAGCTTCCTTTAAATTCTTTCATTTACTAAGGATATTTTGTTTTGTTATTGTTACTTTGTTTTTAATAAATTCATTTCGTTTTTTGCCTTGAAAAAGTCCACATTGGATGAAACGCGTTGGCAACTAATACAGTTTTCCTATTGTCATTTACATTTATAAATATTGTCTTTTCTACAGGTTAACTCTGAGAGATTTTAAATATATTTAGGCAGCATTTTTTCATTGATGCATGTTTCATTAAATAATATAGACAAGTTTTGTCTATTTATTTTATAAATACATTAATACATAAGTCTTCCATGTAAACAAAAGCAGACTGTCATTATTGTTTGTCCGTGAATTGTTGTATTATAATATAATTGACATCTTTGAAAATGGCTTATGTAAGCCGAAAGCTTAGATTAGATTATAAAAAACTTGTTTCAAGACTGTGATTTTCTTTCTTCATTTAATGATAATGCTATTAAGCTTATCAGACAATATGAAAAAAAATTACATAAAATAGACAAAACTTGTCTATATTATTTAATGAAACATTCATCAATATATTTATGTATATATGTATGTATATGTATGTATATATATGTGTATATACAAATGTATATGTATGTATATATATATGTATATATATGCATATATATATATGTGTGTGTGTGTGTGTGTGTGTGTGTGTGTGTGTGTGTGTGTGTGTGTGTGTGTGTGTATTCAAGCTGCAAATTTTCTTTTAGACATGTCATATTAAATAAACTGCAAACATTGTAATTTACACGTTCTAATGAAAGCTAAGCAATTTGTCAACCGTTATATTTGAAGCAGAAAAAATTTAGGGTAATTTTTAGCAACACAGTCTTGCTGTTATTTTTTGTTACCATAATTCACACTCCTGAAGATGATCCCGAAAGGAGACAGAAGGTACATTGAGAAATGAATGATAATAACATCTGTCAACATTACAACTCATTTTGAACATCTTTCAGTTATAATACGCGAAAGATTATCCGTGAGTATGAACGGATTTTATTCAAAATAAGCAGACACAATGTTTGCAATTTATTAAATCTCACATATATATCTAAAATAATCAGACAAGTAGAAATAAATATATATACTGTTTGGTTATAAAACAGAATATCTACTTAAATACAAGTATCGATCAAAAATAATGTTCAAACAAATAATTTCATATATATATATATATATATATATATATATATATATATAGTATAGAACTGTGAATATTTATTATAAATTATATTTTAGAACATCTACAATTTTTTTATATATCTACTACAAATTGTACATTTTGTTTCTGGACTTACATCTCACAACATCCCACACATCTCATCAACATTCAACAAATCTCACCAACATCCCACACACAACTCGCCAAATATAAGAAAAGAGGTCTTCTATTTCTTTCCACACCACCTGATGAGACATTGTAAGTCCAATGACGAAACAAAATGTACAATTTGTAGTGGATATATATATAAAAGAAATTTGTACATGTTGTAAAATATAATTTATAATAAATATATGTATATATATATATATTAATATATATGTATGTGTATATATGTGTATGCATATATATATCTCTTTCTCTCTCTTTCTATATATATATATGTGTGTGTGTGTGTGTGTGTGTGTTTTTTTTATATACCTAAATATAGCATAGGTATGGATATAATGAAATTCCGTATCCAAAAATCATTATTTTTTAAAAAGTGCCCAATACAAAATAGAGCGAATAATAATTATTTAGCATTTATAAAATAAATATGTTATAATATCACTACAAAAGTAGCTATTTTGTTCCGACACTGTGTCTTATCAAGTGATGGTGCTGATTTCAAGTAGAAGACTTTTAAAAGGTTCAAAACTAGCTAAACCCACTTAACCAGAGAGACATTTTTACATAGCCTGTGGTAAAAATTCAAAATACAATTTCTAATTTTAGGAACATAAGAACAGACACCAAAAACAATTTATTTGGGCATTAATGTTGATATTTGATTAAAATAAAGATCGGTATCACTAATCAACTATTGGTTTCACTTTTACAAAAAAATTAAAATTTATTATATATATATATATATATATATATATATATATATATATATATATATATATATATATATATTACGAATTAAAGATAGAGACTACAAATTGCTAAGTTTAACAAAGCAATAGATTTAGATTATTTAAAAATTATTCAAATATGAAACGGGAAAAAGGGATAGACACACACACACACACACAAATATAGATACCCACATATGAACAAATATATGCACACATACATACATATGCTAGTATATACAAATGTTCAGACACATATGCACACACCTATATATACATACACACATTTCTTTAATTCTTGTTTTTTAGCGCTGTGTCAATTTATCCGTTAAATTTAGAGCCAGGTTTGGAAAACGTCTGTAAACGCTGCATATTGGATACATAAGACCGAATTCGTAAGATGACAAGTTTAAATAACATCCGAGGCCGTCGCTATATTACCAAGCCTGTTCTATGATTAAAGTTGACTTGCTGACGTCACACTTAGTAGTGTTGTTTTACTACCCGGCATCCGTTAGAGTTAACTTATTTTCAGAACCAAATTGCAAAGGGAATTATAAAAATGGACCGAAAGTTCATTGTTTTTCGTTTCCAAAAAATAAACATTTATTTGATAAATGGAAACATGCCATTAAAAGGAAGAATTTTACTACAAGTCCATTTAGCAAAGTGAGTAGTTAAAATTTTATCACCATTTATTTCAACAGTCGCTAAAATCAAAATTTGCTAAAAAATTAGTTTTTTTGCCGTAGCACAAGAAAGAAAGCACTTTATAATATTATCTTTTAAATTAATATAATAAAATAAGATATTATTTTTATTTCTTTGAATAAAATTGAAATAAAAATTATCTTAAAAAATATCTGAATTAAAAAAATAAAATTTATGGCTATTCGTTCGTAAGTTATTTTTTTTGGGTGGGGGAGGTTTTTTTCGAAATGTTTTAAAACTTAAACTGAAGCCGAAAAAAGTTGTTAAACATTATATTTTCTAAAAATATTTTAATTAATATTTTATTGATATTTTATTTAAGAAAATAATGTTTTCTTTTCAATGAAATGTTTTAAAAAATTCTTAGGAATAGAAAGTAAAATCTTACTTAACTTTTCTATACTTGCAACTTTATTAATCGTTTTTAAACATGAAAAAATATTCCTGAATTAAATTTTTTTTATTCTTTTTCCTGTATTAACAAAAACTACAAAATTTATTTTTTAGTCAATTTTAAAAGAATTTGTTTTATTTTTAAGGTTTTTTATTTGAAAACTCCGTGAAATTATTTCTTGCAAAAGTCAAGAAATCACTATTACCGAAAATTAAAACATGAAAATGATGATTTAAACTTTGTTTAAACCTATTATTTCTGAATAATTTTTGAATTTATTTGAAACATACAGGCCTAAATCATACCACACTTGAATTTTAAAACCTAATTTTTAAAATATTTAATTTTTAGAAAATATTTAGCACAAAATGAACACCCTCAAAAAATATTTTCCAAACATTTTTTTCCTATTTTTGATAATTTGAAGTTAATTATCGATATTAAATATTAATCCATAGAAAAAATTGGAAATAAAAAATTAGAATTTTAACTGAAGAATAAATCTTTTATAGTTGGTTTAGGGTTTTTTAATTCTTAAAAAATTAATTAGTAAGTAAAACATTAACCAAAAAAGAGTTTTGCAAACAAAAAAATGATTTTTTTTATAAACAGTTTAACATCATAAATGAAACAGAAACATTACTTTTTACTTTTTTTTTCATTTTTTACAATTAAAATATTTTAAAAATGTAATTGAATTACCAAATATCCTAGAATTTTTTAGGTGTATTTTTTTTTAAAGGTAAAAATTTATCTTTTTATTTCATCCAGTAGGATTAACAATGGATTCAATCAAAATATTTCAAAATATTATTTTAAATTCGAACTCCGTTGTTTTTTAGCAGAATTTCCCAAAAGACAATTTGTTGATATTAATAAATCTATTGGATTAAAAGTTCTCAAGACGTTTTTAAAAATCTATTTCAGATTTAGCTATCCTATCGTTAATTCGTTCGATTCATAATTATTTATTGCTGTTATGCCGTTTTAAAAAAAATGGAAATGTTATAGTTGTAAAAGTTTAGTAACAGGAAGAGACCTGATTTAAACAGTTATTTTCAAGGAATTAATAGAGGTTCTCTGTTATAGCCCAATGATGTAACAACAAATTTAGTACTATACAATTATATTGTTATTAATAAACTTGTAAAGAATCCTTCTTTTCTTCATTCAATGAATCAAAGAAAATTGTCTATGTGCCTAAAAACCCACGTCTATTGAACAGGTTAAGAGGCTCATCCCTTGTTCCCTGTTTAGGATGTGGTTTCCGGCTTTCTCTTTTCCAATCTTTTCACTATTACGTAGCCCCCTGCACATCAGTGGCGTTACCGCCTTGCTCGGGGTGATACGATTAAAAAAAAAAAAAAAAAAAACATTGAATGTTTTGGCTAATGATGAACTTCTTTTTCATGTTGACTCATGTGGTGAAGGTCACAGCATTGCAAAAATGATTATCTGGGGCTCTTCTAATGCATTATTAAATAATTTTTGTAGCAAGGAAAATGATAATATTACTTAAGTTAAGTAAAAAAAGAAAACTTCAAACATTCAACTGAATTTTGAGACACAAAAAACTTTTATAAGCTTGATTTTTAAAAAACAGTAACTTAAACTTATTTAGTTTGAATTAATTTGCTTGAATTTAAATTGTTGCATTTTTTAAATATTTTTAATTAATTTGCTTATTTATTGTTGCTTCTTGTTTGTTCCTAAATTCTAATGGTTGCTTGATTGCTATATTTGAGTGATTCTGATTTTAAAATTCTTGCAATTAAAACAAAAGTGATTGTGATTTTTCATAATTAAATTAAAAATATGAAAATTTAAGCAGTGTTTGTTAAATTTTTAGAATTTAGACGAATAAACGAAAAGTTTTGTCTTTAAAACTGTGTTTATTTACAAACACGACCGACAGTCAGTAGTCAACAATGATGTTTATATTTTCTTATTAATTATTGTTTTCCTTATTTTTATTTAAAATTAATAAAACCAGCATAAATCAAAAACATGTGTCTTTCTTATTTTTCTTGTTACATTTTAAAAAGTTTTAAAATCTTTATTAAAAAAAACGACTTTGTGATTATCAACATTGTCATGAAGTGAGAGACACGGCTGCTACGCTAATTCATGACTCTACTACCGTGACGTCACATTTCATCGCTTCGACCTTGGCAATATATAGCGACGGCCTCGATAAAATCAAGACAAGAGACTGAGAAGTTTAAATAAGGCCAAGACAAACACAGTTGTGTTTCAGTGCATAAACAAATGAATATAATTAAACTAGCAGTATAGCCCGGCGTTGCTCAGGTGTAATGAAAGCTTTAAAACTAATCCATGGTCCTGGAGCTCAGACTCTTTGGACGTTGGCACGAAAGACTAAAAAGCAATAGTTGTTTCCAGTTAAAGCGAAACCGTAGACTGAAAGAAAAATGAATGGATGTAAGTCAAATTTTGATTTCCTGGTATCGATATCAAATAAGTTTTTTTGTCGTAAACTGAATTTTGAAGGCTAAATAAGTCCTCCGAGTAAATGGTATCATGGCTGAGACTAAGAACTACAATTACACCTACTTAGAGCCAAACCCGAAGCAAAAACTAAAATAAAATGGCTGAAAAAAATACAGACATACAGGCAGATAAACAGACACACACACAAACATCTTGCCTTATATATATATATATATATATATATATATATATCGATTTTCTGCACTATTGTAAGAACTGCAACCTTGAAACTTCTGAATATCGTTTCTTATGTCTTTATCTATGAGTGTATCAAATTTTATTAAAATCGGACCACTCCTTCTATAACCCGATTTTTTCGATTATCGATTTTCAATATTTATCGGGGGTACCTCAACACAAAACCCAGCTAAGAACACACACAGACGCTTATAGTACAACTGTGTAAATTTTCAAGAAAATCGGTTCAGCCGTTTCGGAGTCTATAGGTAACAGACACACACAGACAAAGTTCCATTTATAAATAAGTCCATACGTACACAAATTTACAAGCAAAAAACAGAATACATCGTGACTTAAAAATTCATAAACCATCATATACAGAATAAAACCACATACATAGACCTATTTATACAGAACTACTGGCATACACAAATAAACACAAGAACACTCACACAGAAACATACGCACACATACATACATTCATAAACTAGAAAATATATATATTATAAGGAAGTAAAAGAACATAGATTAAAACCCACTGTTCAAGCATTTCCTTTTATAAAAGTAGAGATTAATGTAATTTTTTTTTATTACAATGGTTTATAAAAGCATTATAGAACTCTACACAAAAAATTTCATGTTTCAGAACAATACTGTTCTTCTTCAGGTGATATTTTTATTTTAATTTAAGCGTGCTACTAGATTGGCATTGAGATCCCACTCTTTTACCGTTGAAATAGTTAAATGTAACCATCACTTCTACTCCAACAGTTTCTTTTCTCGCACTTCCGCCTGTGGAAATTCCTTCCGTTTATTTGCTTCCCTGATAACTATGATCTCCAAAAAACTAAATCCAACGTCAATTTATCTTCTTGAACCCCATTCATTTTTATCCTTTGATCAATATATCCTGTACCCAGTCTGCTTTTCTCACGTTGTAACCCCCTGGGTACTAGTGGTGGTGTGGGGTTTCATACATTGACACCCACACACACACACGCATGGTCACTCGCCGTCCACGTGATGACTAGTTCTCGCCAAAAACGATGCTAATAAAAACGGAAAACATCACGTGGTACACTAGTTAGGATTTCGTCCCGGGACAAGAGCAAACATGTCTTCCTAACTCACACAAACACACGCGCACTAATTGCGTGTAGCAATTAGTGGCGCAAAATTTCTTTTATTTTTCTTCTCCTAACACTATGCACATTAACTTTCATTCAAACAGGACTTTACATAAAATAACTTCATACACATAAATCCACAATTTTTCCAACCTTCGTCAGTAGAAATCCACCGACTGCTACATTCGCATGTAAGTCTCTCTCTCTCTCTACTCAACGCACACACAGACACAGAACTTTGTCTTCTGTCTGACTTTCTTCATCAAGGATTTGAACTTTGAACTCTTTACGAAAATCTTAACAATTGTTACAAACCTTTGTTTCAGCTAGAGTAAAAACTTCATACATCTTATTTTGTTTCTAGGAACAGACGAAGGGGAATAACTCTTTCCTTTTCACTTTCTTATGCATGCTCTCTCAACCCCATGTAACCTTTGTCAATACATTGTTTTTCTGGTTACTTTCGCCTTACTCGTTCTTTCATATTGTCCGGCTTTATTTCACTCCCAGTTACGTTGAGTCGACTCGTTAAACATAAATTAGTAAGTGGGGCCTTCGTCCACTACAGTGGTCCCGTCCCACCTTGCTTGGAGTGAAATGATTCAAAAACAAATTAAGGGAACAGTTTCGTGTTAAACTTTGTGTAAATTGAACGTATCACCAAACAGATGCCTTTTTTCTTTCAAAAATAAAAACAGAAAATCGCTACGCTGTTATTGTTATTTACAAAAAATCAGGTATCATCTTGTAGTGGACGAAAGGTCCTCTTTACTAATTTAAATTTATGAGTCGACTCGACATAACCTTGGGTGGTGAAATCAAACAGGATTTAAGGAAGAACACTAAGGCGAAAGTAACCAGAAAAACAATGTATTGACAAAGGTTACATGGGGTTGAGAGAGCATGCATAAGAAAGTGAAAAGGAAAGAGTCATTCCCCTTCGTCTGTTCGTAGAAACAAAATAAGATGTATGAAGTTTTACTCTAGCTGAAACAAAGGTTTGTAACAATTGTTAAGATTATCGTAAAGAGTTCAAAGTTCAAATCCTTGATGAAGAAAGTCAGACAGAAGACAAAGTTCTGTATCTGTGTGTGCGTTGAGTAGAGAGAGAAGGACTTACATGCGAATGTAGCAGTCGGTGGATTTCTACGGACGAAGGTTGGAAAAATTGTGATTTTTTGTGTAGAAAGTTATAAAGTCCTGTTTGAATGAAAGTTAATGTCAGAGAAGAAAATTAAAAGAAATTTGCGCCACTAATTGCTACCCGCAATTAGTGCGCGTGTGTTTCTGTGAGTTAGGGAGGCATGTCTGTTCTTGTCTGCCCTCGCCCCGGGACGAAATCCTAACTACTGTACCACGTGCTGTTTTCCGTTTTTATTAGCTTCGTTTTTGGCGGGAACTACGGCTGTCACGTGGACGCCGCGTGACCATGCGTGTCTGTGTGTGCGTGTATGAAACCCTACAATCTTATTCAATTGAATTTTTCCTTCAGCACTTATGCATTAAATGAATGAATTGTATTCTGAATAAGTTATTTTATCAAAAAAACCTTGTAAAAAAATTTATGAAGTCTTTTTCTCTCCACTTTTCAATATTTTGTGTACTTTTAAGTTTGAGATGTGTTTGTCCAATTTATTGTTACATTTATATAAATAAACATCCCTGAAGATTTTGTTCCAGTAAAAAAAATATGCAATCAAATGTGAATACAAGGAAAAATTGTCCTGTATCTTTACAAAAATAATTCAATAAAACTGAAAAAAAAAAAAAAATACATTTTTCATACTTTGTACATGCATAATTTAAAACACTTTATTTTATTTCAGAATGGGCAGAAAAAATTCACACTTTTAATTATCTCTTTAAAATTACTTGTAATTTTCAATACAACTTTGAAATTAATTTTGTTACTGTTCGTGAAAAGACATTTTTTTAAAAAATAATGACATGATTGAAGAATTGAAAAATGTATACACGAAAATTACTTTTAACTTTTTCTTTTAATTCGGTTTAAGTTTTAAATTATCTTTCGCACAAAACTGAAATTTAAGTTCAAAGAAAGCATGAAATGCATTTTTTTCAGCATTTAAGTAACTAAGTAAAAAAGTATGTTCGTGACAATTAAAAAAAGCAAATTTTCACTCTAGATATTTATAGAGATAAAAAAAAATGAATGGGATTCAATTCAAGAAAGAAGATAGATGACAATGAATTGACGTTGGATTTAAATTTTTGGAGATCATAGTTCTCAAATGACGTGAAAGTAAATAAAGATGCATGAAAAAATATATTCTCGTATAAAAATACATTGAATATATATCAAAACTTTATTTTTATCATTCATAAGTTGGTGCAACACAAACTTCTGGCTTTCTCTTCTTACATTATTCAGCGAGGGAAGAATGCCGCCATGTTTGTTATGTCACGTGGGTGCGTCCCGTTGTCAATAGCAACAAAGCCGCCATCTTTTTTCCCCTGTTGCACAAGGAAAAAAATAAACAAGACGGTCATTTAGCAAAAAGAAAAAAAAATGGAAAATTCTGAGAAAGAAGAAGAGTTAAAAGTTCCATTGGAGGAGAAATTGTCTGAAAACGATCAGTCAGGTCAAGAAAAGGTGTCAGTCGTTTCAGATGATCAGACGGTTGGTCGTTTAGATGATAGTGCCGTGATTTCGACGACGGAATCAGAAAAGGTCGAAACGATTAATTCTGAAAGGAAGAATTTGGTCGACGAAACTCCAGGAACCTCGGTAGACTCAGGTGAGAAGGAGGGAGATGAAGTTTTAAAGGGAGATACGTCGACCTCGTACCAAAAACAAGAAGATAACGGAATTTCGCAAATAGGCGAACAAAAAGAAGATATTTCTCAAAAAGAAAAAGAAAAAATGCCTCAACTTGAAGAAAAAAATTCCCTAGAGGATAAAAATAAAAAATTCCAAGAAGAAGGAAAAGAAGAAAAAAGAGAATTAATTTCCCAAGAAGATAAAAAAGAAGAAATTTCTCAAAAAGATGAAAAAAAAGAGCCAATTTCCCAAGAAGATAAAAAAGAAGAAATTTCTCAAAAAGAAGGAAAAGAATTAATTCCCCAAAAAGATGGAAAAGAAGAAATTTCTGAAGAAGAAAAAATTTCCGAAGGAGAAGCGGAAAAAGAAATTTCCGGAGAAGAGGAAAAAGAAATTTCCAAAGAAGAAGAAAAGATTTCTCAAGAAAAAGAGGATAAAGAAATTTCTAAAAAAGAAGAAAATAAAGAAAAAATTTACCAAGAGGAAAAAGACGGAAAAATTCCACCTCCACCTGAACTCGAAAAATCGACGACAAGCCAAGAAGAAGAAGAAGAATCAAAACTGATGCCAAATTCTGCACTGGTGATTAAAAAAACATTTTCTTTTCTTTCCTTTTTTCTTTCTTATTTTAATCTATATATATATATATATATAAAACTGTAATATAAAAGGTAATCTGTGAGTCTGTGTGTGACTGTAATTTATGCACGCCTACATTTTTTTAAGCTACGCCATTCAAACTTTCTAGGGACACATATCTACAGGGAAGCCAGGTCAACATATACTTTTTTGAGTTTAAGTTCAGCAAATTTTCCCTTTCGCACTTTTTGGCCAATGGAGTCGATTGTTTACATTTGCTCCATAAAACATCTAAGATCTAAGACAGTTGCTAAATTACGTCACAGAAACCAAATCACACGTATCAAATGCAACTAAAATATTTTTTTATTTAAAAATAAAAATTAAAAAAATGAGCCTTTATATTTAATTTTATTCCGATGTTTTAAAAATTCATTTGGTCAACAAAAAAATGTGAATATTTTTCCCAGTAATTTTGAAACAAAAGAAATATTTTTTTAAAAAGTGTTTTTTCAAACAAAAACAAAATATGTAAAAAAAAAAGTGTCAATGGTTAATTTAATTATTACTAAAATGTTCTGAGTTGCACGAGCAACACCAGGCGATGATGCTAGTCTTTTATAAATGAGGCAAAGTGATGAGATTTTTAGTATAACTTGATTGGTCTACGTATAAAAAATAAAGAAAATTCTTTTTGTGAAAAAATTTTTGTACATTTCTATTCATTAGACAAGACATGAGCAACCTTTTTCATACTGTGGCAATTTTCTAAGCTCAGCTTAGATGTGTCACAAGGTGGAAAGGATGGAGTACACAGTGAGAATCTCACTCACTACTCAGTCATAAATGATTTAGTGAAACAAGCTTGTTAACCATTACACCATGTTGTGGGTAGCACAATCTATGTGTCATCACGAGATGGACATTACTACTAAAAAAATTGGGGCACCTTGAGGTGGTGTAATGGTTAGCAAGCTTATCTTGTTAGAATCCTTACAATTGAGTAGTGAGTTCGATCCTCACTGGGTGTCCCATACTTTTGGCCTTATGCCACATCTAAGCTGTGCTTAGAAAATTATCAGTACTACTAAAAAAATTAACAGAAATTTTTCAGAGTAGGTAACTCACCTATTTTCATTACAAGATCATATGCGTAAACAGATATCTTAAAAATGGTTGAAATATTTTTTTGATGAAGAAGAAAAGATTTTTCAATAATTAAAAAAAATGAAACCTTGTTAATATATTACCACTGATTAACACATGCTGTACGTGATTCATTTCTAATTTTATCATTTGATAATAAAAACATTTCTTTTTTTGAGAAAAAATTCTTGTGAACATTTCTTATCTCAAATGCAAAATAAGTTTGCACATCTAATCTTCCTTATTGAAAATCGCGAACGATTTTAAATGATGAAAACCTTATCTTCACCGAAAGTTTGCAAAATTCAAGAATCGTTGCATAGATGTAGTTATATGTGAGAGTGTGTGAGTGAACAAGTGAGTGCAAAAGAAAATTAAATTTTAAGAAATTAAGCATGCCATTCAAAAAAACTAAATGAGCCACAGTTTACTGATGACTGTACTAAACATTTTAAATACCTCTACGTACAGATCAGTTAAAACTAATTTAGTATAGAAAAAGAAAATAGGCTGCTATGGTTCATCATAAGTTAGACCGCACTATTAAAAGGCTTCAAGATAATTTTTCATAATAGGTACCTCAGCTATTTTTACTATAGAAGACCATATGTGTAATATATACCTTAAAAATCTGGGTTTTTTTAAAAGAAAATATGTTTTTATAATTAAAAAATTTTGAAATCTTGGTACTAATCACAGTGTCATTAACACATGTCACTTTGTATAATTTATTTTTAATTATTTGTGAATTAATACCATTATATTTCTTCTTCAGAAAAAATATCATGAATGTTTCCTGGTTCAACAGCAAAAAATGTTTACATGTATGTGCTTCCTTAGGGAAAATCTTTCTTCAATACTCCCTGTACCCAGTCTTTTGCCTCACTTCCTGCCTGTGGAACTCCTTTCCATTTACTTGCTTCCCTGATAGCTACAATCTCCAAAAATTTAAATCCAATGTCAATTGCCATCATCTATCTTCATGAATCTCGTTCATCTTTTATCCTTTCTTCAATACCCACTGTCCCAGTCTTTTCTCTCACTTTCCGCCTGTGGAACTACCTTCAGTTTACTTACTTCCCTGAAAGCTATAATCTCCAAAAATTCAAATGTAATGTCAATTACCATATTCTATCTTCTTGGATCCTATTCATCTTTTATTCTTTCTTCAATACCTCCTGTGCTTACTATTTTCACTCATTGTTCTCCCTCTGCGCACATGTGGTGGTCTTATTTTGTTTGGGATGAAATGATTAAAAAAATGATGTTAAAATAATGTCCTTATTCATTTTGTTGGTTTTTGTTTAAAGTGAGAGCAAAAGAAAACAAAATTTTAAGAAACGTTAATTTTCTTAAGAAATAAAGTATGCCTTTCAAAATTACTAAATGGGCCGCAGTTTACCCATGACTGTACTAAACAGTTTAAATAACTCTACGTACAGATCAGTTAAAACTAATTTAGTATAGAAAAAGAAAATACGCTGATATGGTTCATCATAAGTTAGACTGCACTATTAAAAGGATTCAAGATAATTTTTCACAATAGGTCAGTCAATTAAGTGCCATACGTGAAATATGCTTAGGCGATCATGTCTTGAAAGAAGATTATCCTGCAGTAGGTTGCCATTACTTCCTGCAGTAGAGTGGTTTCCAGCCAAGGCTATAGAACCCAATCTGTCCTGTTATTTAATTTATAACTGGAAGGAATAGATGGATTAATACTTTTCCCAAGAGTATTTGCGCGTAAGTCAATACAATGGATTCAACTGGAATTCGAACTCGGCTCCCCGGCTTCTCGTTCCGAGCCGATATCCACTGTACCACAACGCACATATATATAGTACTGGTGTTAATAATACATATTATTCTTTGCTGATAGCATGACTCAAAGTTTCATTCACAAGACAATCTTCAGGTGCAGATTATAGACTGTTATATAATTTAAATTTCTAGTTATAGCATTGTTGGTGTAGTTATATATTATGCTGGGATTTGATTTTTTAATTTAAAAATATATATTTGGTATTTAAAATAAATGGCATTCATATATATATGTAAAAAAAATATTTTAGAGTTGTGAATATGAATTTTTTATTATTATTAATTATAAAAGGAGATTACTTGTTCTTTTTTCAAAAAAGACAAAAACAAATCAAAATTTCTATTAAAAATTAATCTATATTAAAAAATTAATCTCTATTTAAAAAATTAATCTGGATCAACATATTTAAGCAGATATTTTTTATTCCTGCATGTAATTATCAATTCATTTCTCTTGTTTATTTAAGTGCTTTAAGATAACTAATTTTTCAGCAAGGCATAAACAGCATCTATTTCCTTTTCTTTTATAAGATTTAGCTTTTGCTATGATGCCCCAGATAATAAAAGAAGTTTTATTATCATTCTTTAATTGTCAGAAATATTTACAGAGTGCAGTGATGTTTTTGTATTTTATACTACATAAAGTCATTTGATGATGGCAGAAACAAAATTTCCAAAGATTTTCAGTGGAACCAAAACGAAATTTAACATCATTACCAGAATGAATGTTAGCTCTGTGTGCAATATTTTCAGACATACATTGGCTGTTTAAGTGGCAGATCTTGTTTTTTTCACAGTTGCATTTATTTTTTAAAAGGTTACATTTGTTGTGTATTTTAGACATGTATTTGTTTAATATAGTATTATGTTGGAATTTATTGATGTTGCTACCACTGCTATAGCTGATTTTATCATTATTTTTGTTTAAAATTATTTTTAGTGTTGGTGCAAGATTAAAGTGTTTATTAATTAAGTTAGGGAAAATTCTTATGATATTCGTTTGAACATTATGATTAAAAAGTGTATTAAACCATATGATGTTATGCTTACAGTGTTTTTGCTTATTTTTAACTTTTTTCTTTTTTCTAAATACTCTAAATTTATGTTATGGTTGCTTAGTTCTAAAGCTTTTATATATTTAATTTTATTATCAAATATTTCCTTCTTGCGCAACCTACACAGCAAAGGTAACCTTTTAAAAAATAAATACAACTGCCAACATTGTATACCATTTTAAATGTCTTTTGTAAGATTGTATCTCTGACAAAAATGTAAGAACTTATGTTGGTTTGACAATAATAACATTATCAAGACATCTTACACTTCATTTGTCAGATACAAGTTTCATTATTTAAAAACATTCTTGTCCACCTTCACAATACAGGATTATACTTGTTGAAAGCACCAATATACTGCACCGTGAAAATAATAAACAAAACCTTTATATTTTTGAGGCTCTCTATATCAAAATCAACCAACCAACACTGAACAAAATTAATTATGAGTATAGTAGCAATGTTTTAAAATGCATTTGAGTTAACTAACATTTAACACCATGTCGTAATTTACCATCTCTGGTTACCCATCTTGCATTGGAAATGTTTGTTTACAAAACATTGTAACAATTATGATTAATTTTAAAATAATTATAACAGAGCACATTTAAAAAAACGTGTATTTACAAAAAAATCACCCTCACAACAATTAAAGTTGTCTTCACAATTCACCCCTGAGGATGATCTCAGAGGAGATTGAAAGTACTTGGATTAACAAGAACTACAGTACCTTCCTTGATGAATTTCAACTTAACATCAAGAAGATAATTACAGGACTAGCATGCATTATTGTAAAAATAAATAGACATAATATATTTATATTATTTAATAAAACATGCTTGTGTGTGTGTGTGTGTGCGCGTGTGTGTGCGCGTGTGTGCGCACGTGTGTGTGTGTGTGTGTGTGTGTGTGTGTGTGTGTGTGTGTGTGTGTGTGTGTGTGTGTGTGTAACTTCCCATTTTAATATAATTAAAATATATTTATTAACTATAATTTTTAAAGAAATGGATATGAGAAGAAAGCATTTGACATGAGGTTTTATTTAAAATTCACCAGATTTCACCCAGGACTTGCATTAACTGATTTCACCAGGAACTCTTGTAGTTGGAAGACATAACTTCTTGTCTTCATTCCTCAAGTTCTTCCAAAGTCTTGGTGTGGTGTAGTAGACTTGCTCCTTCAACCATTTTTCATCATTTTTATATGTATTAAACAGTTCTTTTAAAGTATATAAAGTAGAGCACTCTTATATATGAGGTGCATTCAAAAAGTATCTGACCTTATTTTTTGTGCTAAAACTTAGGTCATATGGGTTAAATACTTTGGGTGTAAGGTGACGCATGCATATTTTTTTTCTTTTTCCGCTAGTAGACTGCATCAATTCCCAGCTGTTACACCTAACGTACAAACATGTAGTGTGCTGCACTTTTTGGATTTTCTTTTTCACACAAGATGACTAAAAACATCGAGCATAGATATTTCTAAAAAGTTTGGTGATACTCAAGTTCAAACCATCCAAAAGACTCAGCAGGCCTTTATTGATGAAGCTATGGACAAAACATAAATGAAGAAGTGGTACATCCACTTCAAACATATCTGGCTGCATCTCAGTGGAGAGCAAGGTATGGTCAAGCAGGACACCCACAAGCCAAAATGAGGAGCTGATTTAGAAGGTTTGGTGAATAGTCATGGAAGACGGTCATGTAACTATTCAGGAAATTGCTCACAAAATGGGAAGAAGCACAGCATCAGTGCATTCCATTTTAATGGCGGACTTGTGCATGTGGAGAGTTTAGGAGAAATTTTCCTGATCATTCCACCCATATAATCCAAGCTTTACTAGTCAAGAACAACACACCACTTGTTCGCCAGGTTCCATAATCTCCTGTCTTAGCACCATGTGACTTCTGGCTCTTCCCCAGTCTGAGAACCATGCTGAAAAGGAAACGATTTAAGTCACACAAGGAAATTATGAGAAAAGCGATGATGGAGCACCATACCATTCCACAGAAGGCATTTCAGAGATGTTACCAATTGTGACACAACTACTGGGAAAAGTGTGTGAACTCTCAAGGTAATTAAATAAAATTTGTGAAAATGACAAAAATGATTATTTTATTTCAAACGATCAGATATTTTTTAACCCACCTCATACATAAGAAAAGAAATATACAAATAATTAATATATATATATATATATATATATATATATATATATATATATATATAAAGTAAAATAAATTTTCAAAATTCCAAAATGTTGAATGAACATTTTGACATAAAATCCCTAAGAGAGATTTTACATCTCCTCAGCAACGTCCAATCTTTCAAAATGGAAATAAAAATAAAAATTCTTATTTCTATTTTTATTTTTATTTCCATTTTGAAAGATTGGACGTTGCTGAGGAGAAGTAAAATCTCTCTTAGGGATTTTATGTCAAAATATTGATTCAACATTTTGGAATTTTGAAAATTTATTTTACTTTATATTAGCTCTGTAATTTTAATTACATTGAGCTCTCCTCCTGTATCATTTTTTAATATTAAAATTTTTAATATTAATTAGGATTAAAGTATTTTAATAAAATATATATATGTGTGTGTGTGTGTGTGTGTGTGTGTGTGTGTGTAAATTTGTCACATTTTAATTCCTCAGCTAGCTGAGAAAAACCTAACTGCATCATATTATTGTTGTCAGCCAATCATAACAGATGTTTTCAATTTCTTCTCATAGAATATAGTTTGGTCATTTGGTTTCAACCAGAACATTCCTGTGTGGAACTTAACAGATAATGAAAACACCAAAATAATGTACACAAGTTCACATACTGGCATTATCTATGACTACATAAGCAACACACAATCCATCTTGCAAGGTCACGTAAGTAAACTAATTAATAATTTGTTTAACTGTTTTATCTGCTTCACTGATTACTTGTGTATGTATGAGTGTGTGTGTGTGTGTGTGTATGCATGTATCATTCAACCATGGCAGTGGTTGAATATATTCTTAAGTTTGACATTGTGTGAATCCAGGCAGCTTTCAAGCTTCACCACAAATTCAGTTCTCAAGCAAATAAATTTCAAACAGTTTAGAGAGTTAGATAGAACACCTCCTTAGCTACATTTTGAAAAAACATTTTTGAATTTTGGTTCAGTAGAAAAAAGTTACATCAAAATATATGGAGTCTGAAAAGGGAGACTAACTACGTAAATACATGTGAGTGAGTGACTAACACTTCTAATAATAAATCTTATTCTTTATAACATTTTTTCTGTTTTATATTTTTGCATGCAGTTTTCAACATCTAAATTCTGATATCTTTTGACATTTTTTATCAATCAAACTTTGCTTATCACTTATCATTTTATCAGAATTGATTATAAATTTTCAGCATTAAATTTAAATTAATAGCAATACATGGAAAAATCATGGATTACATGGAAAAATACACACATGAAAAGTAATATTCTTAAGATTATATTAAGCCTGTTAAAGAACAGGTTTAATGTAATCTTAAGAATATTACTTTTCATGAGCACATTTTTACATGTAATATATATATATATATATATATATATATATATATATATATATATATATAATAATAATCAAAAATCTTTTATAAATTATATTACTCTGTTAAATTAAATAAATGAATTTAACATTGAGTTCTCTTGAGTTTGTCTCTATTGGAATTTACCTGGATTACATACTAAGTGTACTATGTTATATATATATATATATATATATATATATATATATATATATATATATATATACACACACATACAAACACACACACACACACACACACATACACACAGAAAAGATATATAAATTTTTCTATACCAGAACAATGTTAGGAAATATTAGTGGCAAAGTGAAAAAAATTTGACATGTGAAATGTTTCAACCATTAGAATTTCAGTGGACTAAAGTGATGTAACTATACTGATACATGAAGAATGAGGTAATGCTGAAATTTTAAACTTAGATAGATAATGAGCAGACTGAGAGAGAGAGAGAGATAGAAAGATAATGAACAAACGATGATAGATAGATAGATAGATAGATAGATAGATAGATAGATAGATAGATAGATAATTAACAGGCTGAGATAGATAGATAATGATAGATAAATTAACACTGAAATTTCAAAATTTTGAATTAAAATATATATTTATTTTTAAAATATGTTTCATTTATTTTCTTTTTCTTTTTATGTTTTTTATCACTTGCAATTAAGTATCCTACATGAATAAAGAACAAAGGTGGAATGTTGTAAGAAACTGGACGCAAATCTACAGTTGGTTAACTAGCCAAAATACAGCCTGGGAAATGTACCTAGGCTGAGAAATGTAACTGTTCTATCCATTTGAAACCAATAAGCAATACCAAAGCTGACCAGAACATTTATTCATTGTTGCCTTGTTGACTCAAGGAATGAGCCTCTACTCCTGTTCAGTACAAAAAGAAGGAGTATGAACCAGGGGATAGTAGGGCTTATCTACTCCAATTGAAAAGAAAAAAAAAATTTTTTTTTACAATAAGTTTTAACTTAGTATAAGTTAGAAGGTTAAGGTTCACCACAATTTGGAGCATTACCAGTTAACATAATTTTAATCTGAATATAATGCGGATAATCGGAAAACAAAATTAAAACTACATTTTATAATTTGGCAACTTCAAAACCGGTGTCCGAGTTAGGGTGAAAGAGTCCAGCTTTGTAAGACTTTTTATAATGAAAACTATTATCCCTAAAATAAAACATTGCATATCAAATATTTTGATTTCAGCATTAAATAACCTGTAGATGTTGATTATATGTGCTTTCAGATTGAAATAATGTTATGTCCGATACTATTGTCTCTTCTAGACTCAGTTTTTAGTTCCTTGATTGATTTGTTTAGTGGCATATCAACATCTCTATGGGTTATTTGATGCCAAAATATAAATATTTTGAATAATTTTATAGTTTCAACTAAATATTTTGAACACAGTTGTATGCTTTCAAACTACAGTTTGTTGGTAATTTTTTTATAAAATGTATTGTTGGTAATTTTTTATACAAAAATGTATTGCTTGTATTTTTACTATAAAATGTATTTTTAATCTTTCATCATATTTTTTTTGTTTGTGGGTTCACTATTTGCCCATAGCTAGGCCCCTAAAAGGTGCTACCACCCCACCTGATCAATTTAGAGAAGGGACAACTCATAATGTGTGTTTGCAGATTGAATTATTGTTATAGCTGACACTTGTGTTTATACAATAGAAGCAAATGCTATAGCAGGTTTTTGGGTGTTTGATTGTGTTTGATAAGCAACACCTTTAGAAAATAAATGTAAATTTTTCCAGAAGATTCTACTCCACAACACTCTCTCTCTCTCTCTCTGGGAAGAGAATGCATTTTTTTGTTCTGGCTATTGATGTATGATTAGAGCCATCATGTTTCTGATCTTATTTACAGAATTTTGACTTGTAGACTGACAGTCAGAAAAGTCATGCATCACAATTTCATCTTGAATTCGTAGAAATTGAATTCATTTCTAAAAAAAAAGGGTTAGGATTTAAAAATATAAAATCTATGAAACTGTAGCTATTTGCGTTACTTCATATTCAATTCAAGAAAATTGTTACTTTATAAATGCATTTTGTGAGAATTGTGATCATTTCTGAGAAATCATGTCTTTCTGTTCTTTTTTTTTACAGGCCAACTCGATTAACTGCACGTCTCTCAGTCCAGACAAGAAATGGTTGGTGACAGCTGACAAAGGGAAAGACAGTACAGTGATTGTATGGAGCACCCGTACATGGTAACTTCATGATATTTTCTGTTTGTCTTTTATTCTTTTGATCAGATTAAATGACAACAACAGCATTTTGATGCCCTTACCTAATTTCTTATAATACAAGAGATTGTTTTGTTTTTTATGGTTTACCAACCTCTTATTTACAGCCAAAACATATATGGGATTGTTAGAATAATTCTATTTTTATTTTTTGGTCTGTGAATATTGCATTAACAAATTTGTGAGAAAAAAGCATAATTTTTCCAAATTTAAATCTTGAAAGGATAGAATCATAACTTTCCAAAGGTCATTTGCACATAAGTAAATGTAACAAAACCAACTGGAATTCAAACTTGGCTCTGTTGAATTGTTATTTTATGACAGCTTTCTTCCTTGAATCTCCCAAACATATATACGTACAAGGTACTAATGGAAACATATTTTATGACAGCTTTCTTCCTTGAATCTCACAAAGATATATACGTACAAGGTACTAATGGAAACATTTTATGACAGCTTTCTTCCTTGAATCTCCCAAAGATATATACGTACAAGGTACTAATGGAAACATTTTATAACAGCTTTCTTCCTTGAATCTCACAAACATATATACGTACAAGGTACTAATGGAAACATTTTATGACAGCTTCTTCCTTGAATCTCACAAACATATATACGTACAAGGTACTAATGGAAACATATTTTATGACAGCTTTCTTCCTTGAATCTTCCAAACATATATACGTACAAGGTACTAATGGAAACATATTTTATGACAGCTTTCTTCCTTGAATCTCCCAAACATATATACGTACAAGGTACTAATGGAAACATTTTATGACAGCTTCTTCCTTGAATCTCCCAAAGATATATACGTACAAGGTACTAATGGAAACATATTTTATGACAGCTTTCTTCCTTGAATCTTCCAAACATATATACGTACAAGGTACTAATAGAAACATATTTTATGACAGCTTTCTTCCTTGAATCTTCCAAACATATATACGTACAAGGTACTAATGGAAACATATTTTATGACAGCTTTCTTCCTTGAATCTCCCAAAGATATATACGTACAAGGTACTAATGGAAACATTTTATGACAGCTTTCTTCCTTGAATCTCACAAACATATATACGTACAAGGTACTAATGGAAACATATTTTATAACAGCTTTCTTCCTTGAATCTCCCAAACATATATACGTACAAGGTACTAATGGAAACATATTTTATGACAGCTTTCTTCCTTGAATCTCCCAAACATATATACGTACAAGGTACTAATGGAAACATATTTTATAACAGCTTTCTTCCTTGAATCTCCCAAACATATATACGTACAAGGTACTAATGGAAACATATTTTATGACAGCTTTCTTCCTTGAATCTCACAAACATATATACGTACAAGGTACTAATGGAAACATATTTTATGACAGCTTTCTTCCTTGAATCTCCCAAACATATATACGTACAAGGTACTAATGGAAACATTTTATGACAGCTTCTTCCTTGAATCTCCCAAAGATATATACGTACAAGGTACTAATGGAAACATTTCATGACAGCTTTCTTCCTTGAATCTCACAAACATATTTATGTACAAGGTACTAATAGAAACATATTTTATGACAGCTTTCTTCCTTGAATCTCCCAAACATATATACGTACAAGGCACTAATTGAAGCATTTTATGACAGCTTTCTTCCTTGAATCTCACAAACATATATACGTACAAGGTACTAATGGAAACATATTTTATGACAGCTTTCTTCCTTGAATCTCCCAAACATATATACATACAAGGCACTAATTGAAGCATTTTATGACAGCTTTCTTCCTTGAATCTCTCAAACATATATACGTACAAGGTACTAATGGAAACATATTTTATGACAGCTTTCTTCCTTGAATCTCACAAACATATATACGTATAAGGTACTAATGGAAACATATTTTATGACAGCTTTCTTCCTTGAATCTCTCAAACATATATACATACAAGGCACTAATTGAAGCATTTTATGACAGCTTTCTTCCTTGAATCTCCCAAACATTTATATGTACCAGGTACTAATGGAAACGAGGAACATAGGCTACAATTTAATAATATCTTTTGTTTCACATTGATGTCAGTCTGGTCGTTGGCCACAGTATGTCTTGTTCCAACTCTTTCTACTTTTTTTTATATTTCAGTTTCCCAATACGAACTTTATTTGATATCAGCCCTCATGGCATGCAGGCCGTTGAGCTGTCTCCAGATGCCAAATATCTTGCCACAATGTCTGCTGGAGACAAACAGGTCAGTTTCATTTTCTTTGTTTGGATTTTTTTTGGCATAGGGGTTTGTCTTTTTTTTGTAATCATTTCATCCCAAGCAAGGCAATAAAGCTACTAAGATGCAAAGAGTAATTGAATATTAGAGAATATGAGAAAAACTACTATTACAGACAATAAGAAGACAATAAAAGAACAAGAATTAAGAAGACAGAAGATAATGATTGATACGGTATTTAAATTTTTGAAGATCAAATTTGATCAGAAAGCAAGAGACCAGAGGCAAGCTATATTGTGTGAATAAAAAGCTGGAATAGCACTCCCTGCTGATAGAAGTCTACTGCGTTGTTGCTGTTATTATTACAAACCCCTTTATCAAGTTGTGACATTTTGGTAACTAGGAGAGACTTTTTCTATGCAAATATGTCAACACTCAGACGTTTCGAAGAATTCTTTATTGAATCAGGAAATATTTCTTCATACCGGGACCATTTTTCTTGGTAAACCACACAATCCAAGGCTAGCAAACAGAGATAAAATATAGAGCTATCTTACTCAGCGACATGGATAAAAAACATACAGTCTTGGAGGATTTATGTGCACCACAGAAGCTGAGTAATAGAACTTTTGAAAATATTAGGTATTTGTTGCTAGAACACTTCAAGCCTAAACGTCTCATCATCATCATGGAAAGTCACCAGTTTGATAATACCAAACAAGAGGAAGGTGAGTCTGTTTCAAATTTCTTTGTTTGACTTAAACATTTATTGTCAATGTATTAATATGGTATATTTTTAAAAAGAGCATTAAGAAAGAACATATTGGAGTCAGTCTAGAGTATTTCTACCAGACACTGTGGCATGTAGCCTAAACATGTCTAATGCTATAACTGCTAGAAAATGAGTTATAACTGTTGTTATGAGGACTGAAACTCATACATGTATAACAACAGTGATGAGGGATCAAAACTCACACTAAGTGGTAACAAGTAGAAAAAAATGCTTGTTGCTTTGACACATAGGATACGAATGATGATGAGAATTTGAACAACATTGGTAAATGTTTTTCTCTTTGGTGTGTATAGAAAGAAATAATAGAAAATACATAGATATTCTACAAATATGGAGGAAATTTTGGCTTCTGTAATAAAAATTCAACAACAACAGCAACATCAGCAGTTGATGGAATTCCAGAAACAACAACAAAACTCAATGGAAATAATATGGAAGAAAATGAAAAATTCTCCAAGTTTTTTTCACTCTTGACACTGACAAATGCCATATCAAAATTTGCATACAATCCGAATAATGGAATTACCTTTTCTGCTTATTTTTAAAGATATGAACAAATTTTCTGGGTAGATGAAAAAAATCTAGACTTGTTGAGAAAGTTAGTTTTATTAACATAAAAAATACTGTAACTTTGTACTATGACACTACGCCGGGTCGGTCACTGTTGGTTTCAATCCAGATAGTTGGTTGTAGATTGACTCTGTTCACAATGATCTCCCTTGTCCCACATTGTGTTGATTGATCACAAAGTAGTCACATGAGTTTTCCACTAGCTGTCTCTCTGCCGAGCTAAACCAAACTGGAAAGCGTGCACACAATTGGATAATAAAAGAAAGAAATATGACACCAAAAAAAAATAAATGGATTGACGTCTGAAGTGTTATAAAATAAAGTCTTTATATACAGAAAATAATTCACATAATAGTCATTCAGATATTTCTCAATCCTTGCTCCTATCAAGCTGGTAACGGAACGAAAGTCTCTTAAGTAACTCGAATTATCCTCTTAAGCAATAATCAAGAAATCTGGCTAGCCACAATGCTTTGCTCTGAACAGATTTCTAAGTTTGCAACAGGTCCAGTCATCTTTGGTTCCTTTTCTTCGGAATGTTGTGGAAATTGCCAAAGTGCTAGGTTATGGGTGGGTTGGCACAGTTCGTCTTCGGATTCAGAATTGAGGTGGATTTCTTGTTCCAGACTGGATCACTTTCCGCTTTTGGTCCTTGGGACCCTGTATTTATGCCCATGCCATGGTGTGGGGCTGATGGGCACTGGGTGTCTAACCCCTCATCTCAGCAACCAATAGAATGCTGAGGTTAGCAGCTACTTGTTGTTGCCCTTGGTTTACCCAATAGGATTAGTCTTATTTCCATGACGTCAATTGCTGATCGTCTCTCCCCCTCAGAGTGCTGGTTCACAGGACCAGTGAGATGCCTCTCAGTCTTATGACGTCACCTTCCTATACCCCTTTTCTGGGCTGGACTTATCTGGTGAATTTTCTTTCTCACGAAATAATTTTGGGGATTTTTTTAATCAATCACTATTAACCTTTTGAACTTGTCATGAAGCCTTTATGACTAAACCATCCCCTTTTCGCCTGAAACAACCAGACAAACAGACAGGGATGTCTGTTTACATTGTCACTTAGATAAGAATTTTCGCATCTGCGTTTCCAATATCTGTATTTTCGAGTCACAGATATTTTCAGAGTTTTCTGTTGATGACAGAACATATTTTGTTATCAGCTCATTTCTCCTAATTCAAGCTAGCCAGACAATTCTCTATTTTACCTGTTATCACCTTGGTGGGTGGCTGATTCTCCTAACTTTCTTCTAGGGCCATCTGGATTATTTTTATGCTCAATCAAATTACTAATGTCCATTGTTTTTGTGTTTTATTTAACCTCGGAAATAAAAAATTTATTTCTTTTCTTTCTTTCTTTCTTTCTCTTCTTTCCTTCTCAGGTTTAGAATAACAACACGGAAAACAAAACTTGTTACCTTTCATGGGTGGGCTTGATTCTCTTAATTTCCAATGTCTATTGTTCTGTATTTTATCTAAACGCAAAAATAAAAATGAATTTATTTCTCTTTTATTTCATTCTTTCCCTTCTTTCCTTCTCAGGGTTAGAATAACAACAAGGAAAACAAAACTTGTTACCTTTCATGGGTGGGCTTGATTCTCTTAATTTCCAATGTCTATTGTTCTGTATTTTATCTAACTGTGAAAATAAAAACAAATTTATTTCTCTTTTCTTTCTTTCCTTCTCAGGTTTAGAATAACAACAAGGAAAACAGAACTTGTTGCCTTTTGTTTCTTTTACCTTCACTCATATCCGGGGAATAAAAAAAAATTCTTTTAGTATGTTTTCCTCTGATCTATAATAGTAATTTTTTCTGTTTAAAAAAATTTCCAATTATAGTTAATAAATAATTAATAAAATTAATTACCTCCATTCTGCTAAATATTGTTACAGTAATATAAAAAAAAAAAACAGGAAAAATTTGTTTTGAAGAAATAGGAAAGATGATATTCATGGTAGAAGGAAAAAAAATGAGCATGTAAAAGACATTGCAATCAGCTAAAGAAAAGGTTTACTGAAAAAAGATCTGCAAGTATGATTTTCAGAAAAAGAAAACACAGAAAAACTAGAGGTTGACCCAAAACATAAAAAGTACAAAATTCAGTACATTTGTAAATTTGCCAGAAAGAGGAGGAGGTTAATACTAATAAATAAAATAAATTATTTATTATAAGAAGAAATCTCAAAAGCAGGGGTGATGTTGTGGTGTAAATAATACAGCCCAAGTGATGCAAATGAACTCGTCAAACTTCAAGTGAGCCTAAAAAGACTGTTGGAGTCAGTCAAGATTATTTCTAACAGTAGCCTAAGGAAGACTTAATATCATAACCATTAGAAAGTGAGTTATAACAGTTACCAAGCTTGTTGGGAGTCCTTTTCTGCAATTCCTGCATTTATGAACTCTGGGGAACCCTCTGACCTCTCAAATTATCACACTATTAGTCTCTTACCTCTTTTTAGCTAAGTATTTAAGGCAGTAATCAATGCCAAATTGGTTAAGCATCTTATTTTGTATGACTTCCACTCAGACAAACTATATAAATTCCATTTCACCAGGTTTGTGTTAATGGCCATCTCTGGAGTTATTTATCAAGCTTTAGTTAAAAGTAGTGAAACTTGGACAATAGCTCTTGATATCTTGAAGGCATTCAACAGGGTTTGTATTTTGGTTTTTTATGCAAGCTCAAAGGTTACGGTGTCATAGGACCTATGTTTGGCTTAATACAATTGTTCCTAACCAATTGAGTAATAAAGGTCATATTGAACAGGCATGCTTCCAGAACGTTTCATACTAACATGGTAGTTCCCCAGTGCTCTATCCTGGACCTTCACTGTTTTTGATCTTCACATCTATCTGATGTCATCAGTTCCCAATGAGGTATTTGATGGCACTATCATTTACTCCTGCCTTAGTAGCGAATCCAACAGATCCAACAAAGTAACTACTCTTTAAAAGGACATCAATCACTGGTTAACTGGAGCAAGAAATGGCTTGTAAATTTCCACACCTCTAAAATTTTCATTTAATCACCACAGAGAACCTTTTCTGGCTACCATCAACAACACTTTATGCCTTTTTTCATTTTCCACCGATATGATAAAGATAAACTATATTTAGTCAAAGCCTGTTTGATTTGTGCCAGAAAATATTTTCTTGTTATGATCTATCTTGCACATTTACAAATCTGCCATTCATCCATACATTAAATGCTGCTATCATATCTGGTCTGGTGCTTCTACTGTTCATTTGGAGATTTGTGATGAAATCCAAAGAAGTGTCTGCAACATAGTCAATCTTGACTAGACTTTTTGTTCCCAGTGGCTTTCTCTCTGATGTAATGTGGCTTCCTTCTGCATGTTCCACTGATATTTTCATGGTAACTGCCTGGACAAGTTTTTTTCTTGGTGACCCCACTACATGAATTTAAGTGTAGTTTAAATTGGCAACTAAGTCTCACTGTTGAACTAGTAGATACATTTCAACTCAAACAGTTTTTTTTCTCGCACTTCCTACCCGTGGAACTACCACCTGATTTTTTTACTTCCCTGATAACTAAAATCTTCAAAGAATTAAAATCAGTCACTATCCTGTTTCCTTGAATCTTGTTCCTTTTTTGTCCTTTCCTCAATCCTCTCCATTTTTAATTTTCTCATTTTCATTCACTTTCATTAAATCCCCCCCCCCCCATATTCTAGTGGCATTAATGTCTTGCTTGGGGCAAAATAATTTTAAAAAAACACATAGGTGAATAGTTTTTTATGGCTTATCAACCCTTTGTATGTTATTTTAAACATAAACATATTTTAGATTAGCTACAAATTCCCATTGGTTTACAATTGAATAGGCTAAGTGTAACTGTAAATTCTATGCTAACAATTGCTTTTTTTCGCTTGTGAAATTCTCTTCCAGTTTCTTGCTTTCCTGACAAGTTTGATTTTCAAAAATTCAATTGCAATATTAATTTTTATCTACTGTCCTCCTGATTACACTTTTATTGTTCTCACTCCACTATGATGCTCCTGTTTTTTAATACACTCACTGCCATTAACCTTTTGTTTTAGTGACTTTACTACCTTGCATGAGATGAATTCAATAATATATATATATATATATATATATATATATATATATATAGAGAGAGAGAGAGAGAGAGAGAGAGAGAGAGAAAGAGACAGGCCACCATAAAAATGTATACACACTTCAGGAAAGGAATATTTTAAGATATTTTAATAGATATTTAATAGATTTTAAGATATTTTAAGATATTTTAAGATATTTTAATAGATATTTAATAGATTTTAAGATATTTTAAGAATATTTTATAGATATTTTAATACTAAATTTATTCAGATATCACAAGATTAATACAAGTTACCTTTGGAGTCTACAATCACAGGAGATACTCAAAATGGTGACCTTCAGCTTCCAGACGTTTATTAGTGCAATAAACTACTGCATGAGCAACGTTGACCAAAGTGTCCCATGCAAAATGCTGCACATACGTTTTCAATTTCTAATAATGTAGCCCTAAGACTCATGTTGGTCTTAAAGTCTCTTCAGGCCCCTGCGGCTACCATCTAGCTGAATCCTCACTTGTTAATGCATCACTTGTTTTGCTGCTGTTATCATGTTGGTTCTACTCAATCTAGCTGGTGTTTGTCTGTTCATGACCATCAACATCTCTGCCACGTTGTGTTTGTGATCTCAGAAGATTGCTGATGAAACAAACTTGAAGCAAAAACTGGTCCAACAGCTGAGAGTTCAGTCAGTTAAGTGCCATACGTGATACACGCTTTGGGCGGTCATGTCTCAAAAGAGACATGACTGACTGGGCAGAAGGTTATCCCGTAGTAGGTTGCCATTACTTTCTGCAGTAAACTGGTTGCCAACCAAGGCTACAAAACCCAATCTGTCCTGTTATTTAACCTATAACTGGAGGGAAGAGATGAATTAATACCTTTCCCAAAGTTATTTGTGTGTAAGTGAATGCAAGAAATTCAACTGGAATTCGAACTCAACTCCCTGATTTCTCATTTCAAGCCGATAGCCACTGCACCACAACGCACATCCATTTAGAATGAGAAATCGGGGAACCATTTGAATTTACTGCATTCACTTATGCACAAATACCCTTGGGAAAGGTATTAATTTACCTCTTCCCTCCAGTTATGGGTTAAATAACAAGACAGATTGGGTTCTGTAGTCTTGGTCGGCAACCAGTCTACCACAGAATGTAATGGCAACCTACTACGGGAAAATCTTCTGTCCAGTCAGTCATGTTTCGAAAGAGACATGATCGCCCAAGCATGTATCACATATGGCACTTAACTGACTGAGCTGAGAGTTGCACAATAAAAAAACATTCTTTGGAATAAAGAAATTAACTAAAGTTAAAAATGTAATGACGATTTCATTTGTCTATGCTTTGTTGTTTACAGAAGTTTTAATCCTTTACACTTTAAAATCAAATGACACTGATATTACCTTTGGAGTCTGCAGCTCATTTGATAGTAACATAAATTTTTAAGTTCTGGTCTTCATAGCCAGCACAATACCCTGGTCAGGATGTCTTTCTCATCTTCCTTGATTTGGTCCTTTGATTTTCTCTAAGATTTCTAAATCTCTTTTTTCTAGTCTTCTGTGATCTTCTGATCTGCTCTTTCAATCTCTCCAAAATCTTGATCAGGAGGCCTCAGCAAATGATGTGGATTCTGGTAGCAGTAGTGTAGGGACTCTCCATGTATCTCCTTATCTCTTCTGTCTTTGCTGTTCTAAACTCTCTAGCTAATATGGAGTCCTGCATCTGGTAGGGAGCAGGATAGCCAGAGTTTGAGTTTGGTTGAATTTTACCCTTTTTCTAAAATTCCATATTCTCAAGATATCTTTACTCAAGTGGTTTTCCAAACTTGAGGTCGTCCAACCTATTTTTGAGAGTGGTCACAGGAGTCAAGCCGCATTTTTTTAACTCCAACTCTCTTCATGTTTCATCTCATACTACTGCTTTATATGGGCAGTGCTAATCTCTCTCTTCCTTCTTCCACCTTTTCAGCAGCTAACCTCAGGCTGCTTTCTGTAATTATCCAAACTTTTAAAATGGCGTAGCAAAAAGGAATCTTCAGTCATCAGCTAATCTCATGCTGTGATCTCTCTTAGACAGACCACTTAAAAGAAAAGAAAATTATTTACACTTCTCCTTAAAAAGAAGTTTCTCTTTTTTTTGGCTTATGCATTTTTACAATCAATAGACCACACAGCCTATTTGTCCATCATCACTTAAAAAAATAGTAATTAAATTTTCCTTATTATTTGCATTCAAGGAAATTCAAATTAGTATTTGGACATATTTTTCTCAGAATTAATTATAAGGAATGAATGCTTCAGATTGGCTTCTTTCCTCTGTAGAAGGTACTTCATTTTTGGATGGCTGATTTAAAAGAGATGTCTTTTCCCTGGTCTCTTTTCTCCAGAGAAATCATAAATGTAATTCTGGTAAGCACTGGCTTCTCTTTATCACCAACATATGCTTCCTTCAACTTGACATCTTCTAGTATATGTTTAATGGTATCTTTCTTATTGTTGGGTAGTTTCTCCTCCCCTCACTTCAGCAGTGTAAGTTTTGTCCTCAGCATGAGCAATTATTGGTGATGTCTTCCTACCTCTTGATGTCCATGTCCACGTTCCTTCACATAATTTTCCATTGGGGTGAGGTTATGCTTGAGTGTCCTCTCCAGGGTACATGCTGGGGCAGAGTTCTATGAGAGATTGGTAGCTGCCCATGCAGCACATCTCTCTCCACACCACCTGTGTTGTTCAAGGGAAAGGTAGAAGCTAGGATGGGGTTGGTACTGGCATCATCACATGAGTTGGGAGAACAAAGTGGAATGTAATGTTTTCAGTTTCTTGTATCGCTAAGTATATTCCTAGGTAAATGAAGTTATCACCTTCTTCAATATGGTATCTTTCAAAGGATAATGCTATCATCAACAAAGTTTACACTGTTTTGGATTTTTGTTTTCGCAAACCTATCCTCAATTCAAATTTTGAACTAATTGCCTTCAATAAGTCTGTCATATTTTGCATTTGTCAGCAAGAGAATAGAAGATTCTAATTTTCCCCAACCCATGTGGTCAGTCTGATACCAATGAAACATATAGTCCAAATTTTTTTTCATCTGAAAAAGGTGTATGCTTGGAATTGCATACACCTATAAATATCAATGAACCTGAGTGCATAATTCATATTTTTTGCTTTTTCAGGAATTTTCTATTTGGGATTGGACTGTTCCTGAAGATAAACCATTGGCCTCTGTGATTTTGAACTCACAGTTCAGTGGACAGGTAAGGAAGCCCTGCCATGCTTTATTTTCTTTTCTCCCCTCTATCTTGTATTGCTTATTACATTTGGGAATTAAGCTAAAAAGGTCGAGGCTGTTGGAATTACAAATTTTTAACACAATAAAAATGTTATCTTCAAAAAAATTAAAATTCTCTTGATAATTGGGACATGAAGTACTTCACCCTGTGGAAATTCCATGGTATAGAGTTGACTTAAATCAAAGTCCAAATGTGCCCGTGTGAGGCTGATATAATGTTTATATAGCACCTGGTGAAAACTGGTGTTCTACCAACAACAGAACCGACAATGGTGATCCTTCCTCTCTACACATGGCTTTACTGTTCTTCATTGAAATTAATAGTTGTGAGGTCTCTTAACGCCATGGAATGTAACAATTTTCATATGACTTTTAAATATATCAATTTGAATTTTTTAGTTGAAGTGTAGTAAACTGATCAGTTTAGCAAAGTTCTCTGACCCTTAAATGTTATGCCAGTCAGCATTTTTCTGTTTCATCAACAAATAGACCTTAATTCTTGCTCTGTCAAAAACACATTTGTGCCGAACACATTTCTCCAGAACAATTTTGACAAACAATTTTCTCTCTCCCACTGATGCAACAACTCATGAATTCTACAAACTTTATTTAATTCTTGATACCAATGCTTATTTTACTGTTCTCGCCATTAGTGAAACTTTGTTTTTTTTTTATAATGAACTTGTTTCTTGACCTGATGGTCAGGTGATCAAATTTCAAAACCTAAATTGTTTGTCAATTTAAAAGACTACATTTATTAAAATATATTTAGTTTAAATACAGAAGGTAACCTAAAAATTATTTCAAAGGGCCACACATAATTATAATAATTATATAATAAGATACCAAGCCATTCTCAGTGTAGGTAGCTGAATATTATCCTCAAAGTTTTGAGTTAAATGGAAAATTTATCATAGCTATAACTAACAGTACCTGTTAAAATTCTGTGGTTTTACTGTTCTTCATTGATATTAACAGTTTTGAGGCCTCCTAACCTCATCCATTGTTTTCCAAATGATGGCATTTCCAGAACTCTGTGTAGTTTTAGATGGTAATGCATCTATAAGGAAGTGTTATAAGCAAGCTTCCAATTCAGTGTATGTCATTTTGCCAAAGTTTAAACAACTTTGTTCTTCATTGCATTTTGTGCCAAAGAAAGTGTATTTTTGAGGAATTTTATTGCACTACTTTATTCAAAAGAAATCTGCACCTGAAGCATACAGAGTTCTTGTTGAGACTTACGGTGACCATGTACTGTCAAAAAGAACACACAGGGATTGGTTTAGATGGCTTCAAAAATAATGATTTTGAGGTTGAGGATAAAGAACATTTTGGCGCACCAGAAAAATTTGAAGAGATAGAATTGGAGGCATTACATCATGAGGACTCATGTCAGGTGCAAGCTGAACTTGCAGAATCATTAGGAATTGATCACTCATCAGTTTCAAAATGTTTTGAAAGCATAATTGGAATTACATTCTTTCATGATTACATCTAATTATGGTGCGATGGGTAAATTGTCTTCTAAATTATGCAAAAATGAAAATAACACTGATATTTCACTTTAACAGATATATTTACCAACATTACACAAAAATATCTTGAAATACTAAATAGTAAATTTATTCAATAAAATCGCCATTGGCTTCAACCATGTCCTCCAGATAATTTCAGAATCTCTTGCAACTCTTCTGAATGGTTTCCTTATTTAAGTTTGTTAATGCTGCCATAATCCTTGCCTGTTGTGCCCCACACATAAAGGGGTTACAGTCTGGGGAGTTAGATGACCAGATGTAAGGGGTGATGTAGTTACAGAAATTATCTGACAACCATGACTGGTTTCTCCTGCTTATTTGGCATGGTGTAGAGTCCTGTTGCCAGGCATAGGGTCTTCCAGCAACTGGCCTCATGACCCAGAGCAGTACTATCTCTTCAAGGCACTTAATGTAGGCCTCCATGCTGAGTCTCACCTACAAATTTATGAGTTCTTATCTTATCAGAATGATCAGGGTGAGTTTTGAAAGCTACTGTACCTTCAGAATCACAGATTCATCCAACTGTTTCTGAATCCTCTGCACTATCCGCAGATTGAGACCCAAACACTCTGAAATGTTCTTATTGGAGCTTCCAGCATGAATATCAAGCAGTACAGCTAACTGTTTTTAAATTTCTGGCAGAGTGAATTACATCATAGTGCTCTTTTTCTCTCAGAGGGTACTCAACTGACCCTACTATATTGTGCTGTCAATAAAATAAAAAATACAAGGAAAATGCACAAATTTAAAAATATAAAATGACAACAATTTACCCGTCATGCCCTATATATATATATATATATATAGTCATCTGCAGACAGATTTGTTTCACTGTATCACAGCTTATCAGTACTGTTATACATCCGAATGCTTTTCACCCAGGATTGAAACCCGGCTTAATTGGCGTCGGTCAGCGATTCTACCTCTGAGCTATGGGCGCTCGGTAGAAGGAGGCAGACTTTTAGTGTGTGATATACCATGTATTCATACACCAGTAGTGAGAGTGTTCTAATTCATTACTGAATGAACAATCCGTAGATGCTAGAGTAGATAGTTTTTTCAAAGTCTACCATTCTTCCAGAGTGCTCAATCAGGGTGTGAAAGTGTATATATATATAACATTGATTCAGTTTCGTTTCACAGTATATCAAATTTTACAGCACTTAGTGCCCTCCATAGTTTCCTTTGTTTTCCTTAATGTCAAGAGATTTTCAGATATACTCTGTTTTTATTTGTTTATTTTTTGTTTTTGTTTTTTCATTTCACCCCAAGTAAGTTAATAATGCTACTAAGATGCTAGAGATTACTGGCAGTGAAAGAAAATGAGGAGGCTTTAGGAGAAGGAACCAGAAACACAATCATAAACAGGAATCAAGAGAAAAACCTATACTCCTGTTCAAAAAACTGGGAAGGAGTGTGAACTATGCTGTAGACAAAATGCATAACATTATTTACTTGACAATACTGTTTTTTTTTACGTGTGCATAAATGCAGATTTCTAAATAAAGTTTCTACATTTGCCTTGATAATGTTCCTCAAGGAATGAAATGTTATGCCTTAAAAGTTTTCCTCTTGTCATTTCTTTTATTAGTCTCATCTTTGCAGATCCTTTTACTTATATCTGAATTTTTACACAGGCACATACACACACACTCTCTCTCTTTCATGTACATGCATACACATAAACAAACTCGTGCACACAAACACACATATATATATAAAATTTCAGGTATAGATAGAATATATCTGTAAAAGAACAATGTGAAAAAAGGCCAAAGGAAAACTTATCTTAGCTGCTGTGTTTCACCCCTGCAGAAATTTAAAAAGAATGTATCTATGAACAAAATATGGATCATGTTGTAGAGGATTCCAGATCCATTGCAATATTTATATTTAGGATTTGACACAACACATGACACAGGAAATAAGAAACAATGATGACGTCAATATAACCAATGATAAAACATGTACTGAAAAATAATACAATTAATCGAGAGAAACGAAGTGAATAGAAGGAGAAGAAGTTTTCTCCCTTAGACTGTTAAGAGAAGACAAATGTTCGTTGGAAGAAAGTCAATGAAAGATTGACTGGAATAAAGTTCTGTAAAGAAGAATACATGCAGCTCTTGAGTTGTTGAGTTCCCACTGGAGTTTTTTTTTTTTTTTTTTTTTAATCATATCACCACGAGCAAGGCTGTAACGCCACTGATGTGCAGGGGGCTACATAAGAGTGAAAAGATTGGAAAAGAGAAAGCCAGAAACCACATCCTAAACAGGGAACAAGGGATGAGCCTCTTCACCTGTTCAATAGACGTGGGTGGAATTTGAACCTGGCGATAGTTTAGTCTATCTACTCCAATTTGTATAGGGAAAATGTGTGTGCACATGCATGTGTGTGTAAGAAATAAATTCGTGCCACTGGTTGCTACCTGCAACCAGGCGGGTGTGTAGGAGCGAGAATTATACAGATGTCCCTCTGCCACCTTGATAGCCGGGGTCTCGCTCAAGTTAGGTAACACGTGTCCTCACAATCACTAGCCGAGATCGCAGGCCTAACTGGTGTGCAACATGTGTGTGCCTCCTTAAATGGACATGCAGAATGCGCAGGAAAAATAGGATTTAACATGTGAACACAGGATAACCAGTCAAGATTAACCAATCACAGATGAAAACACGCATGTTATTTTAATGTGTAGGAGTGAAAGAGTGAATATAATAATATTTTACAAATATGTGTTGAAATATGGATATGTGTGTGGGTGTGAATGTATGAACACCACAATGTACACAACAATTTATCAAATGCATTAGTTATACATAGAAATAAATTCAACCACAACTTTCATCTAAAGAATGCCACACTTATTAAAAGAGAAAGTAAAAGAGAAAATTTGAAAACATTTGCTCACTTTTGTTTATTGGACATTAAATTATGTCATTAACAGTCATGAAAAGATTTAAAATCAGCTTCTTTTACCATTACAATGAAACAGACTTTAAACATTTCTATCTCTCCTTCTTTCTTTCTTACTGAAACCAAGTAGTGTCTTTGATATGTCTTTCCGCACAGTCAAAATGGAATAGTTCATTATTTATGAGGTACTGGCTGGAGACATTAAACACTTTTCATTGTTTCTTTAATCTCTGATATGTCATTTTCATGTTTTCATGCAGTCAAAATTGAATAGGTCATTATTTATGAGGTATTGGCAGAAATGAAATTGATTCTTATGACCACATTGCATTGAAACATTGGTTGCCATATGATGACTGAAGTTACGCAATGTTGAGCCTGGTCAGTACCTGATGGGTGGCCACTTGGGAATATTAGGTACCGTGAACTTGGAAGCATGGGTAGCTTGGAATTGATAATTGGAGAGCAGAGTTCCAATTCCTGTTGTGATAGGGGCTGATAAGCTATAGAAAATGAATCAATAAAAAAAAGTACCATTTTATGCACACATGAAGTGGAAAGATTATGTTGAAACAATTACTAGGTCTGCTACTAAGAAAGTTGGTTCACTGTATCATGCTAGACAATTTTTCTTGCCAATATCTGCTTTACAAATTTACAAGTCTAGCAGTCGTCCATTCATTGAATATGACTGCCACTTATGGTCTGGTGCTTCTGCTATATATTTAGAGATTCTTGATAAAATGCAAAAAAGAATTTGCCATGTTATTAGTCCTGATCTAGCATCTCAGCTTCAGTCACTTTACCACTAATGTAATGTAACTTCCCTCTGCCTTTTCTATAATTACTTTCATAGTAAATATTTTGATGAACATACCTTTATGGTACTTAGACTTTATGAATTTAAGCGCAGTACTCGTTTGGCGGCAAGGTCTCATCATTTTACAATTGAAATGGATAGATGCAACCTTTCTGATTTTATAAGCCTGACCTGGCATCCCAGCTTCAATCACTTTCCCACTACTGTAATGTAGCTTCCCTGGGCCTTTTCTATAAATACTTTCATGGCAATTGTTCTGATGAACTTTCCTCTATGGTACTTAGACTTTATGAATTTAAGCACAGTACTAGATTGGCAGCAATGTCTCATCATTTTACAATTGAAATGGCTAAATGCAACCTTTTTGATTTATAAGCCTGATCTGACATCCCAGATTCAATCACTTTTCCACTACTGTAATGTAGCTTCTTAGGGCCTTTTCTATAAATGTTTTCATGGTAATTGATCTAATGAACATTTCATTATGGTATAAATAATAAATTTAAGCACAGTACTAGATTGGCTTGCATTGGATATCAGCTCAGAATAAGAAATTCATCACATTCACTTACATGCAAATACCCTTTGGAAAGACGTTAATCCATCTCTTCTTCTAGCTATGGATTGACTAGCAGGAGAAATTCAGTTCTATAGCCTTAGTGGCTATCAGTCTACCATAGAAATAAATGGGAGCCTACTGTGGGAAAATCTTTTGACTAATCAGTCATGGATTGGAGGAGCCTAGATCATCCAAGTTTGTATCATGTACAGCACTTAACTGACTGCCTGAATTGATTGGTAGCAAGATCTTAAAGTTTTACAATTGAAATAGTTAGGTCTAAATGTAAGTTTTGTGCTAACAGTTTCTTCTGTCATGCTTCTCACTTGTGTAATTCTCTTCTGGTTTCTTGCTTTCCAATCATTTTTGATCTTCCAGAATTTAAATGCACAGTGAATTGTTATTTTCTGTCTTCCTAAATTCTGTTTTCTTATTGTTCTCTCTCCTTAATAATATTTTCTTTTTTCTCATATTCTTGGTAACTTCTTGCAGCTTAGAGAATCTATTGTTCTGTTTGGGGTAAAATGAAAAAAAAAAACTTGACTAATTGATGTGAATGAATATGGTGGGGGGGGGAGCTATGAAGGATAGTGAAGAGGTTCAAGGAGAAGTGGGGCTAACACAGACTTTCTTTGTGTTGATTGTCTCTTTTTGGTGATGGCAGTATGCAACGCAGGAAATTCATTTGATGAAATAAACCACCATTTTCTTCTTTATGCAGTTTTAAGTCAAAATAACATTTAATTTTTTTTTTCAGAATTACATCTTTTTCTGTGATGAGAATGTGAGCTACATCGTTACCAACAGTGAGACTCAAGTCATCTTCTATCAATGGGTTTGTATGTCTATCCAAATTGGAATAATTTTTAAAATATGGCTCCAATGTAATGTGTTTGCAATTTTTGGGATTGTGCAAAATTAGAAATATGATATTAACACGTGAATACTAGATGCGACTAAGTATACAGAATGCCTCTTTCATAACTATCTCAGTCGGGGCCTTGTAAGCAAACCTTATTTTTGTATGAATCCTTGTTAAAAAAATAAACATTACAAAGGCATACAGAATGTGTTTTCAGCATGATCAACTTCACAAGAATTGACCAAGCATCAGAATTATTTTTAAAATATTCTTGGTCATGCTGAAAACTTTTCAACACTCTCTAAAGCAATCAAACAATTTTCAGAGTGAGAGAGAGAATCTTGAATATGTGATTAATTTATTTATTTACAAATTTTTACATAAATCTATTTCTCTTATTTTATTACACATTTTTGTTAAGAGTTTTATTATTGTACAGCATAACCAATATGTAGGATCAGTGTGCCAGAAAACTATATCCATAATCAGAACGTTGAAGATAGAATTAAAGACAGACTCTACTTGAAAATCCTTGTATGGCACTACATGACCATTGTATTGGAGTCAGCTTGCCATAAAACCACACTCAGAATAAGAATTTTGGAGATGGGATTAAAGACTGTAAGAATCTACTTGAAAATGCTTGTTTGGCACTATCTGACCATTGTATAGGAGTCAGTTTGCCATAAATCCACATTCAGAATCAGAATCTTGGAGATAGGATTAAAGACTATGAGAATCTGTTTGAAAATCCTTGTCTGGCAAATAAGACCTTTATATACTAGTCAATATTCCATAAAACAAAACATTGAAATCTGTTGAAATTATCTTTACGTGCCTCAAAACTAAATTGATAGAAATGGAATGAGAAAGCTTGCTTGACTCCATTCTTCCAAGTCCCTATAAAATCAGCAGTTGAACTACAAAATTCTTAAATGAGTTTGAACCATCTGTCAATTATAAACTGAAAGAAAATGATCATTTTATAATCACATGCTTTTACAAGAATCTGAGTTCTTTTCAATGTCAGTTGTTTGGTAGTTTAAGAGAAATTTGAATCATTGTGTTCTTATCTTCTTTTTCAGAAAGATGATACCATAAAGTATTTTGCTCCTCCTTTGACTGATCAAGATTTTCACATCCAAATCGGAAAGTACAGCCAGTCAATAATTCTTGATGATACAATACATGCTTTAACAGGGACATCAGTCGGCAACCTTGTTGTCTGGGATACCCACAGATCAATGATGGAAGGTACGGTCACAAACATCAAGTAACAAATATAAAATAAAGAGAGAGAATTTTTATAGAGCATTTATTTTAAAGAATTTTTAATATATCCAATTTAGAAGTGAATGATACAAAATTAATAACAAAGCGGAAAAATATTTTTTCATAAGATGTTCCATCCTTTACAGTTTTACTACATATTTACATGAAAAAGAAATTAAAACATTTAAAATTAATTTTTTTTAAATATGTTTTTGTGCGTATAGTCTAACCAGTTTCTTTTAGCTTCTTTTTATTTCTATTTTTATCACTTTTGTGATTAAGTATTCTACATTGTGATAATAGAAGATCTGCCATTGTATTAATATATAAAAAATTATGTATTTTTTTCTCAGCTTTACTTTTGACATATACAATAATGGCCGATAGGGTTCATTTTTGCTGTGAATGTCTGAACTGATCTCCCAGTTGATGTGCATTTTAACCTCGTCATATATGGCTAAGTTCTTTACAATAAACTTTGCCTCTAATTCCATGTTAAACAAAGGCTCTCCCCTATCTGGCTAACCCACCTTTCACAGGGTACAAACTTTGTGATTTCTCTGTCTTGATTTCGGAAATTTCCAGAAGCCTTGACTCTGCAAAGCTACTGGCCGTTTTCGAGAATGTGCGGTCATGCTCATTCCCATCACAGTATCAACCCATCAGCCTCGTTGGTGTCATCAGTAAACTTTTTGAGTCTTATCATCAACAAGAAACAATCTTCTGCATGACAAGCAGTATGTATTTTGCTCCTCTAGGTCCACTGCTTATATCTTAGCTATCATTACATAAAATCAATCAAGCACTTAATAATAAATACATCACAAAATCAGTCTTGTAGATGTTGAATTATTTTCCACTCTACTATCCTTTTCCTTATAAACGAAATGTTGGCAGCTCCTCACTTCTCTATCACTGTTTTCATAGCAAATGCTTAGACAGGCTATACCACTTAGTTCTATCAGTTCAGGCCTTCACAGCTAGGACATACCATGTCATGTCATGTACACATGCTCATTCACTTCATATTCTATTGGTAAAGAGGAGTTATATACTCAGGCAGCTTTTTACTAGAACTATTACTTTTTGGAACAGACTCCCAAGAGGATGCTTCCCCAATCACTATGATCTTAACCATTTCAAGTTATAGGAGTCAACTATTATCTATCATACATATCCTCATAATAAGCACTTTTTACTTCTTCCCTTTGTGCTCTTACAACAGGTTTATTTAGTAACTCTCTACTTTGAGTGGTTCTCCGGCCTTGTATTATAAGTAGTATAAGCATTTTTTGTGACTGGTAAGGTTCAGATTTATTATCATTTAGATCCTGAATTGATCCCCCACTTGGAGTTGTCTGACAAGTCTAATGAATTCTTACTGGGTTTAGATTTGTAATTATTTAATGCCTAAACTGGTCCCCCACCTCTTGATGTGTGATATTTTTTCTATTTCTGCAGGAAAGAAAAGGACAATAGCAAATAAAAAGGCTTCCAAAATCATTAAACTTGTTCCAGCCGGAATAACTGTGTTAAGCCTTCAAGAAACGTAAGATCAAATTTTCTTTTTTTCTTTTTCTTCTTTTGCTGTTAGAATCTATACAGGCCAAAGGAAGGCAAAGATTCCAAAGAATCACTAATATTGTTTTTTTACAAAAAAATCATGAAAGATAAAAAGGCTTAACGTACAGATGCAAAAATAAAAGAGGAATGTGTTTTTTTTATTTTTCCATGAACACCTTCTTCAAAAAGCTTTCTATATTATGTAAATACTTATGACACTATGTCCAGGACATGCACACAGAAGGGGATGGTGAGTAGTTTTGTCTCAGTCTTAAGAGTTTCATGCTTTAATGGCCAGCAGTAAAATTTGAAAGGGGGGGTCTTCAAAGATAAATGAACACTTTTGGGATCAAGTGACAACAAATCGGATGTTGAAGATTTCCGGTTACAGGTTTATATTAACACTTGGGAAGGAAGTAGAGCTATGCTTACCTTTACAAGATGCACACACAAGAGTGAGAGAAAGAGCGAGAGTTGTCAAGATCTAGTTGGTAGGATAAAGTCAGAGTACTGATTGATTGGTTGAGAAGAAAAACTGACCTGTTAGTCTGAGATGTCAGAAATGACAGGACCGGTGCATACTACCCTGAACACTGCTATCTGTGTGGAGCTAGTTAGGGAACCAGGTAGTACTCTGTGACCCTTGCTATCAACATTTGGTTTTTTTGCCACTTACATTTAAAAATTGCCACAAAACATTATTGCTTTATTTAAGAAGGAATGATCTTTAATTTTTAGATACATTGCATGTATTTCCAATTTTTCTAGTTGAATTGTTCCCCTATATTGCATATGATCCATACATAATTACATTACAATAAAATTTGAATTTTATATGAATACAACCTCAAGAAAATTGAGATGGAATAGAGTGGGTGTTTCTATATCATGGGTGGGGGGAAAATGAAACCTCTGCACTGGCCCTGAGAAATAGGGTTTAGGTTTTCAGATCTGGCCATGCCTTTTGTTTTTACCATTCATTTCCTTGTCAGTATGCAGAAGGCCATTTCCAGCTTTCATACTAACTGACAGAACTGAAAAGAGACACAGTGTGGGGTTTCATTGTCATATACCAATGTAAAGCAAACACTAGGACCCACAGTTTAGAAATTATACCCTTGAAGAAGGCTGAAGAAAGTGTGGACGAAATGAGCTAAAAATCAACACCGCATGTCTTTGCTTTAAATAAATTTTTTTTTTTTACTAGAGTTTTACTTTTCTTCCGCTTTTTCTTTCTTTTTTTCTTTCTTTTTTTCTTTCTTATTTTCTTTTTTTGAATTTCAGAAATATTGTTGTCGGTGATATGGCTGGAAATGTGAGCATCTTTGACCAAAGAATGACACTTTTACATTGGTAAGTATCTAATCTTCAGTTTGGTTGCAAATAGCATCAAGCTTTCAGAGTATTTTCAGTTGACAATTGAATAATTACTCACACAGTATGTAGAGAGAGGAAATTAATATAAGAAACATTGGAAGAAAGAGAATATATATATATATATATAGAGAGAGAGAGAGAGAGAGAGAAGAAAATTTTAAAAACAGTTTCCACTTCTGCTATATGCATGACTCTTCAGAAATGAATTGAGTTCTTTCGTTGACTGGGGTGCGTATACACTGCTTATATACAACACGTTAAAATTTCCCTTCTCTGATTCCATGTGCATATGGCTTAGGGAGTAGCGACTCCGACTGATACCAAATTGGTTGAGTTTCGATCTCGGCCAGAAGCAAATGGTTGTGTCTAGCCACACTGATGAGCAGTGATACAGTGAAACAGGCTTGTATGTGGATGACTAATATATATATATATATATATATAATTTGGAAACAAGTTATTTCTGTTTTGTAGGTTTCAACCTTTTGGTATCTTCAAGCGATTTATAATAACTGATTTTCCAACATTTTCAAACGTACAGCAGGGATTTTTATGAATGCATGCATGGAAGTTTTAAACAACCAAAAATTTCAAAATTAGGGAGGAGTTGCTTAAGGATCTCAAACTCTTTCTTCCAGATTTGTATGATTCTAATATGTATTTGTTGGTGTGATTACATCTGGACATTATTTCTGATCTTTCATTTGGTAATTTTTTTCTTCTGGAAACAATATTATGGCTAACTTTTCTTCTTGGCACAATCTGCAGTTGTAAGGTTTGGGTTTTTACTATTATACTCCATGTTATGTCTTTTCCAATGTTTTTGTTTTAATTTCCACATGTGGTTAGTTGGTTTGGTAGAATTTTTAAGGTTTTCCAGCATTAATGTAGATTTGCATTTATTGCATCTGTTTTTAAAAAAAACTTTTGTAGATCCAGAATATTTTTTCTTTGTCTATCTATGTCATGTACCTCTGCTTTGTAAATAAATAACAAACCTGGATGAAAGTGTTTAAGATCCTTTAGTAACTCCTCTTTAATTTTGAAATTTTCAGTTGTTTAAAAATTCAAGAAAACAGAATATGGTGATTGACACAGTATTTATATTTTTGAAGACTGTAGTTATCAGAGAAGCAAGAAATCAAAAGTTCCACTGAGAAGTGCAAGAAAAGAAACTGTTAGAGTAGAAGTGGTGGTTGCAACTAGCGAGTTCAATAGTAAAACGGTGAGACCTAGTTGCTAATCTAGCAGCAAGTCTAGTATTCATGGAGTTGAAGCAACAGGAGAAGAAAAATTATCAGAAAAGACAGAGGGAAGTCACATCATGTCGGTAAGAAAGTAGCTGAAGTCAAGATGCCTGGACGGGATCGATTACATTACAGATTCTTCTTTGGATATATTTCTTGAAATATGCAGCAGAAGCACCAGACCAAGTTACAGAGGCTGAAAGAGTCCTCTTTCTGCATTTGTGACGGCAGAGACCCTTGCTGTATATTGTGAGCTGAACAAAGGGCAGAAGACTTATATTTAAACAAGCCCTAATAACTGCATTTACGACTGAATCATTTGATAATTTCTAGTGTAGTAGCCATGATAAGGTAAAGTAATTATGTGAGAGTGAATTCTCTATACGCTTGCTAAACTATTCTTTCTTTTGCCAAGCATACCAATGACTCCATTCAAAAAGACTGGCAGTGGACAGGGAGTAGGGTGAACATGATTAATAGCCATGTTTTTTTTTTCTCTTTCAGTTTCAATAATTTCGGCTTGGGTCCAATCAAAAGTCTTTCTTTTTCTTTACCAAAGAATGACTTGTAAGTAAACTTTTTACATTTTTTATTACAAAACATCAGATGGGGAAGTGATTAACAGTGGGAACGGTTAAGTGTACAGAAAATTGAATCGATTTCAATTCCACCCTTGGAAAATGAATTTATCTCTTCTTTCTCTGGTTGAACACTAAATTCAAGACAAAGATTAAAACCTTTTGAAATGCCCCTAAGAATGGCATGAATCAAACTCTTTCCCATGGTTTAAATAGTAGGACAGACAGGCATTTCAAGCCTTAGTTATAAACCAATCTATAGAAGCAAGAACTCTCTATTCAAACTATTAATGCCCTCAAAAAAGGAAAATATGAATATGTGACATATAGGTTCAAGTTTGAACATTGCCAATGTAAATAGGTTTTAAGATAATTATTTTATCGGAAATTTTGAGAATAAAAGAAACTTACTCAATAAGTTTACTCAAAGTAACAATAAATAATATATTTATATTTATTTTCTTTACAGAGTTGAGATAGTCCTTTGCTATTTATCATGGCAAAAAGTTTAAAGCAGATATTGATAACAGTTTGAAGAAATGTTCATTTTGGTTGTTTGAAGTAAGACCTTGAGAGGGGTAGCAGTAATCTCAGAAATTAGATCAGTGTCACTTTGCCATATTCTTTTAGGTCCAGAAACAGGGTGCAAATGTCAGTAGCCAATGACTGCTTCTTCACTGGCTGCATTCTTTTGTTTTGTCCAACAAAAGAATGCAGCCACGGCATTGTTCTAGTCTCCTCTGTATGCCGAAATGCCAGTAGCCTTCTGATTCTATCCCAGGAGTGTCAGGTTTTTATATCCTATTCAATGGTCCCAAGAATTTAGCACAAACATCAAAAAGTCACTTTTTCTCAATTTTTCTGATTGGCCAAATTATTTTATTTTCCAGTGTTCCTCTTGTAGAGGATGAAGCATCCATTACTAATTTATATTTAAGAGTCGACTCGGCATAACTTGCGACATGAAATAGAGCAGGAAATAAGGAAAGACGAAAGTAACCAGAACAACAATATATTAACAAAGGTTACAGAGAGTTGAAAGCATGCAAATCAAATAAAGAAAGAAAAGTTCTTTCCCTTTGCCTGGAGAGAAACGTAAATGTTTGATAGAAGATTAAATTGAATCAAGTTCAGTTTGAATAAAGTTAATGGACATGTTTCCAATTGGAGTTTTTTTAAGCGTTGTGTGTGCATGCTGGTGAGAAATAAAAATTTGCGCCACTAATTGCTACCCGCAATTGGTGCACGTGTGTATGTGTGAGTTAGGTAATAAACATGTCTGCTCTCGCCCGGGACGAAACCCCTAACTGCCGTAACACATGACGCTCCTGGCTTATATCGGCATGCCGTTAGCACGGGAAACTAGGGTAATCACGTGAACACTGAATGACTATGTGTGTGTGGGTGTGAATGTATCAAACCCTACACTCTCTTTTACATTTTTTATAATGGGAGTCATGAGTTGAGCCTCCCTGATTGTTGCTATTTTTCAGTCACAAATAAAGAAGACTTGCTCCTACAAACTTTCAGTATATTGGGCCAGGTTCAGTTATTTCTTCTTCCTCCTTCTTTAATATTTGAGTGTAGCCTTCTCGTTAGTTGAGAGAGAAGTATAGAAAGAGAAAGAGAGAAAGAAAGAGAAAGAAAAAGATAAGGGTTTTAAAAGAAAGCTCAGAAGCCTTATTTTAATTTGAATTCTTTTTATTTTTGTTTATATATTTTATTTCTATTAGTTCTCATTACAAGTACATCTTGTTTTTCCCCCTACCAGTTACTGACTAAAAAGCAGGATAGACTGGCATTTCTAGCCTTGGTTGAAAACCAATCTAGCAGAGGGAAATCTTTAGGATGTATTTGGTAAAAAAAATTTCTTTGAAAAATATAGCTCAAACAAATGTTTGAGGTAACATCAATTTATCAGCATACAACAAATGACACAAACCCGTTTAAAAGATACAACAACATTTATTTTAACAACAAACAAAAGAATTGTACAAATTTAGTGCATTGTGTTGTGTGCCAATAACATGCAAATTATCAATGAAAATTTACATGATCTTTTACAATTAAATCATATTACTACATGAGAAGGTCCTCTGAAGAGAAAACTAGATTAAGTAAAGAAAAACAGAAATACTTCTCTGAATAGATTTCTAAGTGAAATTACATACACTTTTACATCTGAAGAAAGTCTGCAGTTTCTTTTCCTTTTGGTAATGGCAAAGATTTAGTTAGATTAACCACACCAGCTGAAGACTTTTCTACTTTTCTTTGTGGTGGAAGCAATCAAGTTGTTTGCATTATTGTCAGTGCTGATGGCTGATCTAAATTCTTCTGCATCATTTTCCTTCTGGATCGAGTGACCTGAATTCCTGTAGCAGTTTAATGTCAAATCTGAAATAGCATTTCCAAGGTCTCCCTTATATAACAGACAGGTAGGCTTTGAACATCTTCCTTGCAATTTGTGCGGAAACCCTTTCGTTGATTAGTATTTAAAACAAACACTGATGTTTAATCTCCAATCAGGATGTATCTTAAATATTTTTTTATATTTAAAACTTAAGCAAGAGTGTTTGCTCATCGCTGAAAGCCTGGTGTATGCTCAGATGTAACTTCTTATAAACCTGAATTTAAAATCAGGAATTAGATTCTCTTCGAAGTTGTGGTTTTCCACCTGATTTGGGAGCTTAGTGAAACACACACACACACACACACATATCAAGAATTAATAGATTTATTTTTAATTTGATATTTTTAATATATCAAAAAATATAATAGTGGCTGCTTGCATTTGAAATAGATGCTCCATTTTTCCTTTTTATTTTAAACAGCCGACCAACAGAAGTAATATACACTTTATAGCAAAAATATAAATGGGCCATCTATTTTAAATATGAGTTTCCACTGTAATAATAGTTTAATGGGTGAAGTACACACACATATATAGGATTAATGCAAATATAAAATTTGTCACTTAGCTGAGTGATGTTATTTTCAGCATTTAGATTCTAGAGTTTTGTTGAGAGACCCTGCAGTAATCACTCCAGCCACTCATCAGCCACTCACCAACCATTATCAAGAACAAGAAAAATGTATAAATTAACTTTCATCATATCATTAGTTTTGTTACAATTCTGATTATCACTTTCTAAAATGATAAATTGAAAAGTGAAGTGAGTTAAAATAATAGCAGTATCAACAGAAAAACTGTACTTTGACCTCGCCGTTCTTTTGTAGTCACACAGGTCCAAGATTGCCCCTAAGAATATTAGTCATGTTCTAAAGTAGCGTTGTTAGATTGAGTGTTTCATATGAATATCATACATAGAATGCAACTCATGCAGAAATGTCTAAACCATCAGCTATATACAGCTGTCTTCTCAGATCAGTGATTTAAAATAGATTCAAGTGAATAAACATTGTAGATCTTGACGAGAATTGCCCTTGATCAGTTCTCATAGACTGGTGCTGCAGAATTACAAAATACTTTAAAGTATGACAATAAAATACATTTGGCAGCAAGGCTTCTTATCAGGAGATTGGAGGTTTTGAGGAGAGTGGCAACACCTCTCAATTGCTGTTGATCCAAGGTCCACGTTGACCAGCAGTACCACCTATTATGAGCAAATAATGAACCCCCAAAACAAATCTCTATGAAATTATGAAAATAAATTTTTATGTAAAAAAATTACAAATTTATGTAAAAAAATTATCAACAATTCTTTTTTTTTTTGAGGACCATTTCACTCCAATCAAGTAGAAATGTCATTGGTGCACAGAGGGTTACAGTGAGAGAATAAAAAAGGTACAGGGAATCAAGTAGATAAAACCATGAAACACATGACCTTTGTACACACAAATGCACAAACGAATGGTATATTTATAAATATGCAAAATAGATTCTGACAAGAATTTCTTCCTGACCTAACCTTTCTAGCAGTAGATACAGCTATGGATTCAATGTAGTTATTCCATTTGCAGTCATTTGAGAGAGTGAGGCCAAGGAAGTGCAGTGTATTGCTGTCTTGCAGACTAGCATCATCCATTCTGATGGTAGGCAGAAAAGTTTCTCTATATTGGTTAAAGGAAAGCAGATTCATCTTGAAGGCATTAAAATGTATGAGCCATTTCCTTCCCCATTCAATCACAGATTAGAGGTCCTTTTGAATTGCAGCAGCTAGGTTTACTTTGCCAGCCTTGGCAAATTTCTTATTGAAACTAGAGTAAATGGTGGTATCATCTGAATAGATGCCTACTTGAGAACTGATTACATCAGGAAGATCATTGATGAAGATCAGAAAATGTGCAGGACCTAGTATACAGCCTTGAGTATACAATTGTGTCCAAGTTGAAGGCATACAATTGCATCCAAAATATATTCAGTTGAAGGTATACAATTGCATTCAAAATATATTTACTCAAAGACATATGATTACATTCAAAATATATTTAGTTGAAAGCATACAATTGTGTTCAAAATATATTTAGTTGAAGGCATAGAATCGTGTCCAAAATATATTTAGTTGAAGGCATACGATTGTGTTCAAAATATATTTTGTTGAAAGCATACAATTGCATTCAAAATATATTTAGTTGAAGGCATACAATTGCATTCAATATATATTTAGTTGAAGGCATACGATTGTGTTCAAAATATATTTAGTCGAAGGTATATAATTGCATCCAAAATATATTGAGTTGAAGGCATACAATTGTGTTCAAAATATATTTAGTCAAAGGCATACAATTGTGTTCAAAATATATTTAATTGAAGGCATACAATTGCATTCAATATATATTTAGTTGAAGGCATACGGTTGTGTTCAAAATATATTTAGTTGAAGGCATGCAATTGGGTTTAAAATATTTTCAGTGGAGTCATACAATTACATTCAAAATATATTTAGTTGAAGGCATACAATATATTTAGATTTTGACATTAAATAACCCATATAAGTTTTTATGCTGCTAATTAAAATCAACCAACCAACTAAAGACTTTACCAAATCGCAGAAACCATGTCACTATAAGTCTTTCAACATCAGCAACAACTAAAATGAATGGCACACATGACTCAAAGCATAAGATCATTTACTTTTCACATAATCTTAAACAAAAGTTTATTTACAACAATGTTTACTCTGTACAAAGCCTGCAAACCACTCAAGATGAAGGATTACAAAATAAGAAGCACAATTTATGGGAGAAAAATAATGGTTAATCATAGACTTGAACAGGTTAAGATTGTAGCAATTGGGGAAGCATCCTCTTGGGAGTCAGCTCTACAAAGCAGCAAGAAACTCTCCATCAATACTAGAAAGTGCAATAACATTTAACAAACGTCAGAACTTTATTTCCCTGAAAACAAGAATTCTGTACAATTGGAAATAATGCTAACTGCTCAGTCAATGAATGCTGAATGTTTCCTAATAAGTAAACGTCTAATCTTACCATTAGCATCTTTCTTTTTCAGACCAAAATACCAAAGCCGATCTCTGAAAAGTTTCACTTTAGCTGATGGGAGTATTTCTTTTCCCAACTTCACCATTTCAACTTTGACAGCTAAATGTGCTTTATTCAATGTACATAAAAATTTGTATATGGATATACAGGTGAGTCTGCACTCTGGTTAAGGTAAACAGCTGCATCTTAGAAAAAAAAATTGGTGTGATAAGTTTGAATGCTGGCTGATGTTTGTAATATTCTCTAAGGAAAGTTATGAATCCATCACTTTTACATCACTTATGGGTTAAAAAGCAGGGTTGACTAGTCTCTCTTGCCTTAAGGCAATAGACCCCAAAGAACATTCATGCTGACATGGTTACTACAATAAGGGATAACACTCCAGATTTATTAACAAATCACCAGATTTATTAACAAATCACCAGATTTATGCAAAAGTGGGCAGCCAAATTTAGGAAGGGAAAGGAGAGTCTAGAAAATGACCCAAGATCTAGATGCCCTTAAACTGCCACCGCAGAAGAAAACATTGCTCATGTTCACCACATTACAATGGATAGCAGATGACTGATTATAAATCAAATAGCCAATACTTTTAGCATATCCTGTGTGAGAGTTGAGAATATTCTGCACAATGAACTTGGCATGACAAAGGTTTCTGCAAAGGTTTTGGGTGCCACATCTTTTGACATCTGATCAAAAGTACATCACACTGATCACACCATGGGAAAATCTGTCATTGTCTGAGGCAAATTCAGCTGGTTTCCTTGAACATTTTCTAACCCAGGATGAGTATCAGGTTCTCATCACTCTGAGCCAGAGACAATCCATACAGTGGAAACACTCCTCCTTGCTTGCTCCAATGAATACCAAACACATTTCATCTACAGGAAAGGTGCCTGCCTCAGTTTTTGGGATGCAAAAGGGCCACACCATCATTGGAGAGTACAATGCTAACTTACTGAGAAAGTTACAAAAGGCTATCAAGACAAAATGTTCAGGAAAACCCCTGAAAGAGGTCTTGTTTCATCAGAACAATGCTCTAGCTCACTAGTCCTTCATTTCAGTGGCTGCTTTTGTGACTGTGGCTTTGAACTGGTTGATCGCCTTCTCTATTCTCCTGATTTGACTATCATCTGTCCCCCAACATAAAAACAGTTGCTTGAAACCAATATTACTGTGATAATGACATCATACCTGCTGTTGATGCCTTTTATAACCAACAGGATGAACAGTCTTCTTTGAATAGTCAGATGTCAGTTTATCTAGAAAAAAAATAATGCAGTCATGAATAAGAAGAGTTGAAATTAACACATGCAATGTGTCACAGCTTGAACACCAAGCCTTCATAGTCAGCCTATTAACTTTTCAGCCCTCTCTCATGATAAAAAAATGTCAAAAGTACAGATTTCCCACAATGTTCTTCGGATAGGTATTGAAATAATCATCCCTATTATAGTAAAGAGTGTTCTGTATTTATATATAATATATAGGAGACATTGTAAGTCTAATGTCAAAACAAAATGTACAATTTGTAGTGGGTATCTATAAAAAAAAATTGTGCATGTTCTAAAATATAATTTATGATAAATATATATATATATATATATATATATATATATATATATATATATATATATATATATACTAGCAGTATAGCCCGGCATTGCTCGGGTGTAATGAAAGCTTTAAAACTAATCCATGGTCCTGGAGCTCAGACTCTTTAGACATTGGCACAAAAGACTAAAAAGCAATAGTTGTTTCCAGTTAAAGCAAAACCATAGACTGAAAGAAAAATGAATGGATGTAAGTAAAATTTTGATTTCCTGGTATCGATATCAAATAAGTTTTTTTTGTCATAAACTGAATTTTGAAGGCTAAATAAGTCCTCTGAGTAAATGGTATCATGGCTGAGACTAAGAGCTACAATTATACCTACTTAGAGCCAAACCTGAAACAAAAACTAAAATAAAAGAGCTGAAAAAATACAAACATGCAGGCAGATAAACAGACACACACACAAACATCTTTCCTTTTATAGATATATATATTATCGATTTTCTGCACTATTGTAAGAACTGCAACCTTGAAACTTCTGAATATTGTTTCTTATGTCTTTGTCTATGAGTGTATCAAATTTGATTAATATTGGACCACTCCTTCTATAACCCGATTTTTTCGATTATCAATTTTCAATATTTATTGGGGGTACCTCGACACAAAACTTAGCTAAGAACACTCGCACACGCTTATAGTACAACTGTAAAATTTCAAGAAAAATTGGTTCGGCTGTTTTGGAGTCTATAGGTAATGGACACACAGACACACACACACACACACACACACACACAGACAAAGTTCCATTTATAAATAAGTTTAGATTTATATATATATATATATATATATATAGCAGTGCCTAATCATTTTATTTTTTTGTAATTATTTTATCAAGTAGTGAAGAATATGTATATATCTTCTCTATAGTAAAGACCATTGTGTTTTTATTTGTGTGTATATATATATATATATATATATATTTAAATAAATTCTTAACCAGATAAAATTTTATAATAGCAAGGAATATATAGAGATTAGATAGCATTTTATTAAGATCTAAAAAGAGACAACCATTTTCGCCCAGATCTTTATCAAGTCTTAACTCTGGGATTTTAGGCTTAAAAGGTGAAATGGGAATTGTGAAATAGGCATAAAAATAAACAAAAAAAGTTTAAGGATACTAGAGCCCAATAATAACTAAGTCCCAAAAGGCATTCTCTCTGCTTGCAGAGAGCAGACCCCCGGGACCTTATGTAAATGGACTCTAGCACCTTAAGATGAAAAAGACAGTGCGACCTAACCAAAAATGGTAAAATCATCAGCACTGAAACCAACAATGCAATTCCTGCTATTAATAACATGTTGACTTATTGATGATGCGGATGTATTCACCAACTGACTGCTGTTTGCAGAAGAGTTCAAGATTCTCAGAGGTAAATGCTGCTTGATTCTCTGATCTAAAGACTGAGATGTTCTGCCTATGTAGTCGCATCCGCAACCACACTGAAAGTTGTAAACAACAGAATTTGTATGTTGAAGAGACAAAACATCCTTACGAATAGAGGAAAGAATTGTTCATGTTGAAAATATTACACACACATTAGCAGCAAAATAACACCTACTAATGGAATAAGAAATTCGCCTAGCTAAAGCCTCACTATCTGTGCCAATAAAAGGTAGTCGCAGATAAATTGGGCATTTCTTAACAGCTAACGACTTAACCATATAAATATTCTCAATGGAATCCAAAATATCTAGTGGATACCCATTCTTGGAAAGAGTCATCTTAATAAAGTCCTTTTCACCGGGAAGGAAAGTACTGGAACAAATTTTGAGAGCCCCATAAGTTAGGGTCTTAATTAAATTAATCTTGCGTTGGTGAGGGCAAAAAGAATCCCAACACGTATACAGTCCAGTAAAAGTAGCCTTCTTGTATACCAAAGTCAAAAGTCCTACATTTTTTATGCACAAGGACATCCAAAAAGGATAAACAACAATTTGACTCCTTTTCAATAGTAAATTCTAATGACTGACGCACAAAATTTAAGCTGGTGAGGAAAAAGTCAGCTTCATCCTCATTATTAAAAAGACAAACTGTATCGTCCACATAATGATAATACATTAAAGGACATTCATTACGAGAAAATAGTCTTGCAATTGCCAACAAAAATATTTGCTAGGGATGGACCCAAAGGTGAACCCATCTTGACCCATTGATTTGTCGATACATAATATCATTGAAACTAAATTCAACTGACAAGGTGATGAATTTCATTAAATCAATAAATACCAACTCCGGAAAATCTGGAGGAAACAATGTAGATCTATAAAGAAAATCACTACATATTTTTATTGTCTCAATCAAAGGGACACAAGTGAAAAGAGAACAAATATTATAGGAGCACATGAAACAACTACGGGTGGGGGGGGGGGGTGAAAAGTTTTGTATTGATTCAACAAAAGTGAAAGAATCCTTAATACAACATTTACTAAAGTGTAATAACACAGGCTGTAACACTGAAGAGAGCCAACTAGCGACTTGATGCTGAGAAGACCCAATCATAGACAAGATTGTCATAATGGGATACCAATCTTATGGACTTTTGGTAACCCATATAAGTGGGGATGAATGGAACCAGTGGGTCTAATTAATTTCCGAAATGTATCACCCACATAACGACAATACATTAAAGGATGCTCATTACGAGATAATAACAAAGTTTTGCAATAGCCAACAAAAACATTTGCTAGGGATGGACCCAAAGGTTTACTTAGTAAACCACTTCTAACCCACTTTAACAATTGTCTTTGAAATTTTGTTTCAATAGACAAAGTATTATCATAGGTTTCATAATGGACCTAATTTCAGAAATTTCGATGTATCATTTAAAATAATGTACATCTTAGACACATACTCAGAAAGATCCAGAAGCACTACACAGGCTTCTTTATCTGGTTTAGTAATCACAAGATTGTGATTATTTTTTAAACTTCTAACCAACTGGCGGTGCTGTTCACCCCACTTAGCTTTAGCATACAAAACAGAATGTCTAGTGAGACAATGAGCATAACAATTAAGTTTCAATTTTAGGTCACTTAGAGATTCAGCTGAACACGGTTTAAGTCTTTTTATTTTGCGCAAAAAAGAACCTCAAACTCAGTGAATATCTTTTCTTGATCAGGCATTGGAAAAGGTACACAATACTCCAAGCCATGGGCAAGAATAGTTGTTTCCAACGAAAAAGGCTCATAAGAAGAATAATTAAAAATAACCCCTTTACCAGTAGGCTCCTCACTGCATGCAAATCACTTACGAACTAAATATTCTAATTTAGTTTGATTAGACAAAAACAATTTCTTAGAATTCAGTTTGTGTGAACAGCCAACTAGACGAGAAAACGAAATTCGATCAAAATAAGAGAGTATCAACATCCACATTCTTCATAGGTTGTTGTATTCAAAATTGAGAAATAGGATTCTCTTTGAAAAAATTTCAATGGTATCCCTTAAAAAACTTTCTCAATTTTTAAATTGAAATGTAATTTCAAATTCTTAATTCGAAATACAATATGGGAAGGACAAACATGTTTATTAATACACACTCTAAGAAACTGGCAGTGGAATTTTAATTTTTTGAAGTCTGCTTCAGTTTGTTTATTTAATAATTAGATATGAATAAAAACAACTTACTGTATGTGTATTCAAGTTTATAAATATAATTTCTATTGCTTATAAATTTATAAAACTCCTTTATAAAAATAATCCCTGTAAATGTATATGTACTAATATGGAAAGGAATGAAGATTTTCAATAATTTATGCAGTTTGGCTTCAAAGACTACTGGCAGCTCTGCAAAAGTGTGTTAAGCAACAGCAAATCCTTCATCCCTCCTTTAATCAATAAATTTGAGGTCCTCACAACCACAGCAAACAAGGCCGAGTGCTTTGCTTGCAGATTTTCCTCCAACTCCACATTTAACTTGTCTGGAGTGCCCACACCTGACTTACCACCTAAAATTGAGGTTCAACTGAGTGACATATACATAACCCCTTTACTGGTCTCTAACGTAATTTCAAAGCCTGACCCCAATAAGGCAATCAGAGTTGACGGAATCCTAGTTATCATCCTGAGGAAAAGTGCCCCTGAACTCTCCCCTGTCCTCTCCAAACTCTACAATTACTGCCTCTCTGATTCTTGCTTTCCTGCCTATTTGAAGTCCTCCCCTGTGGTTCCTGTCTTTAAGAACTTTGGAGAACCTTCAGACCCCTCTAATTGTTGCCCTATTAGCATCCTGCTGATTTTTGGCAAAGTTTTTGAGGATATCATCAATGCTGAAGTGGTTCAATATTTTACAGCTCATAGCCCATTCTCTGACAAGCAGTATGGCTTTTGCTTCGCCAGGCCTACCACTGATATACTAATGACCATCACCAAATACATATACCAGGTTCTTGATAAGAATGGCAAAGCTCAAGTTATTGCCCTGGATATTTCCAAAGCATTTACAAAGTTTGGCATGTTGGCCTTCTGCACAAACTACAGGGCTATGGTATATAACTGGACACTTGTTCAATTTAATTCAATCGTTCACATCAAATTGCGTAATTAAGGTCATACTGAACAGGCATGTCTCCAGATACTATTATACAAATGCGGGTGTCCATCAAGGCTCTATCCTAAGTCTTACACATTTTCTGATCTCCATTAATGATCTCCTTGATGTAATCAGATTCCAAGTAGGCATCTTTTCTGATGATACCACCATTTCCTCCTACCTCAATAAGAAATTTGCCAAGGCTGACTAAGTAAACCTCGCTGCTGATCTTGAAAAAGACCTTCAATCTGTTGTGGACTTGGGTAAGAAATGGCTTGTGAATTTTAATGCTTTCAAAACAAAGCTGCTATCCTTTAACCCCCATAAACAATCTCTTCTTCAACATGGATCATACTAATCTCCCAGAAAGCAATACACTGTGCCTCCTTGGCATCACTCTCACAACTGACCTCAAGTGGAACAACTACATTAAATCAATAGCTAAATCTACTACTAGGAAGTTCAGGTTATCATGTTAGGCCAGGCAGTTTTCTTGTCAGAATCCATCTTGCACATATACAAATCTACCATCTGTCTGTGCATTGAATATCATTGTCATATCTGGTCAGGTGCCCCTGCTATTCATCTCAGGGTTCTTGACAAAATTCAAAATAGAATTTGCAATGTAATCAGTCTTGATTCAACATCTCAACTCCAGTCATTTTCTCACCAACAGAATGTGGCTTCCCTCTGTCTCTTTTACAAATATTTTCACGGCTTCTGCCTCTTCCACATGAAATTACTCAAACTACCACACTGGCAACTTTCACGATCAAAACTGTCAAATGTAGTTGTCACTTCTGCCCCATCAGGTTCTTTTCTTGCATTTCCTGCCCATGGAATTCCCTTCCATATACTTGCTTCCCTGATTACTACAATCTCCAAGAGTTTAAGTTCAACGTCATTTGCCATCTCTTATTTTCTTGACTCCCATCTTTCTCTTATCCTTTCCTCAACTTCTTGGTCTTCTTATTTTTCTCTTTATTCTCATGTAACTCTCCTCACACCAGTATTCTCATCCTTGGTTTATTTGTGACACACCCTGTTACTTGTTCCTCTTTTTTTCACTCTCCTCTTGTGTAGCCCTCTGCGCATCAGTGGCAGTACTGCCTTGCTTGGGGTGAAACAATTATTTAAAAAAAAACAAATTTTACTTGGAATGCATCTTTTGAGTTGGACAATCTTAGAAAGGAGGAAGAGGAGGAGGAGAATGACATTCTGATATATAGTGAAAAGAGTGCATTGGGCATAAATAAATGAGGACCTCTGACCTCTAGAACTAAGTATATACCCAATCAGACTCCTTTATAAATCCAACCAATGCTTATACATAGACTCAAGTATTAAATTGACCATTGTTTATCTATTGCCTTAAGTACAATAAAAAGTATATTTTGACATTAACTTTCTGAACAAGTATATTTTGACATTAACTTTCTGAACAAAAATTGATATTGACCTAACCTAATATCAACTGAGTGCTAAGACATTAGGAGCAATTTCAGAAAAATTGGGATTGTCTAGATTTTTGAAAACATATGTAAAACTCAAATAACCATACTTTATTTTGGCAAATACATCAAGTTGTCCAATAAACCCACCACGCTGTTATTTGTTTTTTTTCCTTCTCCACTTTTTAGGCAGCTTTATTATTTCTCATCATCTTATGTTTTCTAATTTCTCTTTAGTTGATTCTCAAAGATCATGGGAAACCAATTCCTGCAATTGCTACCCACCCTTTCAAGTAAGTCAAAATCATTTTTTACTTCTTTATTCTCTTGTCACACGACCACTAATCATAATTTTTTAACCTTGTCAATGACAATCTAAACACAAATTTAAGCAACAGAATGCTTGGTTGCATATATATATATATATATATATAATAGTGGTAGAAACTAATGGATATATATATACCACAGTTTGGTAATTGTTACTTTTTATAAAGTGTTCAATACAGAAATAGAGCTTATATAGAGATATAGTTATTTGTGTCATAAAAATAACATATGTAACTGCAACTGAAAATGATGATGGTGCACTTGGTGCCGAAACCTGAAAGCTTTTGAGTTGTAGTCCCATATATTATTATTATAACACTAATAGTAATTATATCTATCTATCTATCTATCTATCTATCTATCTATCTATCTATACTAGCAGTATAGCCCAGTTAAAAATCGGTTAAGCCGTTTCGGAGTCTATAGGTAATGGACACGGACACGCACACACACACACGCACACACAGTTCTATTTATAAATAAGTTTAGATTAGATATATATATATACTAGCAGTATAGCCCGGCGTTGCTCGGGTGTAATGAAAGCTTTAAAACTAATCCATGGTCCTGGAGCTAAGACTCTTTGGACGTTGGCACAAAAGACTAAAAAGCAATAGTTGTTTCCAGTTAAAGCTAAACCTTAGACTGAAAGAAAATGAATGGATGTAAGTCAAATTTTGATTTTTCTGGTATCGATATCAAATTTTCTGCACTATTGTAAGGACTGCAACCTTGAAACTTCTGAATATCGTTTCTTATGGCCTTGTCTATGAGTGTATCAAATTTGATTAAAATTGGACCACTCTTCTATAACCCGATTTTTTCGATTATCGATTTTCGATATTTATCAGGGGTACCTTGACACAAAACCTAGCTAAGAACACTCGCAGATGCTTATAGTACAACTGTGTAGATTTTCATGAATATCGGTTCAGCCATTTTGGAGTCTATAGGTTTTGCATTGGTAGCATTGATGTTTCAAACCCAAAACCTATTCCAGACTTTGAGGTCATTATTTGATGAAGCTATATTTTAGTGGGTAGAGGGCATTAAGTATCTTGAGAAAATGAATTTGAATCATCTTTAATGTTGGTTGTAAACATTTTCTTCTGTTTCAAAAAATCCTCAAATTGTATATCTAACATTATCTCAAGGATGTGCAGATTTGTCAGGTTAACAATGTCAGGATCAGGTCAAGAACTGCAGCATATGTGCTTCACCAGAACTGCATACATTTTTTAATTTAATGTCTTTCTCCTAGACTAGTTGGCAACCAATGCTATAAGGCCCATGCTGCACTGGAGTCATATTTTTCCAAATGTATTTGTATGTTAATAAATGTAACAAATTCAATTGCAATTTTAACTTGACCCTCTGATTTCTAATTCCAAGCTTTTATCAATTGTGTATAGATCATGGAATAATTATCAGCAAGAAAAATAGAACAAAGTTCAAATTCCAGACTAGTCTATTGCATTAAATTTCAAAATGAATGACCTCAAAAAAAGCATGAATCCATTCCTTGTCTGCCCAGCTCTCTTGACTTGAATGATAGCAGGTCAAGGAGAATGACTATTCTGAATTTAAAATCAGGGAGAATACAGCTGGACATCAAACCACTATCTTTTCCAAGAATCATAAAAAAAAGGAAGCTGTGCAGAGCTATGATCCCCTATATCTTGTAGAGACATTGCATTAAAAAAAATCTTCTATAAGAATATTTGCAGCTTTTTCATTATTTTTTTTTAGATGCTGAAGATGAGGTGAAACACTCATAAAAATGTTTTTTTTATTATTATTTAGGCCATTTCTAGCCACTGGGAGTCATGCTGGGCTCCTGAAATTGTACAATTACATTGAAAAGTGAGTTTTACCTATTTTTATCTCTTGAATGTTTTTTTTTATTTTCTAAACATGGTCAGTAAATTCTGGCCATGTTCATAGTTGATATTTTTGAGCATTGGCTTTTTCTTTTATTGTTAATGCTTTCATTATTTTAGCCATATTTTATTTGTGAATGGGGCTATTGTTTACATATTTTCTTCAAGTATGTTGTGGAAGAAATTTCATCAGTTTCTCTGTGTGTTTAAATGGGTCCTAATTGAACTATGCTTTGTGTGATGTAACATGAGTCTTCTTGATGAGTATCTAGTAGTATGCCCAATATAATTATTCATGAATTTGGTTGAATCAGGAACAGAGTAACTTCAGGCTCATGTAAAATTCATATATAATATTGGTTCTTTGTAATTTTGGATTATGCAGGTAAGTTGTTGTTGTCAATGGTGAGGTTAGCTGTTTTAAATATTTTTATAATAGCTAATTGTTGTAACCCTAAAATGTTGCTGTATGAGTAATCACCAAAATGGAAGTTGGGAATAATAGTATATCAGCAAGTACAAGACTTGCATGCTGCGTGAAGTAGATACACTGCTAGTGAACTGCTAGTCAGTATAATCACTCTCCTCTATTCTACTTCAATAGTGTCCATGCATTTAAGAGGATAGGAACATATCATTCCTGTATACAGGTAGAAATATACCCTGGTTTTTAGATTGGCTCTTTCAAGAGTCAATATTTTGTTCTTTTTAAGGTTGATATCAATCCTTTCCTTATCCTTTTTCTTTTTACTATGCCTTTTTCAGACCTCTATTTCAGAAGATTTTTGCAAAATGGGCACATTGAATGTATCAAAGAGAACCTCCATAGGTTCCACCTTATTTGAAGAATTGTTCTCTTGAACTGCATGTCTTTTTTTTATTTGATTGTAGTGCCTTTTGTGCACTAATTCTGGTCCCTTAAACAGATATATCATTTTTCCAATTCTTCAGACAATAGAATTGACTTCCCAATATGTCTTATTCACCTGATAGGTGCAGTAAAAAGCCTTCTGACCAATACTGTAAAAGTCCTTCCCAATTTTTTCCCCATATGCTGTTGGGAATCAGTTTATCAAACACTGATCATATCTTATGCGCAAATATTATCTCTGCAAGAGACATGGCTGGAGGTACAGTTTTCTTCAATGTCAGTCTATGCACCTTGAACTCTCTTGACATAAATTGCATACCATTATCAGAGACAACTGAATCTGGAACTCCAAACCTTGCAAACATTTTGTGTAAAAACTGTATTACTACTTGCATGCTTGAACTGTTACATCTGAAAATCTCTGGCCATTTCAAAAAGCAATCTACAACAATAAGATAGTATGATCCATTCCTTGGGCCAAAAAAAGAAAGACATGACCATGGACGGTCAGTTTCTGGCCATGGATTAAATTTAATTGGTGGTGCCTTAGCTGCCAAAGAACAACTTTACTAAAATTTCAATGACTTTATCTTTACCAGTAAACATAGCTTCTCATTACACTCTTCATACCGGATGTACCAGAGTGTCCTACATGGAATTTCTTTAGGATCCTTTTTTGTAGTGCTAGAAGTACCACTATTCTTTTGCTGTATATAAGAACATGAGAACATTATCACATATTAAAATGAGTCTGTTTTATTCTTGTTTTTTAATTTATTTTTCATTTCAATAATGAATTTGGCATCCAGGGCTTTCTTTTTTATATCCACCAATGTTACTAGTAGTTCTTGCATGCTATTGCCCAAAATATTTTTAATCTCAACCTTCGATTGTAGAGCAGCAATAACTGTATCTTCGAAGAGTTCATTATTCCTTGGAATCAGATTGAACAATCTGTCCACATGACAGCTTACTTGATGGCAAGAACACTATTCTAAAATGATCATTTAGAAGAATAGTTCCCTATTGTTGCAATCTGTTAGCCGTATGAGTCAGTAATCCTTTTTGGACATGTAAATTATTAACAATGATTTGTGATCTGTCTGCAATGTAAATTTTCTCCCGTGAATAAATCTATGGAACTTTTTAAGGGCAAAGATAATCCCTAAACTTTCCTTCTCTATCATTGAGTAAATTTTTTCCCACTGAAAGCAGTGTTCTGGATGCATGTGTAATCGGTTTAACAGAGCCATCATCAAATTTATGCATAATACAAGCTCCAATACCATAAGCACTCACATCACATGATCAATTCTTTTTAGGATCATAGTGTACCAAATATAAGCCTGAAGTTTGTATACTTTTTATTCCTGGCATTCCGATGACCAGATCCATTTTGTGTCTTTCACAAGTTTATTTCGTGGCACTCTTAAGCAATGCATGTTTTTCACAAAAACATTGTAATAGCTAGCTAATTTCAGGAAACTTTGTAGGGAGCTGATATTTTCTGGAGCATGCATATCCTTAATAGCACTAGCTTGCAAAGGATCTAGTCTCCTAGCATCCTTGTCAATAATATGTCCCAAGTATTTAAACTTGTCCATAATAAATTCACACAATTCATCCCTTCTCTTAAGCATGTCAAAAACATTTTTCTTGTGTTCTTCCACGCCTTCACTTCTCAGCAAAATATCATCAAGGTATGTGACTGTATGTGACTTAGTATTATGTCCATGACTTACTGGAAGATTGTTGGAGTGACCTTAATGCCAAATGGCAAACAAATTGATTTATATAATCCTCTGTGTATATTTATGGTCAAAATTTGTACAGGTAAACCTCTTTTCGTATTCTGACTTGAAGACTCATTATCATCAGCCCCTCTAATTTTAATTTTAATTTTCATATTGCAATGAGATCTTTTGCGTCCTTTTTTGCCACAAAGCATTCCCTGTTTTTAAATGGACATGTAATTCTCCACAAGCATAGTAGGGGTTAGGCATAATGTCTTTTTTCTTCATGGTTTTATTTTTATGATGCACCTTTTTGATGAGTGATACTTTGCTTATTTCAGTATCTTTAGTGTCCTCCCAAATGTCTATACATCTTTTGGAGTTTATCAGAACCCTTTTCCTGATTTCCATGTCTTTCACTGACATGAAACCATGTACAAATATCAAACATTTAAAATTGTCAGGGCTTAGTTCTGCCAATTTGAATTCTTCACACTGATTATTCACAATACTAGCAAATGTAGTGAAGTCATCCTTGTCATTTTTCAGTAAATTCATACACTTCCATCGTTTTCTCTTGTAGAACAATGATGTTTTTAAGCTGAACAGCTCTGAAAGTAATGTAACAGTTTCATTAAATATTAAGTAACTTCTCTTTTTTGGTAGAATATAATTTGTATGCTCAGCATGGCCTAATTTTTATAAAACTAGTCTAACATTGTTCTAATCTGACCAATTTGTTCTCGGCTTGGAGTTAAAATGTCTTGAATATTGTTGAATTCTGTTCTGGGTGAGCCATTATTTTTTTAAATTTTTTGTTCGTTTTGCCTAATTTTTGCTTGATTTTAAAACTTTTCATGCTTAATTGAAGGATTGATTTTGTTTTCTTAGACATTTCATTGCCTGGACTTTAACTAAGTTAAAACTTATCAATTCAACAACGTTTTTTTTTGTTTTTTTTGTTTTTGTTTCCTGTTTAGGATGCGGTTTCCGGTTTTCTCTTTTCCAATCTTTTCACTCTTTTCCTTTATTATTTGTTTTTCAATTGGAGTAGATAGACTAAACTATCGGCCGGTTCACACTCCACCCACATCTATTGAACAGGTGAAGAGGCTCATCCCTTGTTTCCTGTTTAGGATGCGGTTTCCGGTTTTCTCTTTTCCAATCTTTTCACTCTTTTCCTTTATTTTTTTTTTCAATTGGAGTAGATAGACTAAACTATCGGCTGGTTCACACTCCACCCACATCTATTGAACAGGTGAAGAGGCTCATCCCTTGTTTCCTGTTTAGGATGCGGTTTCCGGTTTTCTCTTTTCCAATCTTTTCACCCTTACGTAGCCCCCTGCGCATCAGTGACGTTACCGCCTTGCTTCGGGTGATATGATTAAAAAAAAAAAAAAAAAATGTCTTCATAGCTGTGGGAATATGATGCAAAAGTTACATCTTCCTCAGGACTGTAGTTAAAATCTGTTATCGCTTTCACGATAGTATCCTGAGAAAATGAATTTGAATCATCTTTAATGTTGGTTGTAAACATTTTCTTCTGTTTCAAAAAATTCCTCAAATCTTTTGAGCCTTTGCTCAAGGTGTTTTTTGTTTCAGTTGTTGCTTTACAATTTTTAGCAACTCTTTTTTAAACTTCTTTATATTGTATTTTTCAACTGTCGATCAAAAAACATTTAATATTCTGCAAATTACTTCCACGTAACACTTTTATCCCAAGAAATCCTCTTGATATTACATGTTTTTTGCAAACTGACTTTTCAATTCCACGTACCTTTTTATTACATTTTAGTCAGAATAGTATTGTGTTTTTTTTTATTTTAACTGTTGTGTTTTGCACAACTTGTTGATATTACATAATCTTTGAAAATCCTTGAAGCTAAAAAAAATATGCTTTGCATTTTTTGTACTTTTCTGAACTTCCTTTACTAATGTTCTTTGGTGAAAACCTCTATTCACCAAAAATGACTTAGTAACTTTTTTCTGAGCATTTTTGCTGTTACTATGTTTGTGGAACATTATATTTGTGAACATTTTGTTGAGTTCTGGCCCAAAATCTTTGTCACAAAAAATTTGTGTTGGTGATATTTTTTTTTGGTTGGCCAAAATTTTTGCCTTCAAAAATCTTGTCAGCAAAAATCTTTGTCACTAAATTGTTGTATTGGTGAACACCACAATCTTCATTACCAAAATGTTGTATTTAACCAAGGCCATAATCTTTGATGTCAAAATGTTGTATTTGGCCAAAGACACAATCTTCAATGTCAAAATGTTGTATTTTGGTCCACAGCATAATCTGCATTACCAAAATATTCTATTTTGGTCAATGGCGCAATCTTTGTTGCCAATGTTGTATCTCTAAAAGGTTACTGCATGAGTAATTACCGAAATGGAGGTTGGGAATAACAATATATCAACAAGTACAAGACTCACATGCTGTGTGAAGTAGATACGCTGTTAATGAACTATTAGTCGGTAAAATCATTCTACTCTACTATCATAGCATCCACATTTAAAAGAATAGGAACATTCCATTTCTATATACAGGTAGTTATACAACACTAACTAATTTAATTTTCTTAATTTTTATTATAAATATAAATATCAGATTGTAGTTCTTCTGTGTGCCTTGTCTCTTCAATTGAACCTTCATCTTGCATTCGGTTTTCTTGTAGTTTATGTTTAATTATTTCTTTTTGCTTTCTTTAACTCTCTTTTGTAGGAGGTCTTGTCGTTTCCTTTCCATGTCTACTACCAGCACTGTATCATCTGTGTATCATATTGTTCGGATTGTGGCCACCAATGATTAATCCTGGCAGGACTTTTAGTTCTCTCAGAATTATATTGTTGTGTAGGTTGAATAGATCTGGTGAGAAGACACATCCTTGTCTTACACCCCTTTCTATTTTTGTATAGCTTTGAACTCATTTCCTGTCCATATGCAAGCGGTTTGCTACTAGTACAGATTCTTGGGATTGTAGTTAGTTGACATATTTTTATAAACTTGTAAATATAAAATTATTCTTGGAAATAAACAATAAAATAAAGACACCATTTCTTTCCTTTTTTTATGGGTAGGAATATTAAACTTTACCAAAAAGTCTACAAAATAATAATTGTATAAAACTCTTGTCTTTTTTGTTTGCTTGTCAACAGGTTGACCATTGGCAGTTGCACATTTGAGAAAGAGATGATTGAATGTTGTGCTTTCAGCCCAGATGGATATCATTTAGGTAAATGAAGTCAATCTAAAAAAAGAAAGTTGGTGGGGATAGAAATTTGCTTGCTTGTTTTTTTTTTTTTAATTTCTTTATTATTATTTTTTTCAGCTGTTGGTTTTTTCAGTGGGGTCATCCAAGTGCTTGATTCTTTCACCTTAAAAGCCACTCCTTCTGACATCCACAATTATTCCAAACAAACCATTATTCAGGTCGTCTTCTCTCACAATTCTCGTTATTTGGCTGCTGCTGTAAGTATGAAATTGTTTCTGAAGCACTTAAATAAGGAGCATTACTATAGAATGCAATGCCATTCAATTGCATTATTGTATTATAGAACATGCTTTGCCAAAATTTGTTTATTATAAAACATGCAATGCCAATCATTTTTATTATAGACATGCTTTACCAATAAATGTTATTATGAAACATACAATGCCAATAAATTTTTTATAGAATATATAATGCCAATCATTTTTATTATAGAGCACACCCTGCCAATAACTTTTATGTGTGTTGTGGTGCAGTGGATATTGGCTCGGAAAGAGAAATTGGGGAGCCGATTTTGAATTCCAGTTGAATTTCTTGCATTTACTTATGTACAAATACCCTTGGGCAGGGTATTAATCTATCGCTTCCCTCCATTTATGAGTAAAATAACTGGACAGATTGGGTTCTATAGCCTTGGCTGGCAACCAGCCTACTACAGAAAATAATGGCAACCTACTGTGGGATAATCTTCCATCCAGTTAGTCATGTCTCTTTCAAGACATGATCACCCAAGCATGTATCATGTATGGCACTTAACTGACTGGCTATTTGATGAATTGTGTTTTCATTTATATGTGATGCACAGATGTACTAGTAGATATAAGAATATTTTAGAGAACAGCTCTATTTGAAAGTGCTAGGAAGATGTGGAAGGCCATGATCGTCTATGTCCAGAAGGGATACAGCACATAGAGAAAGATTACTGGAAGAGTATAAAATTTCTGATAAATTAATACATGTTTAAAAACTGATGCTTTGGACATTTCTAATGTGATTTATTTTTTAATATTTTTTTTTATCTTTCTTCATAGATTATAATTTAATTAAATTTGATTTTAAGTTGGAGTCCACTCAATAGCGATATCATAACATTAATAATTTTCGATAAAAAAGACGTTAATTTTTTCTTTCTAAACTAATTAATAGACGATATTGTATGTTGTGGTACAATAGAATATCAGCTCAGAATGAGAAATTGGAGTGCTGAGTGCTGAATTCATTGCAATCACTTTTTTTTTTTTTTAATCATTTCACCCCGAGCAAGGCGGAAACACCACTGATATGCAGGGGGCTACATAAATGTAAAAAGATTAATTAGAAAAGAGTGAGGAGTACAAACTAGTTAGAAAGGAACAACAGAAAGCTGAGAAAGCAGGTGCGATGACAGATACATAGGTGGAGAGAAAGGAAAGGTTATACAGGAGTGGGGAGAGAGCTAGAGTCCAGTGGTTAGTAGATGAGTATTGACTTTGCATTTAAATTTCTGGAGGTTGTAGCCGTCAGGAAAGCAAGAATACGGGAACGAGTTCCACAGGCAGGAAGTGCGAGAGAAGAAGCTGCAGGAGTAGAATTGTCGTCTGCATTTGGCTAACCTGACTGTGAATGGGTGGGACCCAATTGCCAGTCTGGTTGCACGAGTAAACACCTGTTGAGGAGGCATCAGTGACTTAAGTTCGTCTGAGCAGAGGCCATGAAAGTATTTATAGAACAGACAAAGGGAGGCCACATTTCGACAATGGGGAAGTGGCTGCAGTCGAGCCGCCAGATCAGAACCTATCACATTACAGACTCTCCTTTGGAGCCTGTCAAGAACACTGAGGAGAACGGCAGGGGCACCTGACCATAAATGGCAGCAGTACTCCATGCACGGACAGATGGTTGACTTGTATATATGCAGGATGGATTCAGGTGGAAAAAACATCCTGGATCGACATAGTGACCCAACCTTCTTAGCAGTAGATTTTGCTATGGATTCAATATAGTGGTTCCATTTGAGGTCTGAGGAGAGGGTAAGGCCAAGGAGGTGTAGTGTATTACTCTCCGGGAGAATTGCTTGGTCCATGGTTATGGGAGGCAGGAGAGGTTGTCTGTAATGGTTGACAGACAACAGCTTGGTCTTAGATGAATTGAAGTTGACAAGCCACTTCTTGCCCCAGTTCACCACAGAGTGTAGATCCTGCTCAAGGTCAGCAGCGAGATTATGTCTGTCCGCCACGACAGGTTTCTTACTGGTGCGGGAGTATATTGTAGTGTCATCTGCGTAGATGCCTACTTGGGACTTGATCTCATCTGGGAGGTCGTTGATGAAAATAAGGAAGAGCGTCGGGCCCAGGATAGAGCCCTGTGGGACACCAGCATTCGTGCTGTAGGATGAAGACGCACGCCCATTCAAAACGACCTTCATTTTGCGGTTATTTAAGAAAGATTGGATTAGGTCAAGTAGGCGACCGGTAATACCATAACCGCGTAGTTTGCATAGGAGACCAGAGTGCCAAACCCTGTCAAAAGCCTTGGAGATGTCCAGAGCAACCACGCGAGCCTCGTCAGACTCTTCAAGGGCCTGTAGCATGTACTCCATTACAGTTGTTAGCAGGTCGGCCGGGACCTGGCAAAGTGGAATCCATATTGCCTGTCGGAGAACAGTTTGTGGGCGGTGAGATGATGAACTATTTCAGCATTGATTATAGCCTCGAATACTTTCCCGAATATTGGTAGAAGACTGATAGGGCGATAGTTGGATGGGTCCAAGGGTTCACCACAATTCTTAAATACAGGAACGACTGAAGAGAATTTCCAGCATGCAGGAAAGCAGGAAGCAGAAAGGCAGTAGGTAAATAGTTTAGAGAGGACAGGGGAAAGTTCAGGAGCACACCTCTTAAGGAATATCACCGGGATTCCATCATCTCCACATGCCTTATGGGGGTCGAGTTTTGAAATTACTCTGGATACTACTGTCGGGGTAATGTATACGTCGTGCAGTTTGGCCTCAGTTCTAATAGGGAAGTCGGGTGAGTGTACTCCGGACGAGTCGAATGTGGAGTTGGATGAGAATCTGTGGGCAAAGCACTCAGCTTTGTCTGCAGATGACGTGAGAACCTCAAATCCATGGATTAAAGGAGGTATTGAGGATTTCCTATTGTTGAGCACTCGTTTACGAATCCTCCAATAGTCCTTGGAGCCGAACTTGCGGTCAGCTATGTGCTGTCACATTCTCTCAGCAAACAACTGTTTGGCGTCATTTAGGGTTCTCTTGCACTCATTGCGAGCAGATGTGAACAGGCGCCTATTGTGATCAGTTGACTGTCTCCTGAATAGACGGAAGTAATGGTTCCTGTGGGCAATGGCAGCTGAGCAGGCCGGAGAGAACCACGGAGAGGAATGAGGTTTTAAGCAATACTTCCTGGTGGGTATGAAGGCATCAATGCCAGCTTTCACCCATGACGAGACCTCAGAGGCACAGTCATCAACTGATAGGTCGAACACTTTTCCCCAAGGGACGTCGCAGAGGAAATCGCGAAAGGCATCCCAGTCAGCTTTTTGGTAGAGGTAGGAGGTCCTATAGGTAGGGGGCTCCTGGGGGGAATACACTTGGGAAAGATATGAATCCATTTCTTCTCCCTCCAGCTATGGGTTGAATAGCAGCACAGATGGCAACCCACTACAGGAAAATCTTCTGAATGCTCTCTTCCAACATGCTTTGAGCCAGCATGGAAGAGTTGGCTCATAGAATTAATATGAGAATAAATATCTCAGTCTGCAACATTGCAAATTAAGTGAATGCTTATATCATTGTAATATAGTCTGCTATAATTTGCATCTTGACATTGAAGTTAAGCAATGTTGAGCCTGATCAGTACCTAGATGAGTGACCACGTGGGAATATTGGATGCTCTAAGCTTAGATGTGCAGGTGGCATAATGGGTATTGGCTCAGAATTGGATGTCAAAGAGCTGAGTTCTAATTCCAGTCAGGTTCAACACTTATGCACAAATAACTATGGGGAAGGTAGTAATCTACCTCTTCTCTCTCAGGTATGAGGTAATTAGTAAGATTATAACATTATAATGTCCAAAAAAGTCTTACAACTTAAAAGTATTTTCTGTCTTTAAACAACCTGCAAAAGGTTGATAATATATAAAATAAAACAAATCAATCCATCTTCTTTCTCTATCTGTGCACATCATTATGGTTGTAGAGATAAATTGAGTGAAATAGAGAGATTACAACAGTTGTGTGGATGCATTGGATTTTCCTCAAACAAGAGGGAAGAATAAGAGAAGCTATGAAAAAGCATGACTGAAGGTGTGCTCATCTGTGTATGAATCTCCTATTTCATATGTTTGTATTTGTGAGGTTCTTATGCAAGCTGCTTCATAACTGTTCTTTATATGTTGATTTCATGGTGTACAGTCAAGTTTAGGGCCTGGTCTACTCTGTACTATTTTGCATTGTATTCAATGTGACATGAGCTTTGTGGGGGACTGAAAAGTTCCCCAGATCTGAAGACAATGCATCATATCTCTAAGGCATCCACTGGGCAAAGGAAATGAAAAATGAGGAAACTTTTGTACACTTTCCTTTTATATTGGTCGTCCTGACTATGACCGTGAACTACATCTGGCAGCAACGAGACTGGTAGTTTTGAGGAGTGTGGAACCACCTCTTAACTACTGTTCTCAGGTCCACTCTGACCTAGGGTAGTAGTACCTGTTAGCGTCTGAGCTACAGGTAAATGGCAAACTGTCAAACAAAAATTAACATTATTTTTTTCTAATAAAATGACCATCAATACAACATTAAAAAAATTTAAAACTACATTTTATAGTAAAATTGTCAGCAATACATTTTCATAAAAAATTACCAACAATAGATTTAATCATCTGCAGATTATATATATATATATATATGTATGTATATATATATATATATATATATATATATATAGGTTTTTATCAAGCCTATATGACACAATTTTTGATTCATCGCAAACAACCATATCTGCTCTGAAATGTATCATAATGTCAACAAATGTAAACATGTTACGGAAATTAATATATATAATTATATAGGCTTGATAAAAACCTCGTTTAGACTGGAGGCTATTCGTGGTTGAGAGGTCCAAGACATTGCCAGATCAAATGGTAGCTTCCCCTATGTAAATAGGGGTCACAGGTTCGAATCCTGCCGAATAGTACACATTTTCGTAATAACAATTTATCGTAAATAATCAGGCCGGTAGATATAAATATATAATACTGTTTAATTAAAAAAACAGAATATCTACTTAAATACGAGTATCGCTAAAAAATAATGTTCAAACAATTCATTTAATATATATATATATATATATATATATATATATATATAAAACACGTTTACCCTGAAAGTATAAAATTATGTAAAAAATATTTTTAGTTGAAAGCATAAAATATTACAAAATACAAAATATTTCGATTTCAGCATTAAATAACCCATAGAGGTGTTGATATACTGCTAAACAAATTCAGCCAACCAACGTTTATATTGCTTTAGCAATACCATCTAGCAGTTATCAGAATTTCTTTGGCAGACAAGATAAAATGAGGCTGTACTCAAATATGAAATCTGATAATCTTAACATCTTAAACAACAACTTTCACATTCATCTGTGTGAAGGTTTGTTTAGAAAAACAAACAGCCTTGATCAACATGGAAAGAATGGTGGCTCAAAAATCTGTTTTTAAATTTGTAATCACCTCAATTTCTTTTCTTTTCTTGTTTAATACAGAAAAAAAATCCAACTAATCTAGTTCCTTTTTATAACCTCATTAAAAGCGATAGGATTTTTTAAAACTCATTTCACCCAAAGTAAGCCAATAAAGCCACAAAGATGCAAAGGTTTACTGCATGCAAAAGAATGTAAGAAAAAAAATTATTAAGGGAAGAGAACAATAAAAGAACAGAAATTAAGATCGCAGAAGATAATAACTGACATTGCATTTAAATTTTTGGAAATCAAAGATCACTGAAAAGAAAGTAGCCAGTTCCACAAGTGAGAAATTCGAAAGAGGAAACTGTTAGTTCAGAACTTACAATTTTTTTTTTTCAAATCCCAATTTGAGAAATTTGTCTTCACTATTTCTTTTGATTATTTAACCCTAAGTAAGGCAATAAAGTCACTAAGACACAAATAGTTACTGGGTATTAGAGAATAAAGAAAAAATATGTGAAGGTGTGAGAACAATAAAACAGCAGGAATCAGAAAATAACAATTAACATTTAAATAAGGAAGAAGCCAGAAAAGTTTCACAAACAGGAAGTTCAATAGGAGAAACTGTCATCCTAGAATTTACAGTTGCAGTTGCACTTTGCCATTTCAACTGTAAAATGAGACTTTGTCACCAATCTAGCACTATCCGCCTGTGTATTGAATATTGCTGCCGTATCTGGCCGGGTGCCCCTGCTGCTCTCCTTGGGCTTCTTGACAAAATACAAAGGAGGATCTATAACGTGGTTGATACTGACTTGGCAGACCGGCTGCAGCCGCTCTCTCACCGGCGTGATGTGGCTTCCCTGTGCCTCTTCTACAAGTACTTTCATGGCTTCTGCTCCGATGAGCTTAGATCACTGGTGCCGCCTAAGCAGGAATTTACACGAGATACTAGATTAGCAACTAGGTCCCACCCTTTTACAGTTAAACAAATAAGATGTAACCGTAAATTCTACTCCAACAGCTTCTTTTCTCGCGCTTTCCCGACAGTTACAATCTCCAGGTGTTTAAATGTAGGGTCAATAGACACCTCCTATCACACTAACTCCCAACTATTCTCACAACACTCTCATCTACCCAACCCTCATTCTCAGTGTCCTTACCCGCCTATCACCCACCCTCTGTCATTTCCTATATTTAATCAGCCTTTCTCCACTCTACGTAGCCCCCTGCACAGTAGTGGCAGTGACATGCCTTGCTCGGGGTGAAACACTTATAAAAAAAACAAAAAAAAAACACTTAAATTCATAGAATCTAGATACCATAAAGGAAAGTTCAGAATAATTAGCATGAAAATAATTATTGAAAAGGCACAGGAAAGCTACATTACGGTAGCGGGAAAAGGACTGAAGTGAAATCTTAGTACTTGTATCCACCTTCATAACATCTGAAACAGAAACAACAGCTCAAGAATATTAATTATATACACATATATATATATATATATATAGTCATTCACAGATAGTCCTGTTTTGCAGTATCACAGCTTATCAGTACAGTTAGACATCCTATTGTTTCCAGCCAAGATTGAAACTCGAGCAATTTGACATCAGTTGGAGATTCTGCCTCTAAGCTAGAGGTAGGCAGATGTTAGTGTGTTATATACACAATGAATACAAACGTCAGTAGCCAAGAACGTTCAATATGTTAATGAAGAACAATGTGTAAATAGCGGTGAGTAGCTACTGTTTTTAAAGTCTACCATTTCCCCAGAGTGCTCAATCAATGGGTAAGAGTGTAAATAGTCATCTGCAAACAGCCATATATATATATATATATATATATATATATAGTATATCGAGGCAGCAAGTAATTTTCTAGACATATGCTATTAAATATAAGAGACAATGAATGTCTATTATGTTTAATCATGAGCCGTTCTAAATCGTATTTTTGCTTTGATTTCAGTTGAAAATAAAGACAAAAATTCTCCAACATTTGGATAATTATTTATTGGTTTTCTTCTAAGCTTTCGGCTCACAGGAGCCATCTTCAGAGAGGTTGTTTAAACTGAAATATTATAAAATCCACCATCACCGACAATTTTATTTTGTGTTGACATAAAACTCCGCTTGGCAACGGCAATAGTTACCAAAAATAATAAACGCAGTTCTTAAGTTTGCGATGCGGTTTTATGACGTCACACCGCGGGATAGCACGGAATGACAACAAAACCATGTAGTCAAATGCATATGTAATATGTTATTTCCTGTTTTAAAGTTGATTTTATTGAGTGTTGGTTGTTTTGATTTGATGTACATGGCCTCCAATATCTGCAGGTTCCTCTTACTGTGTGTATGAGTAAGGATCACCGTATTGTTGACCAAAATCTGTCTGATATTACCTACATGTTTATGTTTTTCAGAGAAATGTTGTTTAATAGTACTCTGATCAGAAAGATGACATGTAAGTCTACGGGAGAGCGTGGTTGTAGTAAAACCAATATATGTACTAGGTTTTTGATTAGTATCAGAGATGCAATCTCTGAATGGGCATGTAAATTGGTACACTACATTGGTTTTTTGTAGAGAATTTAGTTTAGTGCTTGTTGGGTTATTATAGACTATGAGGTCAATTGTTTTAAACTTTTTATAATATATAATGAGTTTAATTTGATTATTACATTCTATTATATTATTATTATAATATCATTATATTAAAATCGTCGGTGATGGTGGATTTTATAATATTTTTTTTTTATAATGTTTTTAAAGTCTACCATTTCCCCAGAGTGCTCAATCAATGGGTAAGAGTGTAAATAGTCATCTGCAGACAGCCATATATATATATAACATAGTGATGATCCATGTATACTGTCTTAATATGTATAGGAAAGAATATTAAAAAGTTTTGAATTTAAAAATGTACTTTTTTTGGACAGTATTTGTTTATTTTTATTATTGCATTTATATTTCAGACTGCCCTCGGTCCTTCATCAGAAACAAGTGATTTTTAAATTTGAAAAATCACTTGTTTCTGATGAAGGACCAAGGGTGGTCTGAAATATAAATACATTAATAAAAATAAACAAATACTGTCCAAAAAAAGTACATTTTTAAATTCAAAACTTTTTAATATTCTTTCCTATATATATATATATATATATATATATATAAGGAAGGGAAAGAACAGATAGATTAAAACCCACTGTCCATGCATTTACTTTTATAAAGAGTGCTCAATACAAAGAAGAGCTTAATATTGTAATTTTGTTATTACAATGGTTTATAAAAGTATTAAAAACTATTTTACTGAAATAAATGACACACAAAATACTTAATCTGGTTTTCATAACTACAATATACCTTAGTATACCATAATTACTTAATTCTAATTCTAACCTGAACAATCTAGCCCTTTTACAGATGAGGTAGTACAAAAATCAAATTTAAAAAAAAAACTAAAATTCAACCTGGTGTTAGAAATTATTGTCTACCCATTTAAATAATATATGGTCCCACTGTATCTTACCCAGACAAAATTGAAGTGTCATGCCATGACATCAGGCTACTCTGCTTCCTTGTGGAACCCAAATCTTCAACTTCATAGTTCAACCTAATTCTCAATTTTGATTGAACAATATTGACAAGCATATTCTCCAAATACCACTCCTTAATTTTTTAAATAACTATAAATTCATTGTATATTTTATAAATAAATCATTTTTACTATTTATTTTGAAATATCACCTGAAGAAGAACAGTATTGTTCTGAAACATGAAAATGTTTGTTTAGTAATATAATGCTTTTATAAATCATTGTAATAACAAAAATACAATATATAAATATATATATATATATATTGGAGTCATAGATAGTCTTTAAATATGTACATGAAATAAACTTTGGAGTAAAGTTCTGTAAGAAAATAAAAACAATTTTGATTCAACTGAATATATAATAATATTCATAATGATGTCAGAGTTACTCTTTATATGCATAGATAAAATAAGATTCAGATTAAAAGGCAGAAAAAAACGAAACTTCTTTTGATTACACCTAATTATATAACAAAAACTTAATAATATAGTCGAATCATTGATAGTCTTCAGATGTCTCCATGAAATAAGCTTTCAACTAAAGGTTTGTAAGAAAATGAAAATACTGTTGATACACCTGAATACATAATAACAACATAGTGTAATCATTGATAGTCTTTAGACATGTTCTTGAAATAAGCTTTGGACTAAATGGCAGAAAAAACGAAAATATTTTTGATACGCCTGTCACTCTTTCTCATAACTTTCCTCCTATGTAACCCCCTGCAAAACAGTAGCAGTAAAATGCCTTACTTGGGGTGATATGATTATAAAAAAAAATCCTTGTAGTATATATAACGAGTAAATCTGAACTCAGAACAACAGTAAAAGTACTAAGCTTTATTCAACTAAAATAAAACTCAAATGAAAATAGAAAAGTGTTAGTTAAATAAGTTTGGTAGAGTCTATTTTCATATAGTGGGTACTTAGAACACTACTACATCCTTTGCTTCTGGGAAAATGCAAAATTACCATCCATAACAACCTGGGTTTTGTCTTCTCCTTAATTAGGAGTTGTACCTTCCTCTGGTTTGAGGACAACTGGGGTACACTTATCTGGTTCCATTGTGGAAAACTCTGGTTTTAACTCCATTTCAGTGCAGGGAGCTAAATCACAAACAGATACAGTAGACTCTCTTCCATTTGGATACTTTATGTTGGCATTAGTTGGATTACTATTTAGAAGTTCGACTTGGTCCACATAAGGATCAGTTTTGTTATTTCTTACAAACCTTCTTAATAATACCGGACATGGTGACCTCAGCCAGGATGGGAGAGAACTATCATGTGATGAATGGTGCGGGAATGAAAAAAACGTTTGTGTGGGATAGTATTTATAGAAGTACATAGCAATGATCTTACAGAGTGTAGCACTTCTGGAAGCACCAATTTACAGTACTTTTCAGTTAAGTTTTGTGATCTAAGGGCTAACTGAATCATCTTCCATCTAGTGCCATTAAATCATTCAACCTATGCATTGCCAGTTAGGTGATATGGTGTGGTTTTACTTGTTGCAAGCCCTTTTCTGTAGACATGAAAGACGCCCCTCTGTCAGAGTGTATGTAGCAGGCATCCCAGTTAAACTGAACAAATGATCTAACGACTTTATTCTTATGGTAGTGTGCACGTTTGGACATGGAAAGATGAATGAAAACTGCGAGTATTCGTCAATTATTACTAGAAAATACATATTGTATGTAACAAAAAGTATGGGTCCCTTGAATCAATACTTAGTCATTCCATGGGTCCAGTCACTTTGATAAGAGGGTTTTCTGGTGAGTTATAGAAACAAAGTTTAATCTCAGCACAGATTCTGCAAGAAGAATGCACCCTTTTCACCCCCTCTGTAAAAAAAAAGGAGGATTCTTGCTCTAACAAAGTGTAACCCTATTTCCAGATGGCTGGTATTAATTTTTTTATTGATTTTAAAGATAAGAAGAGATTTCTCTAAAATTAGAAAATACAATTACTTCTGTCAGGAAAAAGTAACTGAATTGATTGAATCTGTGTAAATGGATCATAGACATAGCATGTTTTGGGGCTTAAGGCCTATCACGTTGAATGCACTGGTTCTCGCTCGATCACCGAAGTTAAGCAACGTTGAGCCTGGTCAGTACTTAGATGGGTGACCGCTTGGGAATACCAGGTGCTGTAAGCGTATAGTAATGGATGTGCATTGTGGTGCAGTGGATATCGGCTCGGAAAGAGAAATCAGTGAGTTGAGTTCGAATTCCAGTTGAATACCCTGCATTCACTTAAGCACTGGTACCCTTGGGAAAGGTATTAATCTGTCCCTTCTCTCCAGTTATGGGTTAAATAACAGAGTAGGACTTGGGGACCCTGCCCTTAAAAACAAATCCCAATGAATCTTGATACTCGAAAAGAAAAAGTATTACTAGACACAAAAATTTCTATAAACAACACTAAATTGTTGGAAGAAAAAGGTATTACCAGCAATAAATAAAGTTTAGTTGGCAATAAATGACCCACCGAAGTTAATTTGCCATAAAAACAAAACAATCAACCAACAAATCATCCTGTTTTGATGATTGCGTGACTCTAGGTCAAACTGGATTGTGAGAATTTCCTGTTTTGGGCTACCTGAGTTTTTGGTACGGACAGGCAAGTAATAAAAGAAAGTAAGTTCTCTCCCCTTCAGCAGTGAAGGGCTGAAGACTCAGTCAAAATGGATAACTGATATTATTTTCATTTCGAGCTGGTAAGAATTATACAGTGAGGGAAAATTAAACTCCCATTGTGCCTTTTCAATAAAACCGAGATGGGAAACGAAATTAGCAGAATTGGGTCCATGATTTGAAGAAAATGGTTGATCTGAAATCAGCCTGTTGCTAGAGTTGACTCAGCAAATCACTGTCTCTGAGAACATTGTTACTGTAATGAATTATTGAAATACCAGCCAACTGATTTCGTGCCACCAAGCTTTGACTTGCTTATTATTGTGTATATAATTGATATATAAACATACATAAAACTACACTGGTGGTGTTGCAGTGTTGTACTGATTATATTGTGTTTGCCAGTTATCAGCTACCACAGATTGCATTATATCTGATCTTAACTATGTACCAACTTCTCACATGTCTGGACTAACCTAGCCAGGTGATAACAGGCAATCCTACTTTGGCTGGTTCAACATCAAACACAATGTGGGTAGATTGGTTGAGGTTCAGAAATGATTGGCTCAGGTACACTGGGGATTGTGTCATAAAGTATAAGACTCTAGTAATTCCTGGATGGCATAGTCCATTATGAATGTTGACAGGGGCGAAAGAGTTAATGACTGAGCAAGTGTAAGTGTGTCAAAAACTACATTTTCCTAGCCAGGGTGGTATTTCATTCCATAGTCAAAGATTGCGATTTCTAGCTACCACTCTTACATCTGTGCCTTCTTACTTTTTGTGCCCTTTTCATTGGAAAACATGAAAGCCACCAATCTCTGATCAGTAATCAGAGTAAAATGTGACTCTACTACTGAACCGACTCAATAATTGTCATGGCTTTCTTTTTTATGTCATACTTCAATTTGCTTTTTTTTAGTGTTTTCAACAGGAAGTTACTGGACCTCTACCTTGGTTAAGGCTAGCGGAAATGACTACATTTGATGCATCACATTCCACCTCGAATGGTAGACTTTGGTCAGTTTGTTTTAGTGCAGCCACCACCAGTTCTTGTTTTATTCAATTAATCACTTTGAATGCTTCTTTTTTAAGTGCGAATTTTGTATTTTCTACTACTCTTTGAATTTTTTTAGAAAGCTTATATATCCATTTTGCATAATACACAAATATGCCCAGTGCTCTTTTGACTGACTTCAAGTTTTCTGGGGGAGGTAGATTTTTGAAGGGACATAATCTTTCTGAATCAGGCTTAATAATTCCACCGCTGATATAGTATTCTAAAATACTGATGGACCAAACTGAAGTTGTACACTTTGATTTGTTGAGGGTAATTTTTGCCTTTGCAATACCCTCTAGGAATCTTTTCACATTTTGGTTGTGTTCTGTCTGTGTGCATCCTGCAATAGTAATGTCATCAATATAAGGAAAAGTACCACATAGTTTTTCTTTCATCATGATTTTGTCTCTAGCTCTCTGGAACGAATCAATTCCATTTTTGACCCCAAAGGGAATCCAACAGAATTGAAACAAATGACAATTCGCCTCAAAAGCAGTGTATTTTCTATCTGATACTTTAAGAGGCACCTTTTGAGGTTGAATGAAGAAAAGATGTATTTAACAAGGGCGTTGATCATTTTATCAGTTTTTGGTAGGGGTTGACATGCTTAATTTTGATTTCTTAACACATATGAAATCTTTTAAAGTCCTTTTCAATGATCAAGTTTGAATCCATTTCGCCATCTCTCCGCTTCTTCACTTTTTCACTATCCTCCATAACAATGTCTAGATAGCCATCCTATCACATAATCTACTCTCTCTCTCTCTTAACTCCCCCTCCCACTGTTCTTTTTTATTTCTTTTCCATTTCTTTTTTTTTCTTTTCAAGTGAATACCTGGTAGCTGAATTTCTATTAAGTGACCTTGCGGTGTATTAATTTTTTTCTTGAATTTGCAATAATAATAAAGAGTTGTTTTTTTTTTGTTGCTCATAAAGCAAGGATTCCTCGCAGAAATGATAATACAACACTTGATTTTCAAAGTTTTCTTTGAAAATATACATATTTGGTTCTGTGAATAACCAAATACATTGAGCTCTCTCTTGGATCATTTTTAATGTTAATGAAATTAATACTAACAGGATCTCATTTTGGATTTTAACTATATGCCATTTTCTGTTTAGATTCAAATATATATATATAAACTTATTTATAAATGGAACTTTGTCTGTGTGTGTGTATATGTGTGTGTGTGTCTGTGTGTCCGTTACGTATATACTCCAAAATGGCTGAATAGATTTTCTTGAAAATTTACACAGTTGTACTATAAGCGTCTGCGAGTGTTCTTAGCTAGGTTTTGTGTTGAGGTACCCCTGATAAATATGGAAAATCGATAATCGAAAAAATCAGGTTATAGGAGTGATCCGATTTTAATCAAATTTGATACACTCATAGACAAAGACATAAGAAGCGATATTCAGAAGTTTCAAGGTTGCAGTTCTTACAATAGTGCAGAAAATCAATAATATATATATATATAAAAGGCAAGATGTTTGTGTGTCAGTCTACGGTTTCGCTTTAACTGGAAATAACTATTGCTTTTTAGTCTTTTGTGTCAACGTCCAAAGAGTCTGAGCTCCAGGACCATGGATTAGTTTTAAAGCTATCATTACACCTGAGCAATGCCGGGCTATACTGCTAGTATATATATATATATATATTTTAATTCAGATACTTCAATCCAAGGGAAAAAAGCAGGAAGGTAAATTCCAAAAAACCCGATCCTAATTAATATTAAAAATTTATTTTAATATTAAAAAATGATACAGGAAGAGAGCTCCATGTAATAAAATATTACAGAGCAAATATATATTAAAAAAGGATTAATTCAAAGATGATGAATGGCCATTTCGATATAAAGATCCCCACGGGGGACGACACATCACCTCAGCAACAGAAAAAACCTTTCAGAAACTGGAGAAAAATTAGTCTACTTTTCCTTTTTAAATAGATTGCAAAGAAATTAAAAAATAAATAATAAAATAAAATAAAAATAAAAATAAAGGGAAAGAAAAAGAAAAAGAAAACGAAAAAGAAAAAGAAAAAGATAGAATAAAATCAAATAAATAAGAAAAGAAAAAAAATTGACATCGTCTGGGTTCGCAAAAAAAAGGGAGAATGTAACTAAAAATTAACAGACAGCTGTGTTAAATCGACGTAAGTTTAAGCAACACGGAAAAAAGGTGGTAAGAGAGATAAAAGAAGGAAGGGAGGGAAAAAGAAAGAAACTAAAGAAAAAAATTTTTTAAATATTACAGATGTTGGACAAATTCAAAAACCTATTGTCTCTCTTTTCATCAGTGCAACACGATAGAAGTATATATATATATATATATATATACTTCTATCGTGTTGCACTGATGAAAAGAGAGACAATAGTGAGGGGATGTCTGATCAGTTCATTAGAGGCACAATAGTGAGGTAGTGGCAGTGGCTCAGTTTATTTTCTTTACTATCAGTTTTGAAAGCTCTTGCTTGATGTTTTATATTTTGCAATAATCATGTCGTCAAGTAGTAAAGAATATATATATATCTTCTCTATTATAATAAAGGCTGGTTTGTATTTATTTGTGTCTATATATATATTTCTCTCCTGTCATGCTCAGGGGTTTGCATTATTTTGTTTTGTTTTTTTCTTATGTCTTAATGTAAAATACTCAATAATAGGGGTCCTGGATATGACGATAAACTGCATCCGGCAGTAAGGCCTCGGATTGGGTAATTGAGAGAAGCATGAAACCACCTCTTAATTGCTGTTGTTCCCAGGCCCACCTTGACCTGGAGCGGTAGCACCTGTTAGGGTCCCAGCTATGGGCAAATAGTTAATCCCCAAAGCACCATGAAAATATAAAAATACTTTTTATAGAAATATATAGATATATTGAAGGAAAAATATTACCAACAATACATATTTGAAGGAAAAAAGAAATTGCCTTAATATGTTTTTCAAGAAAAAAAATTGCCATAATACATTTTTGAACAAAAAAAATTGCTATAATACATTTTTGAAAGAAAAAAATTACCAGCAATACATTTTTGAATACAAAACTAGAAGACGTCTTCAGTTTTCTGCAATAAAAATTTTTCATCACAATCTGACTAAATCAACCCTCTCACTATAACCGAGCATTAAAATACAAAACCTTAAAACCCCACCTTTTTAGAATTAAATAACACACAGAGGTTGATATGCCGTTAAACAAAACTCAATAGTAGGTGCATCAATATATATGTTGCCACCATATTAGACAGCATATCAATATAAATATTTTTCCATCATTGTTTTGACACAGGTTAACTCATATATAATACTAATATAAGTCATCAATAGTCATTATAATGTAGATGAAATAAGCTTTGTAGTAAATGACAGTAAAAATCATAAATACTTTATTATACCTTAATAACATATATGATGAATAGACACGTCTGTCAACACCAGTTACATCAAATTTTTTTCACCTGTTAGCAATGGGACAGTTTGGCATGTCTAGATACAAGCTTCTCTGCAACTGCTCAAAATCTGGGTTTTCGTAAGATGTTTCATGCCAATAAAAGCAATGGGAAAACTAGTAGTTGGCAAGACTCATGTCTTGTGAAATCTGTCCTATGGGCATTTTGTTCTTAAAGTTTCTGTGGTCTTGTTATTTTTTCTCTCCCAACTTTTTTACCTCTCTGCCTTTTACCCCTGTAGTTGCTGGAAGAGGAATTGGTTAGGTGGTTTCCTCTAACCTCAACACACTCTTACCGTACATTATAACAACATATTAGGGTCAGTACTGACATCCCAAGAAGTCAGCTGGATAATCAGGTAGTTTTGTTGCTATGAATAAGTAAAAAAAGAAAACAAGAAATGTGTGTGTTTGTGGACACTCAGCTAAGGATTGCTTCTCAATGTACTGGTGTTCTTTTCTGACCACGGATAATTGATCTTTTCACTAATAAATATTCTACATGTCCCTGTCCACCACACTTAGCCAATCAAGATTTGCAAAACATCTTACAAAATTATTCCAATAAACAATTTGGTGTGCATTGTGGTGCATTGGATATCAGCTCGAAATAAGAAATTGTGGAGCCGAGTTCAAATTCCAGTAGAATTCCTTGCATTCACTTACGCACAAATACCCTTGGGAAAGGTATTGATCCATCTCTTCCCTCCAGTTATGGGTTAAGTAATAGAACAGATTGGGTTCTATAGTCTTGGCTGGCAACCAATCTACTGCAGAAAGCAGTAGTAACCTACTGCGGGATAATCTTCTGCCCAGTCAGTCATGTCTCTTTTGAGACATGATGCCCCAAAGCGTGTGTATCATGTATGGCACTTAACTGACTCTGTGGATGAGCATTGTCGTACTATGGATATTGATTTGGAACAAAAAATCAGAGAGTAAAATTTGAATTCCAGTTGAATCCGTTGCATTCACTTATATGCAAATACTTTTGGAAAAGATATAAATCAGTTGCTTTACCCTCCAGATTGGGTTCTATAGCCTTGGTTGGCAACAAGTATACTGCAAAAAGTAATGGCTACCTAGTGCTAGAAAAAACTTCTGCCCAGCCAGTTATGTCTCTTTCAAGACATGATCGCCCATGCATGTTTCCCGTATTGTATTTAACTGACTGACTGACTCTCTCTCCATTTAATCAAAGCGAATATCTTTAATTGTGATAACACAAAGAACTGTATCTTTATTCTCATATCCAGGATTCTGGCTTTACAACATCATTGCTGAAGAAAGAAGATTCTACATTCATCTTCATTGGACGTTATCGCGCACATTACAAGCCAATCCGAGAGCTGATGTTTGGAGAGAAATTTGACGATGAAGAACCCCGGTTGCTCTCTCTTGGAGAAGACAGGATGTTGGTAAGCAATTCAGTTTATATTGATTGATTCAAATTTATTGAAGTCTAACCTTTCATCTTTTTGTCTAATTGTAGAGAATTTTTTGTTGTAATGTTTTAGAGAATTCATGTTTTGAGAATTAAAACAATGCCTCCTTCAAGTGTTTGTTGATCTGGATAGCCTTCAAGGCATTTCAAACTGAACCCATTATTTAATCTACAGGGATATATTGTTCTCGTTCACATGTCCATGTTCTATGGATATCTTGTCTTGTGCTTTATTACTTGATCCACAAGAAAATAGCCCAATGGATTAAGGTGTAGTTTTGTGAATTCATTAGCATAGTAATTGTAAGTTCAATTCCTGTGCCAGGCTGTACAGACATAGACTCAGTGGTAACAAGGTGAACAGTAACTGAGCAGTGCTAAATAAGAACAAGGTGAGATATTCTTAGATATAGACAACAGAATTTGAACAATCTATCCCTGTAGATTAAATAAAGGTTTTGTTCAACATTTTGTGATGGTTACACAGATTGACAAACACCTGAAGAAAGATGAAGAGAACAATGGCTGAAACATTTTGATAATGACATTGGGGTTTAATGATATTACTTCATGTCAGATAAATCACCAGGTAATGAGTGAGATGTGGAAGAAACTTTTATTTCCAGGTTATATTTCCCTCATTATTGGCATTATTATGTCCATGATGTAATAACACCTTAATACACAAATGGAATGAAATAGTTGAAAGAAAGGAATGACTAACATTTTAGTTGTCATAAAGCGTTTTATACCTTTAAGTCATACACAAATTTATATGCATATATTTCCACATATCTCACTCATAGAAACTATAACACATATCTACACAACAAGTAGTATGAAAAAGATTGATAACAAATGGTTTCCCTTATAATAATTTCCAATGGGAATTGGAGCTACCAGAGATTCTTCTGTGTTTCTGGAGTAGCAATATTTAGAATTCCACATTTATCTGCGATGTTACTAGCAAGAGCATATTTCTTTCAAACATGAAATGCTGAGTCATGGACTTTTCTTAACATGAGGACTATGAGCCAGAGATAGTTTCTATATCTGGTGAATACATATATCCTATATTCCCCAAAGGAAAATGGCTCCATAGGCTGGCTAGCCACACCATATGGCAACTGGTTGGCTCAGGTAGAATGAACAGCTTGTGTGTTTTGACTTCAGGCAGTTAATTGATGAACTGCTTGCTTTTGTCAGTCTATGAAGTGTTGTCACTAAGTGGCTGTCACATGACTTTATCAGAACCAATCGGTTTTTGTATCCCTACAACGACAACAAAGATGAGAACATTAGTACGAATGTAAATAATGATAACTCCTGATCCCAGAAATTCAGATGGTAACTTTATTATTACTCTTTATTTTGCTGCAGGTTGAATATGACTTAGTTGCAAGTAGCATGAATGACGTTAGGATCCTTTCAATTGAACGAATTGAACAGAGTGCTACACCCAGGTGCATGGCATGGCATCCACCTCTTAATAAGGAACACTTTATTGTCACAGCCAATGATCAGGTAACAACATTCAATCTTGACTCAATAGGGAATTCTCATTAACATGCTGAGGAGTGATGTAGTGGGAATGGTTACAGACATATTCACACTAGTTACAATACTATTAAATGAATTTGCTTGGAGAGACAAAGAAAAGTATACATTGGGATTAGGAGACTCATGATTTATAATTTTTTTTCACCTATTCTAGGAAGAGATCAAGCATTTTTTGAGTTACCTTCAGAATTGATTATGTGCAATCACATTTACAAAAGAAAGCTTCATCAATGAGTTTCCTTTGTAAATTTGATTTACCAAAGAATTATTTCATTGGTCAAGAATTTTTGTAGTTAAAATCAATTGGTTAATTTTTTTTTTTCTATTGAAATGGATTTTGATTATGAAAATGGTTTTGATTATAAAAATCTATTGGTTAATGATATCTTACTATAGAAATGAATTTCTTAAAATGTTTACTATAAAATTCTATAGACCAAAAAATATTCGTATAGAAATGCATTAAATAAAGGTTTTACTTTAGAAATTCATTGGTTAAGTAATTTTTATGATAAAAATGATTTAATCATGGATTTTTACTATGAAATAGATTTGCCATGGGTTTTTAATAGAAAAATTTATATTTTTTGCTATAGAAATGGATTTTCAGGGATTTTTATTCTAAAACTCTAGTGACCAAGAAATATTATTAAAGACATACATCAGCCAAAGACGTTTTACTATATAATCCACTGACCAAGGATTTTGACTGTAAAAAAATCTATTAGTGAGATTTTTACTCTAGAATTATTTTCTAGGAAAATAAACTGATCAAAGATTATTATTATATCATTGCATTATTTGTTTTATTATATAATAAAGAATATTACTATAAAAATTATTAGTCAGTAATTTTTACGATAGACATAGATATTTCATGATTTCAAAAACACATCAAACAAAGATTATTAATATAAAAAAAGTGTAGTTTTATGGGGCAAAACAATTTGTTTATCTTCCTTTCTCCCAAGCTTTTTACTTTCCTTTGTTCGTTGTCTTTCATTGTGTTTCATTTATCCGTCAAGTTACTTGATACTTGATCAAGCCTCTCTATCAACTGATTTCTCATTGATTCATGCAACCACTTTTCTACCCACAATTCTCTCTGTTTGCTTCACCATTCATTATAATTATGGGTAAAGAAAGTAACATCCATTATAATTATGGGTAAGTCAAGTAGCATCCATTATAATTATGGGTAAAGCAAGTAGATTCTATTATAACACAATTCTTTTACAAAAGCATTAATTATTTATAAAAATCTATTGACCAAGGATTCTTATCACTATAGCAATGCATTAGATTTTTTATTATAAAAAATGTATTGATTTTTTTCAATAAAAATTTATTGACTTTTTTGCTGCAGGAATAATATTATATTGACTATATTACTGGAGAAATACATTGGCTATGATTTTACTGTAGAATTGCATTGATGACAGATTTTAAATTGAGAAATGTCTATGGAATATCCTTCTAGTGTAAATAAATGCATTGCAAATTTGTTCTTTTTGTGCATGCTTTCTGTTGAAAGTTAAAGTCTTGCAAAAGACTTGCATTCATACAATTTCCTCTTTGCTTTCCTATTAAAGTATAAATATAAATTATACAATTCAACAACAATGATGTGTCGAAAAACTACCCTGGCTCCAATCTTTGAATGTCCAATTACAAAGTAAGTTCAATATTTGTTTCATTTATTAAATAATCTATGGTATAAAATGTTATTTGGGCTTTTAAAAAATTGACATTTTAAAAGTACATATAGATATATACAGAAATATATTAAAATAAAGTAGGAGGGGTGGAGAGCAAGAATAAACAAAAAAATAAAATATTACTCCTTGTTAAGTGATGGATAAAATATATTACAAAGCTGAAACAAAAGAAAAGAACTAACCAATTATGCTCCTTGCTCTTCAAAGCTCAAATGAAGACAAAAAATAAATATAAGCGCAAAACTAAAAAAATGGGAAAGAAAAATAAATACTTTTGATTGGTTAAATTTAGATTGTAAGAATTTTTTTTAGATAATAATGATTTTAGTGATACAAATGTTACTAATTAATCCATAGATGGGGAAAGAAGGTGTGGAGTCATACCATTCCCAAGAGTATTTACAATATGACAAACACAGCTCTCTGATTAACAATTCCGCACCTGCACATTCAAGCTTAAAACACCTGGTATTCCTAAGTAGTCACCTATCAAGATAATGACCAGGCTCGACATTGATGAACTTTGGTGATCATACAAGAATTGGTGTTTCAATGTGATGTGACCATAAGTTTTCATCACCTATTCAATCAGAGAATCAACAGTATAAATTTAGACCCAGCTACCATTCCTTCTGTTTATGAAGGAAAGGTTGCTTAGACTTTATATAAATGGTTCAAAGCACTTTCAAATGATAATCTGAATGTGCTTTCTTGACTACTGCTTTTTTTTAATCATTGTGCACATATTTTATGTTTTGTCTTCAATTGAGCTCCAAAGATTGAGGAGCAATAAACAGTTGACTATATTTTATTTTTTGTTATATTTTTTGGTCCACCACTTTATGATGAGTAATATTTTTTTACTTATCTTTGTAATTCTTCCACTTTTGTTTTAATATATTTGTGTATATATCTATCCAGGGTGGTCCAAAAGTAGGTGGACAATAAATGATAACATTTATTTTGACATTTCATATACAATTATATTTACTAATACAATTATTACATTAACAAATAAATTTTTTTGTGTAAAATAATACGAAAGTGCTTAAATTTCATCAACGCATCACAATTTACACAGCTTTGAACTCTACTTCTCACACTTTGACAAACATTTTTGCATAAGTCTCTTTTGTATAAATTTCTTGACTTATGAATTTCCATTTCTCAGAAATATTTCAAGATACTAACACACTGCCCTTGAATAATGTGGAGGGGCCCCATATTGGTAAAAACAATGAACACCATTATAATAATATAAACGATACACAAAACTATTACATCTGCTGTCAACTTACTTTTTGACCAATGTCTATATACTTTTAAAATGTTCATTTTTAAAGCCTTAATACTTTTTGCATTTCTTTTTCAAAACATTTGTTTTCTCAATTTATCTTTTTTTTTTGTCATTTAGTTTGATACTTGGAATAATTTTTTAAAAAAAATTAGTGTTCTCTGGTTTCTGGAGAAAAAAGGTAGCATTTCAAGTGGAGGGAGGCAAAGGCAAATAAAATACCCTGAGTATTCAAAGAATTTTACCTATTAGGAATACGGTTGATCAATAATTTACTGGTAGTGTCCTTCATCCCAGTTCAGGAAGATAAAATGTTGTGCGTGTCAAACAATAACGAAGATGAAACAACATGAACAAAAGACTTCAATTAAAAAATCTTGGAAGCATATTCATGCTTATATAAGGTCATTTAATGCTGGACAAATTTCTAATCACAATTACATATCTGGGATCGGATTGTGATTAGGCTTTTATGGCACATTGACTCCTATATAATGTGGTGCCAAACAACGATTTTCAATTAGATTCTCATAGTCTTTAATCCCATCTCCAAGGTTTTGATTCTGACTGTGGTTTTATGGCACATTGACTCCTATATAATGGTCATGTCATGTCAAACAAGGATTTTCAAGTAGATTCTCATAGTCTCTAATCCTATCTCCAAGGTTTTGATTTTGAATGTGGTTTTATGGCACACTGATTCAAATATAATGGTCATGTTGTGCAAAGCATAGATTATGAAACTTTATCTTCTGTTTTTCCATATCAAGCATGGGTAATTTTTCTCCAACCTAAAAATTTGCCAATTTTTTCTTAGCTCCCATTTTGTTTTACCAACATAAAAAAAATCTGGAGCTGCATGTGAATCCCTGGAAACAACTTTTTCAGTCTGCAGGTTTTCAATTGTTTCATTATTTGTTTCTTTTAAGATTAGTCCTGCTATCCACTGAAGGCATCAATCCAAAGCATAGGTATATGGCTTTCCTTACCCAAGAAAAAGTTGGACTACAAATTCTCCCTTTTGATGGAAACCCTCATCAGTCGACAGCACTTATTGCTCATCCAGGTGGGGTAAGTCACAAAGCCTAAAAGGAACTTTGAGTCGTACAAGTTTCATTAAAAACATAATTAAGTACCACATTTTTTTTAATCATGATTTATTTTTAATGAAACTTGTATCAAAGAATGATTACTGCCCCAATACACAATTATATATATATATATATATATATATATATATATATATATATATATATACGTAAGTTGAGTTTCTCTTTATCTTACCGAACCCTCATTTGTCATTCATAATGAGAGAGTTTTTGAAAAACTGGAACCTTTTTAAAATTGTGATCATTTCCTGAAAAAAAAATCTTTATATCATTTTTAGTTGAACCCGGGTGGCCAGAGCAAGGGTCTCGTTTCCATCTGAATCTATGATACCCACTGGCCCAGTCACTTAGATCTCAGTTGTCATAAGGTCGTATTCATATAAAATACAAATTGTAACCCAGTTATGTACAATAATGAATCATATACAATATAGGTGAATAGTTAAACTAGAAAAATTGAAAATAAATGCAATCTATCTAAATACAAATTAGAGTAGGTATTGCCACTCATTTCCAATACCTAACTTTTAAAATGAATTTTTAAAAATAAAAAAGTTTTCTTGAAATTTTTATTCTAGTTTTAATTGAAAGTTAAATGATTTAAATGATTAAATTTACTTTATTTAGTAAGCAAAATATTTTGGTATATTTCAAACAGAAATTATGTTGATTGGGATCTAAAATTTTGAGATTTTTTGGCCATTTTTGAGTAAACAACATTTGTAAACAAAAGTTAATTCTCAGTTTTAAAAAATCTTGCAAAAATAGCATACACATCTGTGCCACATTATTTTTGAAAAATGAACAAATTTAAAGTTAAATTAATCAAATTTACACAAGTATTACTTGTTTATAACATGAAATTTAGAATAAAGCTATTTCTTAATTGCATAGCATTCATCTTTCTGTCCTCCCCACCCCATACGAGTTGACATGTGGTGACAGCCAGATGCAAGATAAGCTAAGTGTATGGTGCCCAGAATTGACATAATTGTCTTGTATGGGAAGAAACCATGAAACACATGGCCTTTTTAATGTATAACAGAAATTACCATACCAAAAAAGACTTCAAATACACAAAAAAATTAATATTATTTTAAAATTATGCTGGCTTGATGATTTGTATTAAACTTTTAATTTTCAATTAGTAAATATAGTCTTCAATTAATAACTTAATAACCTAATAACTTCAAATCTTTGAAGTATTTTAAAAATATTTTTGAAACTTTATAAATTATTATAATTAAAAAAAATGAAAACAATGCTTTTAAAATGTCATTATTAATCGAAAAAAATTTTTAATGTCCTTAATATTTATTAATTATTAAGACAATTAAAAGTTTGTCTAATTAAATAATGTCATAGTTTTATTGCATTTCTTTTTTTACTATTGGGAGCAGATTTTCAGGAAAAGAGTCAAATGTTTGAAAAAATAAGAGATGATTTACATTCCCTAATGAGTCCTGTGTTTAACTAATAAAACCAATTTTTCCTACAAAATTTAATTTCTTGAAATTTCATGAAATTACATGGTAACAGATGTAAAAAATATTTTTACCATGATTTTCTTTTAAATAATAATTTCAAGAATAATTTCATTTATTTGTGAATAAGTCCTAAAAGTTTAATTAAATTCCAACAATTATTTGATTTTTGCAAGAATTTCAAAATTAATGTGATTTTCATTGGAAAAAAACTGAGTTATGTTTTTTTTTTATGGTAAACTCTCATAACTATTTGGTTATCTGCTAATGAAAATCAAAACAAGATATTTTACCAAAATTTCAAACATATTAGAAAGGAGTAAAAAGATTTAAAAAATAATAAAAAAATACTTTGATCTTTTCTCTTAAAAAATAACAAACATTTTGATGGAAAAGTTTTGTTTTTATTAAGTTTGAGGTTTTTATTCTTTATACTATGCTGTTTTTTCAACAAATTAGTAGAGTTACCTAAATTGTCTAAAACAGATCGTTCCATCTTCAACAATCAACGATGTTTTGTGGCAATTTTTAACATTGACTGGAGATTTTTCTTGTAAAAAACTTCAATAATTTTAACACATTCTTATTAGAGAATGTTATATCATGTTTTGATAAGACTTTGTATAAACTAATTCACAAATTTGGACAAAAAACTCAAGAATGACATCAAAAATTTGAAAATTTTCTTCCATTAATAGTCAGTTGTGTTTAGTTTAACTTTTAACATATATAAATGTAGATAGAAAGAAGAAAGCTAATGTTTATAAGACAGCAGGGTAACAGAACATTGCTCGGGAGCCCCAATCATACACCTCTCAGTAGGTTGAGGTGGGGTAGTATACACTGGTCATTGCCAAAGTGAGCTTGTTGATTCCATTTTAATCAATTCATTTTATCTAAGATGTTTTTCCTACTTCAGGTTCATAATCTTGTGGCAAGTTATGATGGGATGTTTGTCTTCACGACCAGCAGTCAAGAACCGTCTGTTCACATGTGGCAAATCAATGCCAGGTAACGACAAATCATCCTTTTATTTATTTCTCTTCTTGGGGGCAAATATGAAATATATTAGACTGCACAGTCTGTCCCAACTATGGTAAGGAAGAAATAGATCCATGCCTTTCCTAAGAGTAATTGTGCAAAAGTGAATGCAATGACCTTGCAAAAAGTTAAACTCATTATGTCTTGCTCCACTTTCTGAAGAAAATGCTATGATCACATATATATGCATACACATATGTATGAGAATTAAATTTCCTAAACCTGATTTAATTTTCATATGTGAAATTAATATTATTAATTAACGAGTGGGCCCATGCTATGAAAAATGATGGCAAAATATTTATATAGATATGCCATCTAAAATGATGGCAACATATGTATTGATATACCTAATATTGAGTATCTTATAAGAAAAAAAACAAAATAATCCAAACCTCTGAGCTTGACAGGAGGGAAATATATATGTATATATCCTCCCTATTATAATAAAGACCATTGTGTATTTATTTGCCTACATGCCATAGTAGCTACTATTTTTCAAATATATATATATATATGAAAACCAGTAGCTACTCTGGCATGTACACATCGCTCATTCACAAATGAATCAGAGCACTCTGGCTATTGGGCATGTATACTGATAATATACACACTAAAAAGTCTGCCTTCTTCTACCAAGCGCCCATAGCCCAGAGGTAGAATCGCCGACTGACGCCAGTTTGGTCTGGTTTCAATCCTGGGTTAAAAGCAATTGGAGTCTAACCGTACTGATGAGCTGTGATACAGTGAAACAGATCTGTCTACGGATGACTATATATAGATGTCAAGTCTGTAAACGACGAGGTGAATCCAACAAGATCAACTTAATATAAAATGTTAAGTGTTATATCTGTATAGAGAGCTCAATGGATGTACCGAATAGAACAAATATAGTGTGGTCTGATAAAATGAGCTAATTTTCCAACTTTTTCACAAATTCAGGTATGTAAAAATATACTATTTGTTTCTTAAATTATATTTATTTCTCTAAATAACAAACATTAATTGTGTTATTCAGCATGAACACAAATATAGCCTGCAGAGTGGCACTGAATAGGTTGACTCTGTCGGGTACCTGCCTTCTTCACATGACGGCAGCCAGGGAGGTTTCAAGATGGTGTTGAGCTGTTCCTCGATAATACTTATTCCTTCATTTTGCTGATCCCCACAAATGTTCGATATTCTGAGTTTGAACTCTGGTATCTACATCAATAAAATTGTATCAATGATTGACCTTGAAATGTTTATCATTATTTTCAGACCAACATCTTCATCTTTTTCTTCTTTTATTATCACATCATTTTTGATCTTCAAATGAAATTAGGAGGACAGTTAAATAAACAGAAAGTTATAGTTTGGGACTAGTCTGACAAGAAAAGTACCTCTAAAATTGAATTCATAAGCTTCAACCAGCAAGGTTCAGTGCAAACTGTCTCAGATGAATCAAAAAATCTGTAAAATCTTTTACATTTCTACAAAGTGAGATAAATGTGACTGAAAAGGATGTGAAAATTTGCATAGCTAAAACCTGGACCACCTTTGATAAAATGGATGTAATCTAGAAATCTGATTTACCAGACAACCTAAAGCGGAGATTCTTTCAAGCCACTTTTGCTCTCAAGGAAGCAAGTAAATGGAAGGGAGTTCCACAAGAGGAGTGTGTGAGAAAAGAAACTGTTGGAGTAGAAGTGGTGGTTACATTTTACTATTGCAACAGTAGAAAAGTGGGACTTAACCTGAGAAGGACTTTGGGTATTTTAATCTGGTGGATGAAATTTCAAATGTCTTTTAAAAAACAGATGCAGGGAAAATGTGGCTTTACGTGCACATTCATTTATGATTTCTGTTTTTTTGTCAGTGCATTGGAAGCACAGCTACAGCTGGGAGGAGAAGATCTGATTCCTTTTTACCAACTTATAGATGGAGGGCGAGAAGGACCGTTCTTTGAAGAACTGAAAGAATATTTTTACTTCTGCCAACTTCGAAGGTAAGAAACAAGAAAATGCAGAAAACCTTATTTGCACCTGCTGTGTGGCTTAATGATGATCATATGTAAATTAAATGCATTATTTGGAAGTGAAGTTAAAACATAAAGTAAGTATATTTTAGAAAAGAAACATTTTTTTTTTTTCCAATTGGAGTAGATAGACTAAACTATCGCCCGGTTCACACTCCACCCACATCTATTGAACAGGTGAAGAGGCTCATCCCTTGTTTCCTGTTTAGGATGCGGTTCCCGGTTTTCTCTTTTCCAATCTTTTTTTTTCCAATTGGAGTAGATAGACTAAACTATCGCCCAGTTCACACTCCACCCACGTCTACTGAACAGGTGAAGAAACGCATCCCTTGTTCCCTGTTTAGGATGTGGTTTCCGGCTTTCTCTTTTCCATTCGTTTTACCCTTACGTAGCCCCCTGCGCATCAGTGGCGTTATCGCCTTGCTTGGGGTGATATGATTAAAAAAAAAAAAAAAAAAAAACTACACTTTTAGTTGTGGTGTACAAGTCAAGTTTTCAAGCGTAAAAAATATCTTTTCAAAACTAAGGGCCAACTTATATGGCCAGGAGAAAATACAAACCTTAACCACCTTGTTGTAAACAAGTGAAACAGCACTCCTAACAATTACTGTGCACCATTTATGGTACCTCCAGCCAGCTGCTACAAATATATCCCACTAAAACTTGTGTTTGGTAAACATATTTGGAATATCAATACAGATTAATTTAAAATAGTCACACAAGTATTGTATTAACACTACGACAAACATTGAGTCCAAGAGCTGATACACTAAGTGTAAACACTGACCAAAGCACCGTTTAACTTGGCTACCATTCAGATAAATAAGTACGGTATGCATGTTAATAGTGTAAATGACCCACAGCTTTGCAGTTTGCCACAAGAGGTCAGTGGTGTCACTGGTTGTTAGTTTACATCCCTGATGCAAAATGGCAGACAAGTGATACTGAGTTTTACAATAATATACAATATGTAGTAATGCTATCAAAAATCACCGAATGTGATGTGTAATATACAGTATTAATATTTTACTAGGAAAACCCAGGAACATATCACAGTTTCCCAATTTAAATTTTCTGTTGAATCCTAATTCTTAAGTTAATGATTAAATAAGTTCATGGTGAGTTCTATAACAATAAAATATCTGTAGAAATTCCCCTATCATATCATTAAATATTTGACCTTAACAGCTTTAACAAAATATTGCAACAACAATCATAAATATGAATGCTGGTGGTTTTTTCAAGAAGTGAGCGCAAATGAAAAGATTTGGAATTGACAACTTTTTCCATTTCACTGAAACAGCCAGTCATTATATACTTCTATCTTCCTTCCTTCCTTTCATTTTCTCACTAAAATCAATATGATCAAAGTGGAACAGTACATTATTTATGAAGTATCAAGAGGAGATATTAAGCACTTTTATCTCTCCTTGTTTGTTTGTTTCTAGCCAAATCCCCATCTTATGAACACTTCTCTTAATAATAATTTTAAAATAATTCATCAGATGTTATTTAATTTATGGTAATTGAACTTTTGGCGATTGCTTACTCGATTTCTCTCGTTAAGTACTATACATCTGAAAAATGACACTTTCATTGCAGTCACTATAGCTTCTTAGCTTTCTTAACCTTTTGGCTGTGAGGCATTTGATCAGCTTTGATCTGCTTTGATAAGCTATAGCTAGCTTTTCACACAGTCATTGTGTATGTTGAGTTGGGTAATATTTGACCAATGGCCCGAGCGTACACACTCAGGATCCCCACATTAAAAACTGACCTTATGTCACATCTCCCCCCCTCCAGTGCTTTATTTCTTTCATTTTTTCAGAGTTTTGTCTTTTCCCTCTTTCCATGCAATCAAAACCAGAATAATACATTATTTATGAACTATTGGCAGGAGGTAATGGTCGTGCTAACTAACAAAAGGGAGAAACAATTATAATAAAATAAGAGCTGATGTTGACTTTGAAAAGTTTATCATTAGACCTGATAAATTTTGTGTGTTCACTAAGTTATACCGATATACTATATGGTACCTACCGGTGTGTGTTATAGGTTGTTTGCTATATGACACATATAGAAAGATATAATGGTTAGTATCTCAGTAAGTGGTATGATCTTATGTAGTTTTGGCACTAGTTATTGTATACTATAGCCTGGGCTCACTTACCAGTAGGCATAAGTTTTGGACCACTGGTAGACTACTGTATGTTTGGGCATCAAACTATATGGTAGGTCAAAGCCTAACTCCGAATTCTGACCTGAAAATCATGAGATTGACTTGTACGCCATAATTTACAGTAACAATCTAATTACTTGGATTTGCTGTGTTTTGTTTATTCCTTCCCCATCTCTTCACCTGAAGGAACCTACAAAATAATAAGAGTAGGGGTATTTGAAGTTGTAGTTTTCCTTTTCCTATTTCAAATCACACACGCATCCTAAAAAAAAGAAGAGGCAATTTCAAAAAATAAAATAGAAAAACTCACATCACCAAGTGAAGAATGTATGCAGGGCTCAGTGTCACATCTCCACTATTTCATGAATTTGAATGAAAAGTTAATTCTAGCCTTTTACACAAATGTAGGCACCCGGCTGAAGAAACACTACTTTTTACTTTCTTCAAGAACCTTTTTTTTTATTCTCATCCCAGATTAGGGAGTGGGATGTTGGAATAACATTTAACATGGCTGACCATGTTCTTTTGTTATTTAACCCATAGCTGGAGGAAGAGGGATTCAATGACTTTTCCAAGTGCAATAGTGCAAATGAACAAAACAGACTTTTCATCACTGAGTTATATTGTGTATTGTTTGCTTTTATTAAAGGCATCCTATTCCCATTTTGGTAAATTTGAACGTTCCTTTGCCATGATTTCAAATTAGCACCGCTAAATTCTTAACTATTCTGGTTATTGAACAAGACAAAATAATGCCAAATTAACACCAGAATTTTTTTCTGCTAGACTCATATTTCTTTGTTGCCTTTGATTTCTTTTTTTTTATCTGTTGATCTTTTTGTTGCAGTTCAAACATTAACTCCATGGCCACCAGGGAGGTAACTTCTGTCATTCCTGTCAAAGAAATTCCTTACTTAATGCGAGTCCTTGGCTTCTATCCCTCAGAACAAGAGGTAAGATAGAAGTCAAACACTTATCAATAATGGTTGTAAATTCATGTGTATTTTTCAAGTTTGCTTTTAAAATTTTCTGTATTTTTTTTGTGGTGGGTGGCAAAAGTTATTTAATATTTTTTTCAAGCAAGGAATTATCATTCCAATATATACACATTGCTATTTGGACCCACGCGCTCTTCTTGGTTGTTTTACTCCCAATGTTTCAGGACATTGTCCCCTTTGCTCCTCTTTCAGATGTCTGTTGTACTCAATAACCTACTCAGAATTTTGAACTGAAAACTTAGGGATTGAATTCACAATGGTCAGGGAATCTCGTACGTTTTAATGAATGTGAGACAAAAGTCACTCTTTTAGTTTGTGTCAACATAATACCTGTTTTACCATGGCTTATGGCCATATTACATTGAAACACTAGTTCTCATGCAATCACTAAAGTTAAACAATGCTAAGCCTGGTCAGTACATAGAGAAGTAACTGTATAGAAATACCAGATACTGTAAGCTTGGAAGTGCAGGTGGTGTAATGGATAACAACTTGAAATTGGAAATCAGAGAACCAAGTTCCAATTCCAGTTAGGTTCATTATATTTTGTAACCTGTAAATACCCTTGGGAAAGATATGCCTCAGAAATTTCTCACTTTAGTTAATCTGTAGGACTTGCATCAGGAAATCTTTATTATTCCCCCCCCCCTCAAAAAAAAATTCTAAAAAATTAAAAATATTTTCTGGCTTTAAATAACCTGCAAAAGGTTGATCAGCCATAAAAAACAACAATCAGTCTGTCTTACATAGATATAAATACTTTTGTAACTATTTCCTTCCTCTTCTTCACAAGGTACTTTGTTGTTTTTTGGGATTTTCACTTTATTTCAAAGCACATTCCCTTCCAGTACTTAGAATATGTCTTCTTTCTCAGCACTGCATGGTTGTGTGGTGTTTAGACTTGTACACTATTGTTACCCTTACCTCAGTTATTAAGCTCACTGGCCTTCTTCGGGTGTGTATCTTCATACTTGGTAACTTTCTTGAAATTTCAAATGAAACACTTTATTTGATCCATAGAAAAAGATTGTTCTCATTCCACATTCAATGCTTCAGGGATATTACCTATCCATTAATATTCACCCTTAAGCCATCTTAACAGTCTTTGTTAACGTCAGTCTTTGTAAACTTCTTGAAATTTCAAATGAAACACTTTATTCAATCCATAGGAATAGATTGTTCCCATTCCACTTTCCATGCTGAGGGGAGATAACTCAGATCAGTTAATTCTCATCAGTCTTATTTACCTTTGTCTTGCTCATCTGTTTCTGTTATGGGACCAGAATATAAGATTTTCAAGTCTACTACAACCAGGGATTGAACTCACAGCTATCAGGGAATCCAGTATGTATCTGTTTGTATCTTTCATACCTAATTAGAATTCCAATTTTTTAACTGTAATGGAAGTATTTTAATATCCAACACTCATATGAAAAAAAAAAGACCTTAATTTTGTCTTGCTTTGTACACCCACTTCCAAAATACTATCCAATATACCAAGGTGAGAAAACATTTTCTGACCAATGAGAAAAAGGTCCACATGGTTTTTCACAGCAGCCATTTCTGAACCACTGATTCATTATGAAGTCAACACCATTTCCACCCACAAAAGTGGATCTGATCTTGCTGGCATTAATGACAGACCTCATGACTATCCAGTCACTTGGCAGTGATGCTATGATACTTTCATCAACAGCAATGTCTTCAGCCAACAATGAAACTAGCAACAGCAGAGACTAACTTTTGACTACTACTGTGCAATAATTCATGTAATATGATGTCCTGATTGCATTTACTTTGCAAATAATCCTTGTCAAGAAGAACATTGTTCCATGACAAAAGATGCAAGTGCCAACCACATATGCAAATAATTTATAATAAAAAAAGTTTGTGATTCACCAAGGAAAAATGCTGTAAAACATGCAGTGATATCGAATTTGAAAGAAATTTTGAAGGATTTGTGAATTCATATATTGGTTGGTTGTTATTTTTTAGGGGCATATCAACCTTTGCTGAGATCTAAATATTTTGTATGAAATTTTATTTTATTTTTGAAGATAAGAATGGTTTAGGGAGATAAGTCTTACTAATTAACCCATAGCTGAGGGGAGAAGAGGTAGGTTCATACCTTTCCCAATGGTGTTTACACATAAATGAATCTAACAAACCCAACTGGAACTGGAAATTGGCTCCTTGATTAATAATTATTCTCCATTGCACTTCCCATATATTCAAGCTTACAGAATCTGGTTTTCTGAAGCAGTTACCCATCTAAGTACTAACCAAGCTTGTTGTTGCTTAACTTCAGTTAGCATACAAGAACTTGTATTTCAATGTGATGTAGCTGTAAGCTTGTAATATTGACTGCGAAAGAAAAGTTGCTGGTTCAGTTAGACACCATTGTTGACAGAACAAGAATTCAACTCCATCGGTTGGTGAAGCAGAAAAGTGCTGACTGGTATTACATTTGTGGATTGGAGAACTTTACAATATTAGTGTGATGGATTCCAAAGCTTAAACTACAAATGCTTTAATGAAATACAGTTTTTTTCTTTTGTCTTCCTGAAGATGTTGATTTTTCACACTACCTTAAGCAAAAGGCTAGGAATAGTAATGCTAATATTAGCCGTTTCCCTATAAAGAAACATTTGGCATCCATTGATTGAGCAGCCAGTATTGCTTTCAGTTGAAATTTATAAAATTTTTTTCTTAAAAACTTTTTTAGGAAAACAGGTTTCTCGTGTCCAGCATCGTTTATCACTCATTCCAGTAATGATGGGGGTTCCTTCCTAACCTTTTGTTTGATGTGGTGTTGAATGTTAACATCTTTATGATTATCTTCTGTTATAGTTACGTGTACTATCCATTTTAGTTGTTGCTGCTGTTGGAAGTTCCCAAATGATATGCTTTCTCTTGTTTGGTACAGTTCTTTATTTGTGATTCTATAGAGCCAGTCCCCAATATACAAAGAAGGATGCCTTTTGTCAAGACCATTGCTCAAAGCCTTTCTCCGTGAAGAAAATCCTGCATCGATTCTGTAATGGGCAATAAGTGAACTTGATAAAATTATTCTCCTGAATGAATATTTTAAGAGAAAGATTTTATAAATTTCCTCTGATGGTAACACTTATTGTTCAGTCAATGAATGCCAAATGTTTCCCGCATGGAGGAGGCCAAACTCACCATCATTCTTCATACATTGTCTCTTTCTCTCTTTGTCCTTATTCTGGTGGCAAATGTTCGTCGCCAAGTTGTTGTGGCCTGTTAGGGCCAAGAAGAAAGACACGGAAGGTAGGTTCAACCAATGTATTAGAATAACAGAACATATATACAAGTAAGAGTGTTAATAGTCAGCAAATAGAAGTGTAAGTCAGAAAGGTATCGTTACGCTGCAGCTCGACTGTCTCTAGACTGCCTTACAACTGCCTCACAGCTGTGTCCCCGGAAGTCACTCAGGTTCTATTTATTGACAAAGGAATAGTCCATTCCTATAGATAGGGCACTATAACACTTATTTCTATGTGAATTTGGATCAGATAACAGCATTTTTTTCATGAAAATATTTTACATACAAAGATAAGAGAGTGGATGTCACTTAAAAATTTAAAAAAAACACAAAACTCCTCTCATTTGCTATCTCTTTCAGTTAGCTGATATGGTGAATGAAGTCAAATACAGTGAATACGTAGACAAAGGAGAGTTCAAGGAAGAAATTGACCTTTCAGATTTCCTCAAATGTAAGTCCACAGAGTTGAAATTCTATTCAAATCAATTTTTTTTCATCCTGTAAACTATACCAGGCAGGGGATCAGAGGCTTTGAGGAGTATGGAACCAACTCTTAATTACTATTGTTTCCAGGTCCACACTGACCTGGGCAGGTAGCACCTCTCAGATTCTCAGCTATGGACAAATAGTGAACACCTTAACAAAAATCAACTGTACATTTTTCTAATAAAATAAGCAATAATAAATTTTTATCACAAAATGTCAATGCAACACTAAAAAAATACATTTTTATATCAAAATCACCAACTCTACATTTTATGATCTACAACCTATATATCTAAAATCTTTACTATGAAAGCCTAAAATTATATGCAAAATGTTTAGATTTCTATAGATAGAGGTTTATTCCACATACCAAAATCAACCAGCATGAATTAACTCTTTGATGACATTAGCCCATATAATATCCTACAATTTCTTAAAGAAATCAAACTGTATTCCAAAATATAACTTCAACAAAACTACATCTCACCACCTCTATTAATTACATCCACACAAGTATGTATATGCACAAAATCTGAGTATCATCTGCCTTGTATTCAATTGTGAAATGAGAATAACATATTTTTACTACTTCAAAGCATCTTGCATTTGATAGGAATTTTCACAGATTTTGTTTGCTAAACATTGATGTCATTTTTTTCCTTTTTTCAGTGTACATCAACCATCGTCCTTACCGTAATCTGACTGGTGAAAAGCTGAGGTGGGCATTTGACGTATTGGGCATATCAAAAGGAGAAACAGAGGAAAGTAGCCTTCTGACAAATGACATGATCAGCCTAATTCAGTCCCAAGGTAAGATGTTAGAAGTTCCAACACACACATGTATATCCACTTTGGGGATTGATACTTGCACACAGAACCAGATATGGAAATTTTTCAAAACCACCTTTAATGTTTAACTACATTTTTATCTCATTTTATTCAAGAATGTTGCTCTTTTAAATTTTAAATAGTTCTCAGTTGTTGTGTACTTGTGTCAGACTAAGATGAACAATACAATTACTGCTGAATTATTTCAGTCCTCGTTAGGTATACATCACAGTGATCTTGTGCCAGACAAAATTAAATTTTATAAATAACTATAATTCGCCACAATATTTAAAAAGGTTCTCTGACAAAGTTGCCAGCGTATTAGTTTCAGTCCTCATATACTTTCACTGCTGAATTGTGTCATATGCCTGCCTTGACGATAACCATTAAGATGATTACACGTCGATTCGGGGATATTTACATTTCCACATCTATGGACAGATACAAGTTATCTCTTCTAGATCATGACAAATAGACAATGATAAACAAAGATAAGAAAATGAGATTACTGTTTAATTGATATAATCAAAGTGTAATCTTCCCAAGTTTGCTTCAATATCAACACATGCACTGACCAACAATTCAAGGATGAACGACAAGGCGAAATGATGTTTGATATAAGATTTTAATAAGTAAGAAAATATTAAAATAAAAAAAATGAATATAAATATGAATAAGAATGTCCAATGACCTGAACCTCAAAACTTATGTTCGGATACCCAACTTAGTCAAAATAACAATTTTACAACAAATATGAACAAATACAGGTGAATACGAATGCAAGAGATTAACACAAAATAAAAATGGGGAGAATCATGTAAGACTATTATTGGCACATATGGTATGGTGTTTGTGGCAACATAATATTCGTGAAAGTGTATTTTCTAACACGGGTCTAAGAATATAATAACTTATCTTTATATCAGTTTCTTCACTTTTGTTTTACTGTCTTTTCTTTTTCTTTCTTTCTTTCTCTTTCTTTATACAACTTTGGACTCAATCACGGTCCGCTTGAAATGTATGTAACTGCGACTTTCTTTACTTTTCTTTCAGTTGACTGTTGTATTTTCAGCATACAAGTATTTTGGCAATATCCGCAATCTTCTTTATTTCTTTCTTCAAACAAGCGTCATATTTTCAGCGCACAAATAATTCTACGGTTTCTTCTCTTCACTATCTCTTCATCTACACATTATCTTCTCTGTGTCACTATCTTTCTTTCTTTCTTGATAAACGATTCAGTTTCGTCTTCTTCTTGTTTTAACAAATAAGAATCAGCATACAAATAACTCTACAGTTTTTTCTCTTATCTTCTCTCTGTCGCTATCTTTCTTTCTTTCTTTCTTTCTTTCTTTCTTTCTTGATAAACGATTCAGTTTCGTCTTCTTCTTGTTTTAACAAATAAGAATCAGCATACAAATAACTCTACAGTTTTTTCTCTTATCTTCTCTCCGTCACTATCTTTCTTTCTTTCTTTCTTTCTTGATAAATGATTCTGTTTTGTTTTCTTGTTTTTCTTCTTGTTTTGACGAATAAGAATTTATACGCTTGTATTTCTTATCCGGAGTTGCTTAAGAAGAATTGGTCAAATTACGCCATTAATGAGTTTTCCTTTTCATTCATAAGTTATCAGCACTCAGCAATCGTGACTTGTTGATTCAAAATCTGATCTGCAACTGAGTTCCAATCTCTGCTTTCCCCATGACTTGTCTTTTGGCACAGACTTTAGCTCCTGCTGCGTCACAACCTCATGTCTAGTCTCTGTCTATTTCCTGTCTAGACATTTGTTACTAAGAGTATCTAGGTCAACCAACTTTGACCTGCTATCCCAAAACTGACTTTAGGCTCCCACAAGACTATCACCTTGTTACCACGCAGAAACCAATCTTAATATATGTGTGCAGGTGTGTGTGTGTGGCTATCTAAATCTGTAACAATTGTTTTAGCATTGTTTGACCTGGCTGTGCTGGTCTGCTTTGGGTGAAAATAATGTTACCATCTACTGAAAATTTTTTATACTAAAGTTCACCCAATGCAAGACACAAGAGGCACTCAAGATAGAATGAGGTAGATGATGTGACTGAAAGAGAAAGTAGGATTATGAGGATTAGGGGGATAGATAATGATTGACCCATGACTTGAAAAGATTACAGTGATATAATTCATGGAATCACTCAGGTGGAAGTTATTAGTAGTAATTCTTGGAAGAAATCAGTGAAACATTCTCTTTCCATTTGGAATAAAGAAAAAATGAGGGTGATTCAACTCTAGGGAAGTGGCATTGTGTCTGTCTGAGCTGTAAAGGTCTGAATTGGTGAAATTAAAGAACGAAGCGCCCATCTGAACATTTGCCTTGGAAATAGCAACAGGCATCAGCAGTAAAGCGGTTAAAAAACTATAAAGGCATCAGTGGCAATTTCACTTGGGTGTCACCATTTCAGTTACAATTGAATAACCTAATTTATCCTGGGTGTGACGATAAACTACATCTGGCATCAAGGCCTCTGATCAGGTGGTTTTGAAAAAAGTCAAACCACCTCTTAACTGCTGTTGTTCCCAACTCCATCCTGACCCAGGGTGGTAGCACCTGTTAGGGTCCTAGCTATGGGCAAATAGTGAACTGCAAAACTGGAGTCAAAAAATGAAAATATAAAAATACATTAGAAAAAATTATCAGCAATACATTTTTTGATAAAAAACAAAATTAACAAAACTGACAAGAAAATAAAATTTTGGCATTTAATGACCCATTTTGTTAAACAAACAAAAAGAAAAAAATCTACTGTACAGACTGAGTTAATCAACACACAGTATAATGTAAATATGTAAGAAAACATGTCACGTTGCATGCTATTATATGTTTGTGCTGGTTTGGAAATAGCACAAAGCACCAGTTAGTTTGTAAGACACATGCTAGTTACCAGCATTTCACAGTGGCTTGAAAACATATATCTATGTCAACAGCAGCATTGTAAGTTTGATGAAAATATAAAAATAGACCTTGAAAACATATATCTATATTTTATGAAAATCTATGATAATTTGGTAAATGTCTTTCTTCCATTAAGACTTCATCAGATGAAAATGATACACATGTGCATGAATGAGAAGAGATGATGAAATTTAAAATATTTTTTTCTACTCACAGAGTTTTAAAAGATATTTCTGAGATATATATATATATATATATATATGAGTTGAATATATGGATCGCAACAGAAGAATATATATATATATATATATATATATATATATATATTTATTATAAGTTATAGTTTAGAACATGTACAAATTATAATTTACTACAAAAGTGTACATTTTATTTTGACATAAAAAGAAACAATGTCTCATTAGGTAATTAATAATGATGGTGCTAAACGTTATTTTTGAAAAAGAAGATTAAAAAAACTCATTTCCCCTTTTTTGTTTTCCTTTCTTTTCTATCCTCTTTCCCTCGTACAATTTTCCAAAAATAAAGGGGAATTGAGTTTTTTTAATCTTCTTTTTCAAAAATAACGTTTAGTACCATCATTATTAACTACCTGATGAGACATGGTTTTGTCGAAACAAAATGTACACTTTTGTAGTAAATTATAATTTGTACATGTTCTAAACTATAACTTTTAATAAATATTCATAGCTCTATTCCTATACTGAGCACTGTTTTTAAATTAATGTTTTGAACATTGTTAATACTTTTTTTGTTCTTTATTCACTTGGATATATATATTATATGTATATCTAGTCAGTGTAAGTTTCATAAAGATGTATAAGTATGCCTTGAAAATGTATATATATGTCAACAGCAGTGTAAGTTTCATAAAGATAGATGAGTACATCCACAGCAGTTGAAATATTAACTTTGTCAATTATTTACATTTGTTATGTTTTTATTTTATTTTTTTATTCTTTTTTTCCCTTTGTCAGGAGAACACATCACAAATGAAGAACTAGATGAAATTCTTATGGATCTTTGTCTGCTTGACCTTGACTGCAGCAACGAACTTGGTAATCGCAAAGATGGTGGCCAAATTAAGGATTTCAGCCATCTTGCCACTTTTATTGACAGTAAATTGCCCGAAGTCATGACAGCCTCGACGTTTGCCAGCAATCTCCTTGCATTACCCGAAGACATCTTCAAAACATGAAGCAACAACCATTTCAACAAGAAGATAAAACTTTTTTTTATCTGTAATCATAAAAATAAAATTTTTTAAAAAAATGAATCTAGATTTGTCTTTTTATTAAGCAACAACAGTTAAAACATTTACTATTATACAATGATTGATTGAGTTATTTTTTACAGCTTATCAACCCTTTGTAGATTATTTAAAGCCAGAAAATATTTTTGGATTCTAAAAATTTTTTTTTTGAGATAATAATGATTTAGTGATACAAGCTTTACTAATTAACCCATATCGGGGGGAGGGGAAGAAGAAGTGAACTCATACCTAATCAAAATTTGATAATTAAAGAAGGAATTATAATAATGTGGTTGCAAGTTAGAGAACGTTTTAGGTTAGAGATAAAATTCTTCTAAGGAGACCCTACAAGTTGCTAGTAATTCTATTGTGATGAAAATACCAAAACAAAAAGAAAATTCTGATATATTTGATCATTTATTCTTATATTTACCTATTGTAGTTAAAGGAGGAATAATTGTTAGTGGGTTATGGCATCAGAAAATGGATTGGGATTCTCTCATCTTTACTGAAAATTACAGTGTTTGGTTTAGTTTATCCAAAGATTTAATTCTACTTTATCTGTTAAAATTTTCCAGATGCCCTGTGGATGAAACATATTCTGCGGACTTGTATATATTTTGCGATACCTCCAAAAAAGATTATCGATTTGTGACTTATATCGTTCAAAATGGAAAATTTACATTAGTCTTTTATAAAGCAAATGTATCCCCCTTAAAATCCCAAACTTTACCCACTTTGGAATTGTTTGCTGTATTTTTATCAATCTAGTGTTTGGGAAATAATTTGGAGATGTTTTCAAACATTTCTATGAAGAATAACTTTGTAGCTGTTGATGCCCAGATAATATTGTCTTGGTTACATTCTGATCGTATTAAAACCAAGAATCAATTTGTTAGAAACAAACTAATGTATATTAGTAAAAATGTGGTGAATACAAATTAGAAATGACTTTCCTTTCTCGCAAACTCGCAAAATGTGAAAATTTATTCTGACCAATAAAAAAAAAAGATTGCAAGTGTGAATTAATTTTCTAACCAATGAAAAAGTGATTGACAAGAATATATTTAAATTTCAATGACTCATGTCATGTTTCTTCTAGCTCAAAAAGGAGTTTGTGATCCAACCATGTGACATGACTAGCCTATCTATTAAGGTGCCCGATCAGTTGGAGTCAGAGAGACTGGGAGAGAAAGAAAAGCAGAGACTACTCTTCTGAATATTGCTGGTGTCATATTTCACTATTAGCCTTTAATGACAACTGCTGATTGCAAGGACCCTTTCTACAGTTGCAGCTAAGTACCTAAAAGTACATCTTTTATATTGAATTCTAATGTAATATTTAATGTGAAAAATGAACTCTTTCAAATTGTTTTAATAATTTTAGAAACATTTGTTTATATTGAATTCAACTGTAATACTTTTGTGTGAAAACAAATTTTTCAAAAGTACTTAGTGTTTGATAATTCAATATGAACAGTTTCTTTTTTGGCTGTTTATCAAATCTACAAACTTTTAATGCGTGATTACTTGTCTTGAAATAAGCTACTGACAATTACAACTGTGCAAATTTGTAAATAAATAAATTATGCATTTGGTTGCAATAGTATAAGTTAATAGTGTTATCTTTATTTTGAAGTACAATATTATTATTAATATTATCAATATTGTTAGAGATATTAAGTTTATTGAGATACATTTTAATTTGTTGATAATTAGAAACATGTTGAAACAACACTCAAAAACATATACATAGAAAAATGTTAAACAAATAAATAATACTAATGAAATTAAACTCCTTATATATTATAAAAAATTAAAACAATTATTATTATTAATATTATCAATATTGTTAGAGATATTATTAAGTTTATTGAGATACATTTTAATTTGTTGATAATTAGAAACATGTTGAAACAACACTCAAAAACATATACATAGAAAAATGTTAAACAAATAAATAATACTAATGAAATTAAACTCCTTATATATTATAAAAAATTAAAACAATTATTATTATTAATATTATCAATATTGTTAGAGATATTAAGTTTATTGAGATACATTTTAATTTGTTGATAATTAGAAACATGTTGAAACAACACTCAAAAACATATACATAGAAAAATGTTAAACAAATAAATAATACTAATGAAATTAAACTCCTTATATATTATAAAAAATTAAAACAATTATTATTATTAATATTATCAATATTGTTAGAGATATTATTAAGTTTATTGAGATACATTTTAATTTGTTGATAATTAGAAACATGTTGAAACAACACTCAAAAACATATACATAGAAAAATGTTAAACAAATAAATAATACTAATGAAATTAAACTCCTTATATATTATAAAAAATTAAAACAATTAACCTCATAGTCTCTAATGACCCTACAACCACACAACTAAATCCTCTACAAAAATATGTATATAATTGATATAGTGTATCGATTTACATGCCCGTTCAGAGATTTTACTAATAATAAACCCACAATATATATATATATATATATTGGTTTTACTACAACCACGCTCTTCTGTAGATTTACCTGCCACTTTCTGATCATAGTTCAATTAAACAACATTTCTTAGAAAAACATAGCCATATAGTTAACCCTCTAGGGCCATTCGTATCATATTAGTGGGGGATCTGTTTATTACTTCATAACAATATAGAATTGATCCCCCACTTTATGACAAGTAGAAGCCTTAATCATATTATATTATTAACCCTCTAGGGCCATTCGTATCATATTAGTGGGGGATCTGTTTATTACTTCATAACAATATAGAACTGATCCCCCACTTTATGACAAGTAGAAGCCTTAATCATATTATATTATTAACCCTCTAGGGCCATTCGTATCATATTTGATACAGTATGAAAACAAGCCTTGAAAGAAATATTTTCCTGAAAAATTTTTTAAGAGAAATATTTTATAAATTTCAAATGAAAGCAGTACTGACTGCTCAGTCAATGAATACCAAATGTTTCCTTATAGGGAAATACCAAATGTTTCCTTATAGGGAAATACTGTATCAAATATGATACGAATGGCCCTAGAGGGTTAATATCAGACAGATTTTAGTCAATAACACAATAATACTCACTGATACACACAGTAAAAAGAACTTTCAGATATTAGAAGCCATCTACATTAAATCAAAACAACCCACACAATAAAATCATGTTTCAATCTGGTTCACGACTCATTACATTGCATTTAGATATATGGTTCTGTTAACATTTTGGTCTCTCATGCAGAGTGAAGTCATAGAACTGCATTACAAATTTACCAACTGCGTCTGCTATTCAATGACTGTTATCGTTGCATAGCAATGTTTTATGTCAACACAAGATAACATCATCCTTGATGGTGGATGTCTTTATGTTAAAGTCCCTGTAACCTCTCTGAAGATGGCTTATGTGAGCTGAAAGCTTAGAACCAGCATAATAATAAAATATCCAAATGTTGGACAATATTTGTCTTTATTTTCACCTGAAATTAAAGCCAAAACATGATGTTTGTCTGTTATATTTAATAATATATATATATATATATATATATATGTCTTTATTATATTAGAGAGGATAAATTATCAAGATATCCACTATTCAGACCCTCCGTCTCGAAAAGATATCATTAAGAGTATAGAAATTTGTGATTCTATGTGACTCAAGTTTTGTGAACTTTGATATGAAAAGTATTTACTGAATTTAAGAGAACAATGTAAAGGCATTAATGAAAACTAGTGGAACCTGTGGAATTTCCACGGAAGGGTAATTTATGATTTCTTGGAGAAATTTTACATTGTCATACTACAAATGATAGCGACATCTTAATAAATAAAATAAATTAATAAAATAATAAAATTTTAAAAGAACTGTTTTCATTTCTTCTTTTTATTATTATTATTAAATAATTTAATAATATATAAAGTTTTAAAAATATTTTTAAAATCGTCAAAGAATTGATTGCGAGTAGACTTTTTAGTTAAGAATTGATGATTATATTGCCTATCTAAAATTAAAAAGTTTAATAAAAATTGATTTATTATTAATCGAAAATTTTTTTTCTTCTTCAGAGTATAATGTTATTAATAGTTATTATTTATTCCAACAATTAAAAGCTTATCAAATTAAATTATATCAGTTTTATTGCATTTTTTATTTTACTTTTCGGAGAAGATTTTCGGATAATGACTGCAAACTTGAAATAAAAAAAATAGAGGCAGACCTGAAGGAGACTACCACCACCTTTAAATTTGTTGTTTTTCATTTTTTTTTTTTAATTTTTCAGTGCAATCTCATCGATTACAACCTAAACTTTCCGATTGACAAAAACAATTTGGAAAAATTTCAATATTTAAACAATTTTAGGTGGGGGGCTCAGTTTTTCATACAGTGTTATAGTAAATCGATCCTCCATTTTGGAACCACTCACCAGTACGACATTACCACCACCTGTAAATTTTGTTTTACTTTTTTCAGTACAATCTTATCGATTAAACCCTAAAATTTCCGATTGACAAAAAAAAAATTGTAAAAATTTCAACATTTAAATAATTTGGGAGGGGGGTACAGTTTTTCATACAACCATATAGTAAATTGATCCTGTGCCATTAACTTTTTTGCTTGCGCATATTCAACAACTGAATCCTTTGTGAAACTTTTGAATAAAGCCATTCTTGGAGTTTCCAAGGAAGATGCCATCATAAGAACTGAAGAAAACTTGAAAAAGACAAAAACAAGAGCAACAACTCATCCCCCCCAAAAAATAAAACAAAGCGACTTCAATGTGAGTGGTTCCAAAATGGAGGATGGATTTAGTATAAGGTTGTATGAGAAACTGAGCCGCCACCTAAAATTGTTTAAATATTGAAATTTTGCAAAATATTTTTGCTAATTGGAAACTTTATGTAATAATCGATAAGACTGCACTGAAAAAAGTTAAAGAAAAAAATGAAAAACAACAAATTTAAAGGTGGTGGTAGATTCCTTCAGGTCTGTTAATAGATGATTTATATTCCTCAATGAATCCTGTATTGAACAAATAAAACAAAAGTTAGCCATCAATATAAGATTTATTAAGATATCATGGATTTATGTGGAGGTGGAGGGTAACAGAGGTAAAAAATATATTTTTATCAAGATGTTTAAAAAATAATTTCAAAAATAATTTCATTGATTTGTGAATAGGTCCTGAAAGTTTCATAAAAATCTGACTATTATTTGATTTTTGCGAGAATTTCCAATTTAATGTGTTTGTCAACGAAAAAATGGGTGATGCAATCATTACGTTTCCATTGTAAAACAGTCGTAACGTTTGTTTAACCGCTAACTCAAATCAAAACAAAACTTTCTGACAAAATTAGAAGGGATTAAAAAAATTTTAAAAATAATTAAAGTTACTTTAAAGGCTCCTGTGTCCATTGTAACCAGAAAAGACTGAGTAATATCCAAAGGTGTAACAGAGGCCAGAAATTTCGTTATTAGGTCACGGGATACAACAACAAACCTACCTAGTTTTACTATATTGTACAATACACACAGCTTAAACTGCTACTGCTACGGCTCTATCCTCCTACTCTTTCACTTTACTACCCTTCCGTTTGGCAAATGTGAGAGAAAGGCTGAGGAGAGTAGCGTTTAAAAATGATAGAGGGGAAGGGAAAGCTCGTATAGAGAGTAAGTGGCGTAACGGACAGATGAACTAACTAAATTCTGTTCCAAGCAGAATTATATGATAATTTTAATAATGTTATTAATTAAATTTGGTGATGTAGTCCTTTTTAAGAATCCAATTAAACCAGGATCTTATTGGCTTTGGGAAAGGGTTTTAGAGGTTATTCCTGGTGAAGATCATAAAGCCCGTTCGGTGAAAATAAAAAGGGGAAATTGACAGTGGTGATTGTGGAACTCTAAAAGTGTCGGGGGGCTACTTAGGAGCCGAGATTTTTCTGATGAGGAAGGGGGCAAACTCAAGCAGCGTCTTCATTTTCATACTACACCACTTTCCATTTTTTTAAACCGTTTCACCCCAAGCAAGGCGGTACTGCCACTGGTGTGCAGGGGACTACATAAGAGGAGATCGAAATTTTAAGCAGGAGGAGAGCGAAGAGAAAGATGATCTAGTTACTGGGAGTGTTAGAAAAAGGGCAAGAGAAGGATGGGAATACCGGTGGGATGACAGTTGCGAGGGTAAAGTGAGAAAGGAAAAGAACAAGATACACGGGGTGATGGGGAAAGGATGAGAGAAAAACTGGAGTTTAACGGATAAGAGATGGGAATTGACATTGCATTTAAATTCTTGGAGATTGTAGCCCTCAAGGAAGACAGTATATGGAAGGGAGTTCCACAGGCGGGAAGTGCAAGAAAAGAAGCTGTTGGAGTATAAGTGACAGCTTCATTTGGTTGATTTAAATGTAAAAGGATGGGACTTTGTTGCCAGTCTGGTTGCTCGTGTAAATTATTGTGGAGGGGGCGTCAGTGAGCTAAGCCTGTCGGAGCAGAAGCCATGAAAATATTTGTAAAGAGACAGAAGGAAGCCACATCCCGTCGATGAGAAAGTGGCTGGAGTCGAGCTGTCATTTCGGGACAAATTACATTACAAATCATCCTTTGGAGCCTGTTGAGACCCCTGAGATGAATAGGAGGGGTGCTCAACCAGATATGGCAACAGTATTCAATGCACGGTCGGATGGTCGATTTGTATATGCGTAAGATGAACTCACGCGAAAAAGACTTCCTGGCCCAACCTTCCTAGCAGTAGATGTAGCTATTGCGTCTATGTAATGGTTCCACTAGAGGTCGGAAGAGAGGATGAGGATGAGGAGGCGCAGTGTATTGTTTTCAGAGAGACTCACTTGGTTCATGCTTATGAGAGGTAGGAGAGACTGTCTGTGGTGTTTGACACATACCAGCTTTGTTTTAGAAGAATTAAAATTTACAAGCTATTTCTTGCCTCAGTCTACCACAGAGTGGAGGTACTTTTCGGGAACAGCAGCGAGGTTATGTTTGTCCGCCTCACCAGATTTCTTACTGAGGCGTGAGTAAATGGTGGTGTCATCAGCGTAGATGCCTACTTGGGATTTGATCACGTCAGGGAGGTCTTTTATGAAGATCAGAAAGAGCGTCGGGCCTAGGATAGAGCCCTGTGGGACACCAGCGTTCGTGTGGTAGGATGTGGAGGCATCTCCGTTCAGGACGATCTTCATTATGCGGTTTTATAAGAAAGATTGGGTCCAACCAAGCAAATGTCCAGTGATACCATAACCCTGTAGCTTGCGCGGAAGGCCAGCGTACCAGACCCTATCAAATGCTTTGGCGATATCCAGGGCAACAGCTCGAGCTTCGCCAGACATATCGAGGGCTGGTATATGTACTCGTTAGCACATCAGCAGTAGACCTGGCAAAGCGGAAGCCATATTGTCTGTCTGAGAATAGTTTTATGGGCGGTAAGATGTTGACATATTTCAGCATTGATGATAGCTTCGAACACTTTGCCGAAAATTGGTAGGAAGCTGATAGGGCGATAATTGGATAGATCCGAAGGTTCCTCTGAGTTCTTAAATACATGAATCACAAAAGAGGACTTCCAGCAGCCAGGAAAAACAGGAAGCAGAGAGGCAGTAATTACAGAGTTTATAGAGGATAAAGGAGAGTTCAGGGGTACATTTCTTCAAGACAGTGACAGGGATTCCGTCGCCTCCGCTTGCCTTATGGAGGGTCAAGTTTTGAAATTATCTTAGATACCAGAGAGGGGGTTATGTGAACATCTCTCAGTGGAGCCTCAGTTCTAAGAGAAAAGTCGGGTACGCATACTCTAGAAGAGTCAGTTGTGGAGTTGGATGAGAATCTGCGAGTAAAGCACTTGGCCTTGTCCACAGATGCCGTGTGGAGGATTTGCTGTTGTTCATCGCACGTTTGCAGAGCCGCCAATAGTCTTTGGAGCCAAACGTGCGGGCAGCTATGTGCTGCCTCATTCTCTCAGCAAACAACAGCTTAGCGTTATTCAAGATCCTCTTACACTCATTACGAGCAGAGGCAAATAGGCGCCTATTATGGTCAGACGCATGGCTCCGAAATAGCCGGAAGAAGTGGTTCCTGTAGGCAATGTCGGCCGAGCAGGCAGGAGAGAATCAGAGGAACGAGATGAGGTTTGGGACGGAACTTCCTGATCGGTATGAAAGCATCGATGCCAGCTTTCATCCAGGAAGAGACCTCAGAGGTGCAGTTCTCAACGGAGAAACTAAACACTTTTTCCCAAGGGACGTCACATAGGAAATCGCGGAACGAATCCCAGTCTGCTCTTTGGTAGCAGTAGGTTAATGCTGTTGGTAGTAGGCTCCTGGGGGGAGTGAGAGTGAAGAGAGATATTAATAGAAACAACAGCATGATCAGAGTTACCAAGAGGGCAAAGCTGCGAGACTTGGCATGAGACAGATACAGATGTGAAGCAGAGATTTAGTAGAGAAGCGTGTCCTGAAGGGATACTGGGAAAGCACGTGAGGAAAACCACCACTTGTGTAAGAGATTGAGAAATAGCAACGTTCATGAAGATCATGAATATCAGTAGAATCAATGACAGAATTTTCTAGCCACTTGGCATGGTGGGCGTTAAGATCTCCGAACACAAATACGTTGGCGAATGGGTAGGAGGAAGTAGCCTTGTCTATACTGTTCGAAATACTGTCTAGCAGGGAGCAATCGGGAGAGGAAGGGGAACGGTTCAGAAAGAAAATATAGCTTACCGATTTGAGAAGTGAAAGACGGAAACATGTGTAGGGATGGTCAGGGGATTCGAGAGATGTCACCCTAGCTAGAGGGAGGTGTTCACTGATCATGCATATGGACAGTGGAGTCCTTTCTTAAGAGAGGAAGATAGCCAGGAATCAAAGTCAAAGAAGGCAATTGAGGGGTTGAGATTAGTCTTACAGAGCGCTAGGATGTCAGGCGATTTTTCGCAGAGAAAAGATTCCACGCTACAAAAGTTGGCACGAATGTTGAAGGAAATGTTGAGAAGTTTAAGTGATTTTACTTTGCCTGTTTTTTTTTTTTTGTTTTTTTTAATCATATCACCCCGAGCAAGACGGTAATGCCACTGAAGCGCAGGGGGCTATGTAGGAGTGAAAAGATTGGAAAAGAGAAAGCCGGAAACCACATCCTAAACAAGGAACAAGGGATGAGCCTCTTCACCTGTTCAACAGACGTGGGTGGAGTGTGAACCGGGCGATAGTTTAGTCTATCTACTCCAATTGAAAAAAAAAAAGAAAAGAGTGAAAAGATTGGAAAAGAGAAAGCCGGAAACCACATCCTAAACAAGGAACAAGGGATGAGCCTCTTCACCTATTCAACAGATGTGGGTGGAGTGTGAACCGGGCGATAGTTTAGTCTATCTACTCCAATTGAAAAAAAAAAGAAAAGAGTGAAAAGATTGGAAAAGAGAAAGCCGGAAACCACATCCTAAACAAGGAACAAGGGATGAGCCTCTTCACCTGTTCAACAGACGTGGGTGGAGTGTGAACCGGGCGATAGTTTAGTCTATCTACTCCAATATCCCCTTATAACAGTGCAAATAGTTGTATTACTAATTGCAATTAAACCAGTGATTAGCATAAGTTATTTAAGGATAAAAAGGGATGGGTTAGTATCTTTCTTAAAGTAAAACATATAAAAAAAAATCAAATCACTAATGTATGGTCAGTCAGTTAAGTGCCATACGTGAAACACGCTTTGGCCGATCATGTCTCGAAATAGACATGACTGACTAGGCAGAAGATTATCCCGTAGTAGGTTTACCATTGCTTTCTGCAGTAGACTGGTTGCCAGCCAAGGCTATAGAACTCAATCTGTCATGTTATTTAACTCATAACTAGAAGGAAGAGACTGATTAATACCTTTCCCAACAGTATTTGCGCGTAAGTGAATGCAATGAATTTAACTGGAATTCAAACTCGGCTCTCCGATTTCTCGTTCCGAGCCGATATCCACTGGACCACAATGGTACAAGACCTAATTAAAAAGAATAAAGAATAAAGTTTTGTTTATTGATATACAGTTGTTCATGCTTGTTGTTAGTAAGGAGAGACCTCGAGTAGAAGTGGCAGACGGTCATTGACTGCGACATCCGCTGGAAGGGAGCTGGTGCAGACTGCAGCAAAGTGTGGTCTCGGAGTTGCCCACCGGAAGCGCTTGCAGGAACACCTATCCATGCGTAACATGGCACTGCAAGAACCCCGATCTGTTGATTAGAGCAGTCGCTCTTGACGCTACGCAAAAGTTAAGGCTCCTAACTACCAATCGGAAGTAGTAACCAGAAAACTGCCAACCCGGTACCCTCACAATGAAGAGACGTTGCTACCGACCACGAACATTGCAGGAAAATCGCGGAAACACCAGTAGTGAGGTCCGAGGAGAGGAAGAGAGTCGGAAACGACTTCATGAACAGGGGACTACGGATGAGACTCTATTCTTGTTTAATAGAAGTGGATGGGGTGTGAACTGATCGATAGCAGAGTCTATCTACTCCAGTTTGAAAAAAAGAAAAGATTTCCTAAGTTTTAACTTACTTAAAGTCCAAATGCAAGAAAAAAAATTTTAAGTTAAAAAAAAAAAAAAAAGCAATCAAACCACGTGACGGCAGACGTTCAATTATGGACATGAAAGCAGATTTAAGAAAAAAAGAAAAAAAAACATGAAAATGACTTACATTTAAAGAATTCAAGCAAAAGTGAAATCTAATGCCAGTTCAGACTGGACACGAACGAAATGGTAGGATTTTAGAAAAGTGGTTAGAAAAAAAACTACTAAAAAATTATTAGTAACCAGAAAATAATTTTACAGCCCACAAGTGTAACGGTCACTAAGGCAAAAATGCTGACAATTTCGACACAGATTTACCATTTTGGCAGAGGCCAAATCGGATAAATACACAACTTAGGAATGAGTTTGAGCATTATAAGTATGTTACTTTACTAAATTAAACGGAATAATTTTTCATTCATACTAGTGGAGTTCTATTCTATTCTTTCCCTCTTTTTCACTCTCAAGCTGTTGGAACAGAAGAGAGGTTAATTTCAAAACAAAATCAATGGGTTAATACTAATGTCAATATGTTCTAAAGAAGGATTCAAGGAACGTGTTAATACGCTCGTCCTCTCTCTGGTGACAAGTGAACTTGCCCATCTTTTATTCTGTTTTTGGGGCTTGAAAAAGTCATTTGGGAATTAACTCCCGGGTGCGATTCCGGCCTTTTCATTAGACGACGAAAAAACTTCGCGTCGGCTTGCGAAAAGGTCCGTAAAATAATTTTTCTGAGAATTGAAGATTATTTGAATTTTGTTTTGAGATGATTCCTAGTTTTCTATTGGCCGAAAAACATTTCGCATCAAAGTGTGAAATTTCACGAGTTTTGTTTTTGATTCGCTTTTACGTGTGTGCTAAGCAAAGTTTGTAATTTCGAGTCTTGTTAATTTCTAACAAAATCAATGAGTCAGTGCTTAGCATTTGAATTTTAAATCTAGATCTTGTTTTGTTTACTACGGGATAAGTGTTGTAGATTAATTCTTAACAAAATCTGAGACTGATCAGTTTCATAAATTTTTAAAGCTTATAAAAGTGGAGGATGGAAAGCGAGGAGCTAGCCAAAATTCGGGGGCTCCTCCTCCTGTAGAATCGCCACTGAAGATGGATCAATTCAGTTACACTCTCTCAAATATTTATACCATTCAGAAGTTTCTCTATCTCATGCGCACCAACTCCTTGTTGAGGCAGAAAAGCAAAAGGGTTTGCGTGATGTGAGTATTCCTAAAATTAATTCCTCAGTTAACGACGAAATAAATGCGCGAAAGAAAAGTATAAAATCTGTATGTAACACTATTTGGTTGCTGGTAATTAAAAAATATTATCACTTAGATATACGGAGAGATATACTGATACACGTCTCATGAAAATAGTTAACCAGTATAAAAATTTTAAAGGCAGATATCTACATGGTTACCAGACGTGGCACCGTACAGGAATTAGAATGATATACCCTAGTAATCGAAATAAAGGATTCGGTTCGAAATTTCTAGTATCTGAAGAAGGCTAGAGCGTACAACGGCTGAAACGTTGTAAACATGACAATAAAGATAAAGACAACAATCCAAAGAATGTAAATAATGTTTTTTATTATTTTAAAAATTTTAGCTTTATTAAAATGTATAATTGTTTAAGTTGTTTTTTTTTTTGCTTTTTTATTGCACGTTCTTTTTAGAAAAGTGTATTTTTATGTAGGCCAGACGGTTTGTGTGAAATTATACAATTGTATATACTTTTTTGTCTCAGAGATTAAAATCTACCAAAATGTTTGAAGAGTCCATTTCCAGTTTATGGAAATTACTTTTTTCGTCTATACTGACTAATGAGAGATGTCGTTTCAAACTCTAATAACATCCTCAACAGTAGGGCAGGGATTAGCCTAAATTTTGTGTATAAATAAAGCTCAGGTGATTGGATACAAGTAGAAAACCTTTCGACACTAAAGAGAGAGGAACTTTTGAAAACGAGGACCTTTGACTGCAAGGGAAGAAGGCGTTTAACATCAAAGAAGCCAAAGAGAAACGAGAGAAATTGGAATTCCAGTGAAAATTCTCCTGAGGTTGGACAGCCTAAAATGAAAGGATTTCAGGGAAATTTTCTCAATGACATAAGTGGAAAAAGGAGGCATAAAAAAGTCATTACTGTGTCCTAGAGATGCCCATGTGACAATTTTCAAGTATGTATTTTCGCTTTTTCCAAAGGTTGTTGCACCTTTGTTTTTTTACTGCCTTATTGTTTTCTATAGTATTTACATTATTTGGACTATTGTCCTCATCTTTGTTGCCATTTGTACGCTCCGGCTTTCTTCAGGTGCTAAGAATTTTGAACCGAACCCTTTATTACGATCAAGGAGGTATATCATTCTTATTCCTTGCATAGGGCCTCTTTTGGTAGTCATGAGTTATCTCCCTCTAGCTCTGTAAGTTACTTGTTCACCACTACTGTAGCCTGGTATTGAGCTCACAACACTTTGAATCGAGTCACAGGAACTAACCAACGTTTATAGCCACTTGTAGCCATGTGTCCTTAAGGATACGAACAACTTAATTTTTGGGACTTATAAACCTAATGTTCAGTAACAGTTTTTTTTTTACTAGAGTTCGTATTGCGATTTTTTGATGTTAATGGTTTTCTCTAGTATTTTTTACCAGAGCTCATACTGCATTTTTTTTTTGTAATAAAGGGTTCTGTTTGAAATTTCTAGCGCCTGAAGAAGGCCGGAACGTACAACAGCCGAAACGTTGTACATATGGCAACCAAGATGAGGACAAGAGTCCGAATAATGTAAATACTGTAAATACTACCTCATCTCAAAAATATCTAAACTTATTTATAAATAGAACTTTGTCTCTGTGTGTGTGTGTGTGTGTGTGTGTGTGTGTGTGTGTGTGTGTGTGTGTGTGTGTGTCCGTTACCTATGGACTCCGAAACGGCTGAACCAATTTTTTTGAAATTTTACACAGTTGTACTATAAGTGTCTGCGAGTGTTCTTAGCTAGGTTTTGTGTCGAGGTACCCCCGATAAATATCGATAATCGAAAAAATCTGGTTTTAGAAGGAATGGTCCGATTTTAATCAAATTTCATACACTCATAGACAAAGACATAAGAAACGATATTCAGAAGTTTCAAGTTTGCAGTTCTTACAATAGTGCAGAAAATCGATAATATATATATATATATATATATATATATATATATATATATATATATATATATATAAGGCAAGATGTTTGTGTGTGTGTCTGTTTATCTGCCTGTATATCTGGAATTTTTCAGCCCTTTTATTTTAGTTTTTGCTTCGGGTTTGGCTCAAAGTAGGTATAATTGTAGTTCTTAGTCTCAGCCATGATACCATTTACTCAGAGGATTTATTTAGCCTTCAAAATTCAGTTTACGTCGAAAAAAACTTATTTGATATCGATACCAGGAAAACAAAATTTGACTTACATCCATTCATTTTTCCTTCAGTCTACGGTTTCGCTTTAACTGGAAACAACTATTGCTTTTTAATCTTTCGTGCCAATGTCCAAAGAGTCTGAGCTCCAGGACTATGGATTAGTTTTAAAGCTTTTATTACACCCGGGCAACGCCGGGCTATACTACTAGTAAATAAATATTATTGTTTTCTGTTATATTCCCATACTCCCCCCCCCCCCCAGAACCGAACTCTGGTTTCCCGCAGGCTACCCGCCGGAACATGGAAGCGAACGACGGCGGATCGCCGGTCGGCATCGTTTACGGTCGGAACTACGACGGTGTCTGATCGGCTTCGAACCTCCGACTTTCGCTCTTGATCGAGGAAAACGTGCTTGCCACACGCCATCGCTGCAGTTCGTCTTGCGACGATCCAAGAATTTCACCTCTAGCGTCGCAATACGAGTGGCCCCGACCGCTCCCTTCGATCATTGCCTCGCTCCTACACGGAGACCGACAGACGTAGACGAGGCCCTCTTTCATCATTCCATGCTTATCGTATGCAAGCTTGAACAGCCCGCTCTGAGAACTCAAAGTGAACGTACCGGCCGCCGCGGACACTCGGTCAAGAGCACCCTTGGAGGAGAAACCGCCGACCGCGCACGCGCGCAAACGGATGCGCAGTGGAATGCGGAGGTAGGTAGGTAGAGAGTAGAAGGAAGAAGGCGGACACCCGCTACTCATTCCACCGCGCGAATTTGCCGTCGGCAGGACTGCGGCGTGTCGCGGATATGCAAGCGGTTGACACCGGCGGAAAGGACCGGGAATGCACACGGACAACCAAAGTCAACGACGGACGTTGCCCCGGGGCCGCGAACGCGACCACGGACCCGAGTTCGGACTACGAGCTTTGTTATTTTAAAAAAAATCTTGTTTTTCCTGAGTTGTCATTTTTTTCACATTTTTTGTTGGTGATCCTTTATGTTATCCTGCCTTAATAGGTGCACAAATCTGATGATAACCAGAGGGTACTTGGTCAAAACGTTGTGTCTATAATAACATCCATATCAACCAAGATGAGAACAATTGTTTTTTGTTTTTTTAATCATATCACCCCAAGCAAGGCGGTAACGCCACTGACGTGCAGGGAGCTACGTAAGAGTGAAAAGATTTGGAAAAGAGAAATACTGAAACCACATCCTAAACAGGGAACAAGGGATGAGCCTCTTCACCTGTTCAATAGATGAGGGTGGAGTGTGAACCGGGCGATAGTTTAGTCTATCTACTCCAATTGAAAAAAATAAGAAAAGAGTGAAAAGATTGGAAAAGAGAAAGCCGGAAACCACATCCTAAGCAGGGAACAAGGGATGAGCCTCTTCACCTGTTCAATAGTTGTGGGTGGAGTGTGAACCGGGCGATAGTTTAGTCTATCTACTCCAATTGAAAAAAATAAGAAAAGAGTGAAAAGATTGGAAAAGAGAAAGCCGGAAACCACATCCTAAGCAGGGAACAAGGGATGAGCCTCTTCACCTGTTCAATAGTTGTGGGTGGAGTGTGAACCGGGCGATAGTTTAGTCTATCTACTCCAATTGAAAAAAATAAGAAAAGAGTGAAAAGATTGGAAAAGAGAATGCCGGAAACCACATCCTAAGCAGGGAACAAGGGATGAGCCTCTACACCTGTTCAATAGTTGAGGGTGAGTGTGAACCGGGCGATAATTTAGTCTATGTACTGAGCTACTCCAAATGAAAAAAAAAAATAAAGAAGAAAGGAGTGCAATACCAAGATATTAAAAATTACTCATCTCAGAAATAAATACAAAGTACAAACTGTAAATAAATGTATTTTTTCTTTTAAAATTTTATGCTGTGGTTGTCCTCTCTATTTTTATAATTTTACATCTATTATTTTGTTTTGCCATTTCTAATAAGTTTTGTGTCTGGCACTAGAGCTTGGATTTGGCAGAAATAAAATTTTGATAATATATTACTGATATTTTTGCTCCCAAAATATGCTTTCATAATGTTTTGCTTTTGTTGGGAGGAGGAGGGTCATTATTTACCCATAGCTGCGACTCTAACAGGAGTCTCTGTGGACCTGGGAACAACAACAGTTAAGAGGTGGTTTCACGCTCTTCAAAACCTCTAATCTCCTGATCGGAGGCCTTGCTGCCGGATGTAGTTTATCGTCATACTCAGGACTCAAAAGGTTTTCGTGTAACTTGTTTCATCCTTTCGGATGTCATACGAAACACGTCACATGAAAAATTTTCCACTTTGTCGGTGTTCCTTTCTTATTTTATTTTTTTTATTTTTTTTTCTGGTTCTTTATAAAATTGTTTACATCGTTTTCACATAAAATTGAACGTAATAAAGACAAGTACGGAACTTGAGCCTGGCTCGCCGTTTTTTTAACGGGTATTTATGCGAGCAATGAAAAAAAGGATGCGCTTTTGTTTAGTGTCGGACATATTTTGAAAGGTGATATCTTTTCGAACTTCACCGCTGCTTGTTGTTTTTTCATCATGGCGGAGCTGATAGCGACTTTTTGTCACTCGTTTCAATATTTTTTGTGGCCTTTTGTCTGTTTTAGTCTCCTGCTTTATTTCTTTTTGTCTTACTGTCGCCTGGATCAATGGAGAAGCCAGTCCGATTCCTGGAATCATTTGTTGGTCGTCACCGCTCATCCGGACGACGAATGTATGTTCTTTGCACCGACGCTTTTACATTTCCGAAGAAGAAAGAAAAACATATCTGTTCTCTGTCTTTCTACGGGTAAACAAAAGTTTATATTTGTTTCTTTGGGGTATTGTTGATTTTACACCTCTAAACAATTTTTGGATACCACTGAATTACCTATCCTTACATTTCTTGCACTCGTCTTATATTCCGAACACCTCCTCTCAATTTTTATTTTTTTTTATAGTCGGGTTGGGTTTAACAAGAAATACGTTTACCGGGCACATTTAAAAAAAAAAAAAAACAATTTCGTTTCATCACACAATCACTTAGTTTCAATTTTCGTAATATTTTTCTTTTTTTCCTTTTTTAATAAAATTTTAATATCCTATTTTGTAAAATTTTATTTTAATTTTTAAAAAAATTCTTTATTTTAATTTTTTTAATTTTCATTATTTCAATAATTTAAAAAAAATTTTCTCATTATACATTTTTAAAATTTTCTTTATTTTAAATTTCTGATATTTATTTTCTCTATTTTAATTTTCTAAAATTTTATTTATTTCTAATTTCTAAAAAAAATTCTCTTTATTTTTTAATTTCTTTTTAATTTTCTCTTTTTTTTTTAATTTCTGCTTTTAAATTTTATTTTACATTTAATTTTCTTTATTTGAATATTATTTTTAGAAGAAATTTTTGAAGAAATTATTTTTCAAAAATTTAATTTTCTTGTTATTTTCTCTTTTTTCTTTTTTTAATTTTTTTATATCTTTAATTTTGTTTCTTTTTCTTTTCATTTAAACAAAGTTACAAAAGAATTGAATTTCCTGGCTTTTATTTCTATTTTATTCAAGCATGATATTATACTTTTTATTAATTGCAAGGTAAATTTTTCCTGTTACACCCATCTCCCTTATTCAAATGTTGTGGTACAGCGGATATCGGCTCGGAACGAGAAGCCGGGGATCCGAGTTCGAATTCCAGTTGAATCCATTGTATTTACTTACGCGCAAATACCCTTGGGAAAGTTATGGGTTAAATAGCAGGACAGATTGGGTTCTCTAGCCTTGGTCGGCAACCAGTCTACCACAGAAAGCAATGGCAACCTACTGCAGGATAATCTTCTGCCCAGTCAGTCATGTCTCTTTCGAGACATGATCGCCCAAGCGTGTATCACGTATGGCACTTAACTAACTGACTGACACATGATCCATCATTAGCCAGTTGACTAGTTAAAGAGGATAAAATAATAGTCACACATGAAACAGGTGTGTCAAAAAACAATATCAATTATAACAAAATAATAATAACTATAAAAAAAAATTATTTTTGTAATTATACTTTTTGCATATCCCCTTCTTGATGTGGTGTAATGGTTAGCAAGCTTGTCTCACTAGAATCATTACAATTAAGTAGTGAGTTCGATCCTCACTGGGTGCTCCATACTTTAGGCCTTGTGCCACATCTAAGCTGCACTTAGAAAATCACTATTCTAAAAGACCGTCCAGGTTTACCAGATTTTTGTTAATATTTATGATCTGTGGTCTCTTTCTGATGTTACTATATTAACTATCAATCAGTTAAGTGCCATACGTGATACACACTTGGGTGATCATGTCTCGAAATAGACATGACTGACTGGGTAGAAAATTTTCCCACAGTAGGTTGCCATTACTTTCTGTGATAGACTGGTTGCCAACCCCAGCTACAGAACTCAATCTGTCTTACTATTCAATCCATAGCTGGAGGGAGACAGTGGGGGATCAGTGGCCAATATCAACAGTTAGGTGGGCAATGAGCAACTGAACAGAAAATGGTGGTTCATTGTAAATTTTTCTTGACAATATATGATTTCGATTTATTAAAAAGGTATTTTCACATATGCAACCTGAAAAATAAAGTGATATGCTAAGAAATTGGATACAAAAAATTGGAAAACTAATTGGGTCACATTCGTAGATAAGATATAAATACTTCTGTAACCAGTGAATATTTTAATATTTTCTAAAGTTTCAAGAAGGGTCATTAACATTCAGATAGTGCTTTTGACACAAAATAATATTCCCCCCGCCTCTTATATAAATTAGCTGAGGAACAATTTTGCCAGTAAAATTAAGATGTGACCCCAGGATAATTTCTATTCAATATAATTTATTTTTTTATCACATTCGCCATCTTGAATTTATCAAGACAGTGAAAGAGTGAAAGTTCCCATCAAAATATTTATCCTACATATCCTCATAATATGCACATCTTACTTCCTTCTCACTTAAAACAATCTCACTTATAGTTTTAAGAAATGTCATTAATCCTCGATTGTAATAAAGACTGTTGTGTATTTGTGTGTGTATATATACATTAGAACTGTACAAACTACAACAAAATTGTACATTTTGTTTTGACATTGAAACAACATGATCTCATCAGGTAGTTAACAATTATGTTAATAAAAGTTTTATTTTAAAAGAATTTCTTTTAAGAATAACACTTCCCTTTAGTTTTGGAATTATTTTTTTTCTGCAATTTACTTCCGGCCAAAATTTAAAATTTCTTTCTTAGCTGTTTCCATTGGCTCTCCCCTTTCTTCCGTCTCTACATTTTCTCTTTTTTTTACTCTTTATTTTTTTCTTCAGTTTCTATTTTTACTCTTTCTTCAGGAAATTATTACCATATCGGAAGTAAACGGAGGTTGGAATTAGTAAAGAGTTGTAATATTCTTGGCATACCTGAGAAAAATGTGACAGTAATTGATCAAAGGTAAGGTTGTTATTTACCAGTGTTTTAGGTTGAAAGATTTTAATAGAAGCCACTTCTTTTTAGGCCCATTTTAACATCATCCTCCCCACCTATGGAACAGGACAAATTTTATTTTTTTATTAAGAAAAAAATCCACATCGGACATACTTATTTCATTCACTCTTCTTATTTTTTTTGTTTTTTTTTTAATCATCTCACCCCAAGCAAGGCATTCCACTGCCACTATTGCGCATGGGGTTACATAGGAGAAGGTAAAGAGAAGGAGTGGTTAGACATAGGGAATGTCAGGAGGAAGGTGACAGATGAGTAAGGATAGCGAGGATGAGGGTTGGGCAGATGGGAAGAGTGTTTGATAGAATGGGAGCAGGTTAGTGTGTTAGGAGGTGTCTATTGACCTTACATTTAAACTCCTGGAGATTGTATCCGTCGGGGAAGCAATCGTGTGGAAGAGAATTCCACAGTCGGGAAGTGTGAGGAAAGAAACTGTTGGAGTAGAAGTTACGGCAGCATTTTATCGGTTTCACTGTAAAAGGGTGGGATCTAGTTGCTAATCTAGTATCGCCTTCAAATTCGTATTTAGGGGGCACCAGTGATCTAAGTTCATCGGAGCAGAAGCCGTGAAAGTATTTATAGAAGAGACACAGGGAAGCCACGTTGCGCCGGTGGGAGAGAGACTGCTATAATCATTTGCAACACATTGACACATGTTAGAATCTTCACAGTATTTCGTATTGTTGAAGTTATTGCTAACATTCTTTTTGTTGAGATTTAGAAACTCTACTTTTGTTCAATTTCGCAAACCAATTGATGAAATTTAAATAAGCCGATTTGTTTGGAAAAATACTTTGATATAAAATCCTACGTCACACTTTTTACTCACACCAATAAGAACTCGGCATGGTGTAATGTTTAGCAAGCTTGTCTCACTGGAATCATTACAACTAAGTATTGAGTTTGATCCTCACCAGGTGTCCCATACTTTCAGCCTTGTGCTACATCCCAGCTGTGCTTAGAGAATCAACTCTAGTAAAACCAACTGTAATTTGCACCCCCTTACCTGTTTGCACTTTTCCCTAAAATTTTGGGGTTCTGGGCCTGGCGGTAAACTGCATCTGGCAGCAAGGCCTCTGATTGGGAGGTTGTGAGGAGCAAGGAACCACCTCTTAATTGCTGTTGCTTGCAGGTCCACCCTGACTCGGTGTAGTAGCACCTGTTAGGGTCCTAGCTATGGGCAAATAGTTAACCCTCCAAACAGGGGGTCAAAATCTATGAAAGTATAAAAACAGACTTTTATGAAATATATACATAAAAATTTTTGAAGGAAAAATATTACCAACAAAAATACATTTTTGAAGGAACTAATGGTCTGGCATTAAATGACCCCAATGGGGTTGATATGCCATGAAACAAACCAAACGAAACCCTAAAATTTGGTTTCAATCAGTCAATGTATGACTATTTTTGAGGGTGTGTTGGATGAGCAGACTAATGGAAATCACAGAATTTTCTATATAGATATTAAGTATACAAGAAATGTCCTTCCTCCACTTATTTATTTAGGTTGCAAGTATTCAAAGGCCAAACCTCCATTGTTGAAAATCAGAAAATAATTCTTGCCACCTCTTTTATTCCAACTGTTTTGTCTACTTGAAGCTTGAATAAAATACATACTTAAAGAATCTAAGATCTGTTCACCTACAACAACAACCTGTGTAACTTGAATTTTTTAACTCTCACACATAAACCTCTCCCAGTCAACATACAACTACAAGACATAGCTGAAAATTCTCACTAAAAATTCAAATGCATACATTGTTAACCTGCATAAACCCATTAGAATTGATACACACACATACAGGAATTATACACACAAATGCTGCTTGACAGGACAGATAGATGTTAGGTCTGCTTAATGACAAGAGTAAGAACATATAGGGTAAAAATCCACAGTTCATAGCATTTAACTTTTTAAAAGTGCTCAATGCAAAGTAGAGCAATATAGTATTATAATATTTTAAGTGATTACAAAAAAAACATTTTATATCACTGCACAAAAGCTTTCATGTTTCAGTACTATGAATTAATTTTTATCACCAGTTACCAACTATCACCTGATGAAGTACAATTCATAGTGCTGAAACATGAAAGCTTTTGTGTAGTGACGTAAAATGTTTTTATAATCACTTAGACTCAAAATATATATATGTAATATTTATTTAAAATTTATAACATTAGTATATTATAACATCACTACAAAGTAGCTAGTAAAATTATTTCATCTGTACCAACCCTATACTTGTGTGTGTGTGTATATATATATATATATATATATATATATATATATATATATTGTAATGGTTGTTACAATGGTTTATAAATTCATAGTATCACTACACAAAAATTTTCACGTTTCGAAGCTATAAACCTACAGGTTCTATAACTTTGTTACAATATATATATATATATATATATATATATATAGTATTGTAATTTTGTTATTACAATGGTTTATAAAAGCATAATAATGTTATATATAAAATTTAATGAAGCAACATAGGATTTTGACTAGTATTTGAGGTGTTTAACTTTTGAATAAGAATTCATGCTTTGGTTGCTTACATAAAATAGTTGCTAAATTTTATAATGCTTCAGTTTAATATGTAGAAAAGAAAAACATTTTAATTTAACTAGAATAGCAGAATTGATTGACTTATGGAATGCAGTACTAGGTAACATATTTAGTAATCAGTTTTGCTTAGTTTTACATTTTTCTTTTTTATTTAAGACACACTGATGTCAGTCGAGGAGTTTCTTAAGATTCAGTCAAAATTAAATTGAAGCAGCTGATCTAAAAAATGACCGACATTTTGTTGTTAAATGGGGCATCAAATTTTAACACCTCCAAAACAAAACTGCTCTCTTTTAATCATCAGAGAGAGCCATTTTAAATTCCATGGCTGATGCTAACCTTCAGGAGAGGGATTTATTGTGCCTTCTTGGGCTAACATTTCTGGCCAACATGAAGTGGAAAGATTATATTGAATCAGTTGCTAGGAAAGTTTGCTTTAAAAATTTTTTCTTGTTAGTATGTCTTTGACATTTATAAGTTTACCATTTGTTCTTGCATTAAATATTGCTGCCATATATTTTCTGATGATTCTATTCATAGATTCTTGATAAAATACAAAGAAGAATCTGCAATGTTATTGGTCCTGACTTGGCATTTTGACTTCTGTCACTTTGCCACCACTGTAATGTAGCTTCCCTCTGCCTTTTCTATAAATACTTTCATGGTAATTGTTCTGATGAGCTTTCCTCTATGGTACTTAAATTCATAAAGTTTAAGTGCAGTACTAGATTGGCGGTAAGGTCTCATCATTTTCCAATTGAAATAGCTAGATGCAACCTTTCTGATTTTATAAGCCTGACCTGACATCCCAGCTTCAATCACTTTCCCACTACTATAATGTAGCTTCCCTGGGCCTTTTCTATAAATACTTTCATGGTAATTGTTCTGATGAACTTTCCTTTCTGGTACAAATAAAAGATAAATTGTGCATATGGGAACTAGTGTCATATGCCTTCCTTGTCTGGATAATCACTAATGCAATTACTTGCCAATTCAGGGATATCTACATTCTTCACATCTATGGACAGATACAAGTTATCTCTCCTAGATCGTGGCAAATGGACAACAATAAAAAAAAAATAAAAGTCAACAGATAAATTATTTAGTATGATTGAACTGCAATCTTCCCAGGTCTGCTTCTTTATCAACACATACACTGACCAACAATTCAAGGATGAACAATATGGCGAAATGGTTTTTGGTATAAAATTTTACGATGTGAACAAAATATTAAAATATTAAAATAAGTCTGAGTAAGAATGTCCAATGACCCAAATCTCAAAACTTATGTTGGGATACCAAATTGGCCAAACAAATTACAATGAATGAAAGAATACGAATGAATACAAATGCAGAAGATTAACACACAATCAAAAATGGGAGAGGATCTATACAGTATTATTAAACACTAGCAGTATAGCCCGGTGTTGCTCATGTGTAATGAAAGCTTTAAAACTAATCCATGGTCCTGGAGCTCAGACTCAGCCTAAAGAATATTTGTGTGAAGTTTGGTGAGAATCGGATAAAAAAATGCGGATTCGTATAAAGGACATATAAACACACACACACACACAAACATCTTGCCTTATATATATATATATATATATATATATATATATATATATATATATATATATATATTATTGATTTTCTGCACTATTATAAGAACTGCAACCTTGAAACTTCTGAATATCGTTTCTTATGTCTTTGTCTATGAGTGTATCAAATTTGATTAAAATCGGACCACTCCTTCTATGACATGATTTTTTCGATTATCGATGTTTATTGGAGGTACCTCGACACAAAACCTAGCTAAGAACACTCACAGAGGCTTATAGTACAAATGTGCAAATTTTCAAGAAAATCGGTTCCGCAGTTTTGAAGTCTACAGGTAACGGATACATACACACGCACAAAGTTCCATTTATGAATAAGTTTAGATTTAGATTAGATTAGATGTGGAATGGTGTTTGCAATAACATAATATTGGTGGATGTATGTATATATCTCTAACACGGGGCCAAAAGGATAATAACTTATCTTTATGTCCAATTCTCTTTTTTCTTTTTTTTTTTTTTACTTTCTTTTCTTTTCTTTCTTTCTTCTTTACACAAACTTTGATTCAAATGCTGCTCGACTGCAATAAATGTATCTGCAATTTTCTTCACTTTTTCTTCAACTGAATGTTGTATTTTTAACAGACAAACGTCTATTCACTTGGTTTCTTTATCTGAACGTTATCTTCTTCGCGTCAATATCTTTCTTCCTTGATGAACAATTCGATCTATTCTTCTTATTCTTATTTTAATGAATAAAAATATATATACTTAGAATTCTTATCCGGAGTTGCTGAGATGAACTGGTCGAGCTACGTCATTATAAGAATGCGCCTTCTCCTTCCCATTCAAAAGCTGTCGGCTTCAGCATATCATGACTTGTCCATTCAAAGTCTAGCTAGTAACTGATTCAAATTCTCTGATTTCCTTGTGACTTGCATTTGTGTGAATTTTAGCTCCTGCTGCTTCATGACCTCATGTCTGGCCCCTGTCTAGCTTCTGTCTAGACATTTGTTACTAAGTGTATTTGGGTCAGTCAACCTCTGCCCTGCTATCCCAAAATGACTCTGATTCAATTTCTCTGACTTCTTTGTGACTTGCATTTGGCATTTTAGCTCCTGCTACTTCATGACCTCATCTCTGGCCCCTGTCTAGCTTCTGTCTAGATATTTGTTACTAAGTGTATTTGGGTCAGTCAACCTCTGCCCTGCTATCCCAAAATGACTCTAGGCTCCCACGTGACTATCCTCTGTTGCCTAGTGGAGACCAATCTTAGTATATGTGTGTAGGTATGTGTGTGTGTAAATATATGCATTCATGACACTAGTTAGGACTTCATAGAGACTTGGGGTATGATGGTGGCTGTGGTAATGATATGTTGTTTTGGTGTCTGGAAAATTCTGGCTAGCTAAGTTTAGAATAAGACAGCTTGAAGAACAGCTTTCCTCCATCCCTTTTTTTTTTTGGTTTTGTGCCCCATTCTTGTATCAGTAAAATATTACCAGCACCTACATTTTATGAATTTAATCACAATACTAGACTGGCAGGAAGGTCTCATTATTTTTACAGTTGAAATGGCGTGATGCAATCATGGGTTCTGTATTAATGGTTTCTTCACTCACACTTCTCACTTACAGCAGTCTCTTCTGGCATCTTGCTTTCCATTCAACTTTGATTTTAAAAAATTTAAATGTAATTTCAATCGCTATCTTCTCTCTTAATTCCTGTTCTTTTATTGCTGCATTTCAGCCAATTCATTCTCCAGCCTTCTTGTATTGTCTGATGGTTTAAGATAAAGTCTTGTCATTATTCCATGAATTTTCCAGACTAGTATCCCCATCTTTGTTGTTTTGATCACAACATTATGGCCAATGCCTTCTCTAGCCTTCTTGTATTACCTGAAGGTCTGAGGTGAAACTTGTTGTTATTCCATGAATTATTCAGACTAGTATCCTCATTTTAATAGTGGGTTCTTTTTTTTTTCATATTCTCTATCACCCTTGCATGTTAGTGGCTTTATTGCCTTGCTTGGGATGAAATGATGAAAACTAGGTGATAATTGCTTATTAACAAAAACCTGTGTAATTATTAAAACTAATGGGAGACAACCCATGACTACCTCAGCCAACTTCATTTGCTTCTAATGGATTCATTTGTCAGTTATTTGTTGTTGACATTAAAATATTTAAATTATGAAACTAAGTATGATGAATTTACTGCTATATGACACTAATTTGCTTGGATGGTCACAATCTTTTCTGATCCAGACACCATGGGGCATCCCTGCTGAAGCGTTGCCTATCCTAGATATGATAACAAACTACATCTGGCAGCAAGAGCTACAATCAGGAGGTTTTGAGGAGTGTGGAATGACCACTTAATTGCTGTTGTTCCTAGGTCCACCCTGACCCATGGTGATAGCATGTTTTACGGTCTCAACTATGGGGAAATAGTTAACCCCCAAACTGGTGTCAAAACACTATAAAAGTATAACAAATTTTATAGTAAAAATACTGATTTTGTAAAACAAAAAAAATAAACAATATTATCAGTAATATTTTTTATTAAAAAAAATTTAATTTTAATATTAAATGAGCAAAATGAAGTTGATCTACCGATAAACAAACATAAAACAAGATGAAGCATTGTAGAAATTTTCTCATGCTTGTCAGTAACTGATGTTTACTGGATAAAAATGTATTGATTTTCTATTAGAAAGAGGTTGATAAGCCATCAAAAATGAATCAGTCATGAGGCATGCTGTTTTGAACTCGGTGAGAATATGCTTTTGCCAGTTGACATGTAATTCTGCAAAAATCAGCTTCATATTAGTGTTTGATTGCTTTGCATTAGGGCCTGTCTAAAAATTAATATACACTCCCCCTCTAAAATAGTTTTGACTGCCTATTTCAATCTGACCTCATAAAATCTAAGATAGAGATTTTCTTGCATATTGGCAAATCTAACAAATTCTTTCAGTTGCTTTCCAGATGATCCCACTCGGATTTGGAATGAAGAACTGGTCGCTCGGACAATTCTCCAACACATTGATGACATCAGTCCAGACGTGGTGCGTATTTGTTTATGGCTTTTCAAAATCCTTTGTACTCATGTAAAATTACAGGGTGTTGAAATTAACGCTTACAAAGTCGTGTTTATTCTTGTTTTTTGTTTTTTCCCCCACCATATTTTTAGTTGCTATGTATGAAGACAGATGCCTGAAGAAGGCCCAGAAGTAAAATGGCCGAAACATTGCTAAGTATTATAACCAAAAGTGTGGGGGCATACTAGTCTAAATAGCAAAGCATACAATCATGATAATTCATCATCTCAAAAATCCTGATAAATTATTTCACTGGTCATTTTGTGAACATGAAAGGGCGACTAGCGGCGGCTCTGGAAAAAAGAGGGTTCGTTTGTGTCTGGCGTGCAGGGCAGTAATCTGTTCCAAAGAAAGAAAATAATAATAATACTCACCGCTGTCTTAATAATCCACCTTCAGCTCATTCTAAAGGAAAAAAGAGAGGAGGCCCTCGAGTGGAATTTTTATAGACTGAGGAAATGGATTATGGGTAGAGAAATGGATTATGGATAGATAAAACCGACAGACCAAGTTCACCGGGGAGTTTTGTGGCATCAATTTCTTGGCGAGAAGCTGACGCAGAGAGACGCAGTGAAAAGGTGGAAGGAGAAAAGTGGAGGAGGAAGAGGAAGAGGCGTAGCAAGAAGCCAGCTGGGAGAGCGTTGAATTGAAATCCAACGGTCTGTGGTTCGATCCCTGGCTCTGCACTCACTAGAAGAAAGTGTGCAACACATTTCCATTCCAATTGTTTCCTGTCGGACTTTACTTACCTTTCCACAATTCTATCTAAGAGTCGAATATTTTTATAATTTCCTTTCATTTTTATAGCCAACTTGATTGTCCTCTTCTTTTCCTGTTAAAACCTCTTGAGATGAAGTCTTATCATTCCACAAATTATTCAGACAAGTATCCTAATCTTTGTTGGTTTGATCACTTTTTTTTTTTTTTAATCATTTCATCCCAAGCAAGGCGTTCCACTGCCACTATTGTGCAGGGGGTTACATAGGGGAAAGTGATGAGAAAGAGTGGTTAGATATAGGAAATGTTTGAAGGAGGGTGATAGACTGGTAAGGATACCGAAGATGAGGGTTGGGTAGATGGGAAGAGTGTTTGAGAAAATGGATGCGAGTTGGTATGTTAGGAGGTGTCTATTGACCTTACATTTAACTTCATTTCCGCCAATGTATTCTCCAACCTTCTTGTCTTGTTTCATGGTCTGAGATGAAGTTTTGTCATTATTCTATGATTTATTCAAACTAATATCTTCACCTTTGTTGTTTTGATCACTACATTTCAGCCTTCTTGTGTTTATTGTTTGTCTATCTGAGATAGATATGTGTTGTAGAGCAGCTGATATCCCTCTAGTACTCTCAACAATGAAATGGTTTGTGGTCCAAAATAGATTTATAGAAAAAGATTAATAGCAGTCATGAATTCAGAGTGTCATTAACTGTGCTCTCTGAGGCTCTAACAACTTAAACACTCCTCTATTCTTAATTAAAAAATATTCTCTAAATTAGACTTTTCAGAAGCATATTTACTAATTCCTATGTATGAGGCGCATGCAAAAGTATTAACCTTAAATACACAGAAAGGTCTATTTAAGTTTAACAGATTACCGTTTGGAGTAAAAGTAGCACCCGCAATTTTTTCAACAAGTCACGGAAAAAAGGGGATTAGATTACACTACAGCATATCTTGATAATGTGTTAATTAAAAGCATGGACCGTAATGAACATGCAAAGTACATGAATGAGATAAAGGATTATGATTTTAAGCTCAGTATGTGCGTTGTGGTGCATTGGATATTGGCTCGAAACGAGAAATCAGGGAGCCAAATTTGAATTCCAGCTGAATTCATTGCATTCACTTACGCGCAAATACCCTTGGGAAAGGTATTAATTCGTCTTTCATGGCTTCTGCTCCGATGAGCTTAGATCACTGGTGCCGCCTAAGCACGAATTTACACGAGATACTAGATTAGCAACTAGGTCCCACCCTTTTACAGTTAAACAAATAAGATGTAACCGTAAATTCTACTCCAACAGCTTCTTTTCTCGCGCTTCCCGCCTGTGGAACTCCCTTCCACAAGTCTGCTTTCCCGACAGTTACAATCTCCAGGTGTTTAAATGTAGGGTCAATAGACACCTCCTATCACACTAACTCCCAACTATTCTCACAACACTCTCATCTACCCAACCCTCATTCTCGGTATCCTCACCCGCCTATCACCCACCCTCTGTTATTTCCTATATTTAACCAGCCTTTCTCCACTCTACGTAGCCCCCTGCACAGTAGTGGCAGTGACATGCCTTGCTCGGGGTGAAACGCTTATAAAAAAAAAAAGGTCTTTTTCTTCCAGTTATGGGTTAAATAACAGGACAGATTGGGTTCTATAGCCTTGGTCGGCAACCAGTCTACCACAGAAAGCAATGGCAACCTACTGCGGGATAATCTTCTGCCTAGTCAGTCATGTCTCTTTCGAGCGTGTATCATGTATGGCACTTAACTGACTGATAGACAAGTGTGAGGTCTTTCTATCAAAAATTAAGTATTTAGGTCAAATCATTGTTGACAAAAGCAGAAGGCTGGATTCTAGCAGAACAAACAAACATGCCAGCAACTACAAATATTGCATCCTTACAAGCATCCTTAGGATTAGCAAACTACTATAATAACTACATTCCTAACATGATTGAGTTCAGAGCACCTTTGAATAAATTGACAAAAAAGATGAAAAATGGGTATGGTCTGAAGAATACAAGAAAGCATTTCAGAAATTGAAAGCAGCTCTAATTTCTGATCTATCATTAATGCATTATGACCCGATCAAAGAAATATATGTAGCAAGTGATGCTAGCGACTTTGGGTTAGGGGCTGTATTGCTTTCTAAACAAAATGATGGAAAACTCAAAGCTGTTTATCACGTCTCAAGGACATTTCTGCCAATGGAAAAAAAGATACTCCCAAATCAGAAAAGAGAGTTTAGCAATGGGTTTTGCAGTATATTCAAGGCAGACAGTTTATTTTTCAAACACATAAATGTCTGTTGGTGACAATTTTTGGCTCGAAGAAAGGTATTCCAAAGCCCACTGCAAACAAACCGCAAAGATGGGCGACTATCTTACTCAACTATTTCTTTAAAATGGAGTATTTACCTTCAAAAAAGATAGCGCATGCAGACGGATTATCAAGATTAATTCCAACAATGGTCGAACCACTGGAAGAAACTGTAATAACTTTATTGGTTTGTGAGACAAAAATAAAAAACATTATGTACAACACAGTGAGAGAATTATCCATAACAATTGATGAGATTAGAACTAAAGCAAAGTTTCACAAGTTCATAGCTCACAAAATGAAAGAGTTATTGGAAAAAAAGGAAGATATTTTTTTCAACTTGTGAAGGCTTACTATTGTACAGTGAATGGGTGGTCATCCCAGCAGTATTAACTAAAAGAATATTACAAAGTTTCCATACGAGACACCCAGGCATTTCATATATGAAAGTGCTTATACAAAATTTCATGTATAGGAATGGAATGGATAAAGAATGAAATGGAAAAAGGAGAGCTACAAGAACAATCGAGATTGATCCAAAAAGAAGAAAATATCTCATCCAGGGGATGAAACATTTTGGGGGGTAGGTGTTGTAGTGCAGCTGACACCCCTCTAGATCTCTCAAAGATGGAATGGTTTGTGGATAGAAATAGCTATATTAATAGCAGTCAGGAATTTGGGGTTTTATTGATGATTATTATCATAATGTGCTCTCTGAGAGTCTATCAACTTAACCTCTCCTCTTTTTCTAATTATTGTTATTCTGTCTTATCCGTGTTTGTTTTGTTTGTACTTAATATCCATTAGTATGGATATTGTGCTCTAGATACTTCAGCACACATCATCTGGGATCATACTGCCACCTTTGCAATACAACAATATCATTATCCCTTAAAGATTCCTACTATTATCCATATCCAGGTCCTTCAGTTCCCTTAGCTTTATGACACACTAGCAGTATAGCCCAGCGTTGCTCGGGTGTAATGAAAGCTTTAAAACTAATCCATGGTCCTGGAGCTCAGACTCTTTGGATGTTGGCATGAAAGACTAAAAAGCAATAGTTGTTTCCAGTTAAAGCGAAACCATAGACTGAAAGAAAAATGAATGGATGTAAGTCAAATTTTGATTTCCTGGTATCGATATCAAATAAGTTTATTTTTGTCTTAAACTGAATTTTGAAGGCTAAATAAATGAGTAAATGGTATCATGGCTGAGACTAAGAACTACAATTATACCTACTTAGAGCCAAACCTGAAGCAAAAACTAAAATAAAAGGGCTGAAAAAATACAGACATACAGGCAGATAAACAGACACACACACAAACATCTTGCCTTTTATATATATATATATATATATATATATATATATATTATCGATTTTCAATATTTGTCGGGTGTACCTTGACACAAAACCTAGCTAAGAACACTCGCAGACACTTATAGTACAACTGTGTAAATTTTCAAGAAAATCGGTTCAGCCATTTCGGAGTCTATAGGTAATGGACACACACACACACACACAAAGTTCCATTTATAAATAAGTTTAGATATTACCCACAACAAATGAATTAATTTATTTTTTATTTCTCTCTGCAGCTTTTGACATTTGATCGATATGGCGTCACTGGACATAATAACCATATATCAGTATATTGCGGATGCCGGTGGGTTTCATGTTTTGCCTTCTACATTTGTGTTGTTATAAAATCAATTCTGTTGTGCTTAAGCTTTTAGTTGAACCAGTCTGAAGTTGATCAGAGCCTGTGCTATTTTTCTAAAAAAAGAGATCAGTCAGTTAACTGCCATACCTGATAGATGCTTGGGCAATCATGTCTCGAAAAAGATATGACTGACTAAGCAGAACATTTTCCTACAGTAGATTGCCATCTCTTTATGCGGTAGACTGGTTGCCAGCCAAGGCTATAGAACCTGATCTGTCCTGCTATTCAACCCGTAGCTGAAGGGTGAAGTGGCAGATTAATACCTTTCTAGAGGGTATTTGCATGTAAGTGAATGCAACGAATTCAACTGGAATTTGAACTTGGCTCTCTGATTTCTTGTTCCAAGCTGATATTCACTGCACCACAATGCACATCCTGAGGTAGAAGTCTTAATAGGTTGATGGTTCCCCAGAGTTCTTAAATACAGGAGCAACTGTCTCGATCTGTTCATATCTATCCATTATCTATTCCTGTCTGTTCATTATCAATCTTTTTTTTTTTTTTTTTTTTTTTTTTTTTTAATCATTTCACCCAAGGCAAGGGAGGACCGCCACTAGTGGGGTCTTACTGTGAGAGAAAAGACTGGGTACACGGTGTATTGAAGAAAGGATAAAAGATGAACAGAATTCAAGAAGATAAAAGATGGTAATTGAAATTGCATTTAACTTTTTAGAGATTGTAGCTATCAGGGAAGTAAGTAAATGCAAGTGGGAGAAAAGAAACTGTTGGAGTAGAAGAGGCAGTTACATTTTACTATTTAAACAGTAAAAAAAATGGGACCTAGATGCCAATCTAGTAGTGCACTTAAATTCACGTGGATGCGGCACTAGGGGAAAAAGCTTATCAGAGCAGTTGGCATGAAAATATTTGTAGAAAAGACAAAGGGAAGCCATGTGGTGTTGGCAAGAAAGTATTTGAAGTGGAGATGCCAAGTCAGGACCAATTACATTGCACATCCTTCTATGGATTTTACAAGCACCTGACCAGATATGGCAACGGTATTCAGTTCACAAAAGAATGATAGATTTATGAATTGCAGGGATACCATGAACTTTGCAGGGATCAAGGTTGGAGATGACAGCAGAAACCATGGTTAGAGTTATATGCATGTCATTCAGTAGAGACTCGGTTCTAAGTGGAAAGTCAGGCAGAAAAATGTACTTCTAATGAGTCAAGAGTAGAACTGGAAGAGAATTTGTAGGCGAAGTCACTTGCTTTGTCTGAAGAGGATGATAGCACTTCAAACTGATTGAAGAGAGTAGGACTTACCCTTATTTTTTTATAACCTTTTCACAGCGAACCAAACAGTTGAGAGGCTATATTGTGCCTCAATCAATCTGGCAATGAACAATGACTGAACCTTTTTGAGTTCATGTTTTCACTTACACTATTTACATTATTTAAACTATTGTCCTTGTCTTCATGACGTTTCAGCAGTTATATGCTTCAGCCTTCCTCCGGTGCTAGGAATTTCAAGCCAAACCATTTATTATGATCACCGGGATATATCATTCTCATTCCTAGTGCGAAGCAACTTCTGGTAGCCATGAGTTATCTCCCTTTAACTTAGAGAGTTAAGTTACCTGTTCACCACTCCTGTAGATTGAACTCACAACTCTTTGGGTCAAGTCACAGGAACTAACCAACGTTTATATCCACTGGGCCATGTGTCCTTGAGGAAATATGGCACCAAAGGTGAGCACAATAGTCTGAATAATGTAAATAGTGTAAATACTACCTTATCTTGGAAATATAGACAAATGTTTTGCACTTATTTTCAAGAGTGGTCACAAAGAAGTGTCTATTCTGATTAGTGCCATCATGCTAAAAATGTGATTCCTGTAGGCTATAGCGGCTGAACAGGCAGGTTTTTGGTTTTTATCTGGTATTTATGAGACCACACAAAAGTCTTGATGATGACTTTCACCTAAGAGAAAACTTCAGTGTCAAAATTTTGATTAGGAAGACAAAAGATTTCACTCCAACAGGTGTCACAAAGAAAATTATACCATGGATCTCTGTCAGCATTCTGGTAGCAGAAAGATTCTTGTAAATAAGGGGTTCATGTTTAGATTGATGAAGCCGCTTGACATGATGATATATATGTATGCATTCTTAATTTATTTGTTTGAAGGTTATTTTTAATTGATACTCGTATTTTAGTAGATATTCTGTTTTTAATTAAACAATATATTTATATATTTATTTCTACCGGCCTGATTATTTATGAGAAATTTTGTTAGGAAAATATGTCATTCGGCAAGATTTGAACATGTGACCTCTTACAACATAGTATAAGCCACCAATTGATCTGGTGCGTTTTAGACTGCTTGACCACAAATGATTTCACAGTCTGATCAAAGTCAAATCAAGCCTTATACACAGTAGTATTAGATTGATGAAATCCCTTGGTGGGATGAGCATTAAAATTAAGCTGAATGTAGAGGGAAAAGCATTTTTATGCTGTTGGATATTTTACCTAATATGTCTTGAGAAGAGTAGAAAGGGAGTTAATTTCTGGAGTTTCAGGTCTTGAATTTTTCTATAGATTAGTTACCCTTGATCATGGTTACATAAAAAAAAATTTTTTAAATAAAACATAAATTATTCAGAGATAATCTGTGAAGAAAATGTATATTCATAATGTAATATTTGTCTATATGTCTGAAATGAGGTAGAATTTTTTTTTTTTATAATCATTTCACCCCAAGCAAGGCAGAAATGTCACTGATGTGTAGGGGGTTACAGTGAAAGAATAAAAAAAGGTACATGGGACATAGAAGAAAAGATACGGAGGTAGAAGATGGCAATTTATGTTGCATTTAAACTTTTGGAGATTGTTGCTATCAGTGAAGAAAGTAAATGGAAGTGAGTTCCACAAACAGGAAGTGCAAGAAAAGAAACTGTTAGAGTAGAAGAGGCAGTTCCATTTAACTGTTTCGAACAGTAAAAGGGTGGGACCTTGATTCCAATCTAGTCACACAAGTAAATACATGTGGTCAGGGTACTGGGGTGGGGGGGGGGGGGGCTCGTCAGAGCAGTTTCCATGAAAATACTTGTAGAAAAGACAGAGGGAAGCCACATCACATTAGTGAGAAAGTAACTGAAGGCAGGCTACCAAGTCAGGATTGATTATACTGCATTATTTGCATTGTTCCGACTGTTGTCCTTATCTTTATTGCTATGTTTACAATGTTTCGGCTGTTGGATGCTCCAGCCTTCTTCAGGTGATAGAAATTTCGAACTGAACCCTTTATTTCAATCACTGTGATATATCCTTCTCATTCCATGTGCTATGCTACTTTTGGATGCCATGTAGTTATCTACGTTTCACTTAAGTCTTTAGTTATTTGCTAACAACTGCTGCTATACCCCAGTGATAAGGGGTTTGGTTTGAAATTCCTAGCTCCTGAAGAAGATTAGAACATTCAATGGCCAGAAACATTGTAATTCATAATGTAATTTATAATGTTTGAAAAAATCATATTTATTTAAATTTTCTTTGTTCTAAATTGTAGATATTTTTATGAATAAAAGGATTGTTTTCATAGTTATTTATAACGTAGTAAATAATATTACATTGTTGTTGGCTCACATATTTTTTATGAATTTTATAAACATTTTAATAAAATCATTTGTTTTGATATTTTTTTTTAAATGGGCTTAGTTGAATCATTTTTGTTTTTTTTTAAATTATTTCACCCCAAACAAAGACCTGTTTATTTAAATGATTATCGAAATATGTAAACCAACTACAATATAATATTTATTATTTACCATTTTATAAATAAGTAAATTTTAAAAGGAACTATTTTAGAAATTTATAAACATACTACAAAATTATCAAAATATGTGAACCAACTACAATAAAATGATCATTAGTAACCATGTCATTAAGAAAACAAATTTTGCGAAAGTCTCCGCAAAATGACGGTGTTTCAAGAGGATGGTTATTCACTTGACACTGCTATTATTGTATACACTTTTGATTCCTTGGCAATGTTTATCTACAAGATTATAAAAATACGTGAATCATGTACAATGCAATATTTATTATTAACCATTTTATAAAAAAATGAATTTGAATAGAAATCTTTTTTTCAGATATTCATAAAAAATAGAAAATTATCAAAATATGTTTGGTTGTTTTTGTTTTTATGGCATATCAACCTTGGTGGGTCATTTAATGCCAACTAAATTTTATTTATTTATTGCTGGTAATACCTTTTTCTTTCAACAATTTGTTTTTATTTATATAAGTTTTGTGTCTAGTAATACTTTTTTCTTTCCAAGTATCAAGATTCATTGGGATTTGTTTTTTTTTTGTTTTTTTTTTCAAAGGACAGGGTCCCCAAGTCCTACTCTGTTATTTAACCCATAACTGGAGGGAAGGGACGGATTAATACCTTTCCCAAGGGTTCCAGTGCTTAGAGTGAATGCAGGGTATTCAACTGGAATTTGAACTCAGCTCACCGATTTCTCTTTCCAAGCCGATATCCACTGCACCACAACGCACATCCATCACTAAACGCTTATAGCACCTGGTATTCCCAAGCGGTCACCCATGTAAGTACTGACCAAGCTCAACGTTGCTTAACTTGGGTGATCAAGCGAGAACCGGTGTATTCAATGTGTTATGGCTGTAAGCACGCACGTCCGTCACTAAACACTTACAGCACCTGGTATTCCCAAGCGGTCACCCATGTAAGTACTGACCAGGCTCAACGTTGCTTAACTTCGGTGATCGAGCAAGAACCGGTGTATTTAACGTGATAGGCTGTAAGCCATATCAAAATATGTAAATCAACTACAATGCAGTATTTATTATTTACTTTTTTCTAAAATAACTATGAAACGATTCGTTTCGAACACGAAAAAAGAAGAAAAATTATATTTTTTCTCTTTTTTTTTTTTTTTTTTTTTCCAACTGTCAGTTAATTTTTCTATTACCTGGACTTTGCAAGTACATAATAGTATTAAAAATAGTTTTTTTTACATAAGCTCACATTGTGGATTACAATAAAGCATAACTAACAATACCACTAATATTAATTTTTCTCTCTCTCCGTCGTATTGAACCAAACAAAAAAAAAAAATATATCAGCAGGAAATGTGCAACATGGAATACATGCAATTGCATATAATAATATGCTTTTTCAGGACTGTATGGGACCAAAGTATGAAAATCCTGCAGTTGTTGTGTGCTGAACACTCACAGTGAGAACAACTTATTTCTCTTGCTCACAAAATATCTGATGTAGGACCTTAGACAGGAATGAATAATTATCTTATTGGTGTCAAAACTGTAAAAAGTTCTACCAGTTTCCAAATATGGAAGCCTTTCCACTCATATACAACTTACCGCCTTTCTACACTTTACTTCTGCTGTGCTTTTCAGGCAGTCACTCTTGTAAGTACCCCAAATGACATCTACACACTGCCCAGCTAAAATGTGTATAGAACAAATATCTGTGGGGCATACTGATCAAGTTACTTGGAAGTCACTGAAGTGATAAGTGATATAAGGTTTTATTTTGGGAGGGGAAACTGATGTTTAAATCTGAATTGGGTGTAACTGACAGAACTAATTAAAAATATTAGTTATAATAAATAAAATTGGTTTAGGGCAACAGTAAGATTTAAACCAAGTACATAATAGTATTAAAAATAGTTTTTTTTTTTACATAAGCTCACATTGTGGATTACAATAAAGCATAACTAACAATACCACTAATATTAATTTTTCTCTCTCTCTGTCGTATTGAACCAAACAAAAAAAAAAATCTTGTCACTCTTGTAAGTACCCCAAATGACATCTACACACTGCCCAGCTAAAATGTGTATAGAACAAATATCTGTGGGGCATACTGATCAAGTTACTTGGAAGTCACTAAAGTGATAAGTGATATAAGGTTTTATTTTGGGAGGGGAAACTGATGTTTAAATCTGAATTGGGTGTAACTGACAGAACTAATTAAAAATATTAGTTATAATAAATAAAATTGGTTTAGGGCAACAGTAAGATTTAAACCACTGGATTGCTTAATAAAATGTATTAAACAGTTCACAACTAAATCCCCTACAATACCTACTTTTGCTTAAATGGGTTTGAATGACAAATAGACTCTGATTAACTTCAGTTTTTGAGAAGTTATCCAAAAGCAGAAATACAATTCATCCTCAAATTCTTGTTTCTTTCCTAAATCCCCCCCCCCCACAAAAAAAAATTGGCTAAGAAATTTTAGAAACGAAATTCTTGGCTGTCAGTAATCAAGCATCTGGTTTTAAAATAAGTAAATATATTTAGAAACAGCAAAATTTGCATAATTTTGTTTAATAAGACATCTTAACATTCCTAGGCACTGCTTCAATCAACTCGTACTTGTAGAAAAAATTAAATTAGGAAAAGAATTTTTGGAATAATTCTTATAGATTTGTATTTGTTCAACCTTCATCAAGGTGTCCCATTTGTTGGAATCCAAAAATTTTCATTTATTTTATTTATTATTTTTTTTTATTTTAGAACCAGTCATAGTGGTCTATTTAGAAGAGTGGGTTAATACAGTGTAAAACTGCCCCTGATTTTTTTTTTTTTTTTTTTTGAGTTATTGAAATTGTTTACACAATTGGTATCTGTAGAAAAACTTACAAAAACAATTCTTTGAAATAAGGAACAAATGGATATATACATTTTTACATGTTTTTACTTTAAAAAAAATTTTTTTTTAACAAAACAGTGTAGCAATGACCCTGTTTACATGATAGTTGCCCCAACAAAGTGGGATAGATGATGATAATGACACTGGGAAAACAGCATTGGCCTGCCCACCCTATTTGAAGGGCTTTTTAGAAAAGATATTTGTGGACCATATAACATTCAGGAGTAGCTCAACACTACACAAATATCATTTCTATGGGTGGTCTTCCAAGACCACTCTTAGAGGAGAACATGATTAAGGATTGTGTGTACATCCTGTGCAACTGCAGCAAAAAATATAAAGGAGAAACAGGCCACTCCCTTAAGATAAGACTGCAAGAACACCTGTAAAGCTGTAAAATGAGAAATAAATAAATAAAAAAAAAATCGGGTGTGCCTGATTTTTTTTATTTTTTATTTTTTTTTTTTATATATAAACCACAGCAACTTTAGAAACAAAATGCCCACAGAGCTGACTTTAAAAGACAGTCTTGCCAATTTTACAAAGACCTGTATCTTAGCCAGAGAGGCCTATATCTAGATATTTCAAGCTGTCTGACTTTTATCAGAAAATCTGGTGTTGACAAACATGTCTGCACACAATCTGGAGGCCTCTTTTGCATCTGTACCAATACTTGTTTGTCACATGTCTTTTTGAAGAAATGTTCTGTTATTGAAAGCACTGACACTTGAGCATTTATAATAAAGTTCTTTCATCAAATATGTTTGTGTGTATATATATATATATATATATATATATATATATATATATATTAATTATAGTTATAATAGCAATATCAACAAAACTAATTCTGTCAAGATTATCAATAATTAAACTACAATTAAGAACGTCTTGAAACCCACCAGGAACTAACCCAGAGGGAAAAGAAGGGGAAGATAAAAAAGAAACAAATGAAATACTTGAACAAAAAGTCAAGCATTCGTGAGAAAGAAAAAAACCTCCAAGATGAAAACCTTAACAATAAAGAGCTCAATTTTTCCCTGATGAGCTGTTAAGTGAAACTGTGGTAGGTTATTGGCTCATCCTTAGATTTTCGTATATATATATATATATAAGTCATCCACATACAAGCCCGTTTCGCTGTATCACAGCTCATCAGTGTGGCTAGACATATCCACTTGTTTCTGGCGGGGATCGAAACTCGACCAATTTGGTGTCAGTTGGAGTCTCTACTCTCTAAGCCACCGCTGCATGGCATCAGATAAGGGAAATTTTAACGTCTTGTATATAAGCAGTGTATATATATATATATATATATATATATATATATATATATAGGGGAAAAAGAAATCATAAATGGGATGAAGTTGAAATAACAGACAGATCATCACTCAAAATTATGAAAACTTAAATCATAGATAGACTAAACTATTGCCCAGTTCACACTCCACCCACATCTATTGAACAGGTGAAGAGGCTCATCCTTTGTTTCCTGTTTAGGATGTGGTTTCCGGTTTTTCTCTTTTCTAATCTTCTCACTCTTATGTAGCCCCCTGCACATCAGTGGCGTTACCGCCTTGCTTGGGGTGATATGATTAAAAAAAAAAAAAAAGCATTTAATATCATCGTTGCTAATTCTCAAGAACAAAAGAAATGTATAAATCCATTTTTTTTTTTTTTAGCTAATAAACATTCGGCAATGTTTATTAGCTAAAAAAAAAATGGATTTATACATTTCTTTTGGGAGTCAGAAATGTGAACAGTAATGCCGATAATCAAGGGAACAACTGTTTTTTTTTTTTTGGGGGTGGGGGGGAACACAAAGGTTAAACATTGCCAGTTGATCCTTTCAACACCAATTTCCTGTTTTTTCAAAAGCTATCTTCAACGCTACTCATGTTTCAATATCACATTCCTTCGCATTGGTAATTTTTCAAAAACCAGCTTCTCTTTAGAATTACGTGTCGTCTGCAAAAACGCCAAGCAATTTGGCATTTTCTGAAAGTGCAGAAGGAAATATCTTCTTCTTCAGAATGTGGTCGTAGCTCTCCACAACTTCCTATTCTTTCTAACTCTAAGCAAAGTTTGTCTCCTTACTCTCTCTCTCTCCCACTCCCTGTCCTGCCAACCATTTACACAAGCTCGTTAGGCAGGTTCACGTCCTGTAACAGCCTGATGACCAGCCTGCCTAAGTCATCTACCAGTTTGACCTGCAGTTTATTGTCATACCCAGGACCAAAATTTAAATGAGAAATCATTTAAGTTTTGGTCCTGGGTATGACAATAAACTGCATCTGGCAGAAGGCCTCTGATTGGGAGGTTGTGAGGAGCATGGAACCAACCCTTAATTGCTGTTGTTCCTAGGTCTACCTTGATTTGGGGTGGTAGCACTTGTTAGGGTCCCAGCTATGGATAAATAGTTAACCCTCCAAACTGGGGATAAAACACTATGAAAGTATAAATATAGACTTTTATAGTAAAAATTCCAGGAATATATTTTTTAGAAAAAAATACATACCAGGAATACATTTAACTCTTAAAAAAAAACACTTTATAAAAATGCATCAAAGAAAGCTGATCTACAAACTTATTTCTTACAAAGAATATATATTCTATTCATACAAATCTATTGTAAAAATCTTGTCGGCTTTAAATAAGCCATTGAGGTTGAAATGCCAGAAACAAAACTAAGTTATTTTCTCAAATCAAAAGATGTTAAAAAATGTAAAGAATTGGATTATTTCTTAGACATATGCTGTTTTTTGTTTTTCAGAAAAATTTTTCATGATGGAAGAGTGCCAAATGGTATGTTCTGATTTTTATATCTAATACTGGATGTTAAAGATGGAGATCAATAAAAAATGTAATAACATTAACTTTGTAAGGCTTCCGCTTTGTCACATAATGGCCATCGCGATGACCTCGTCTGATCTGCTGTCTATACCTGCAATTTTTTTTTTTATTCACTCAGCCAGTTTTCAATATTTAATTTTGCGAAATTTTCTCTCTGCTCGTAATTTATTAACTGCGTTCATCTTGCAACCGAATAAACAATTTTATTACCTGTTAGGCTTTTTTCCCTCTCTACTCATATTGGAACAAATAATCTGCACAATTAATAATCAGTCAGTTAAGTGCCATATGTGATACACGCTTGGGCGATCATGTCTCAAAAGAAACATGATTGACTGGGCAGAAGATTATCCCGCAGTAGGTTGCCATTGCTTTCTGCGGTAGATTGGTTACCAACCAAAGCCATAGAACCCAATCTGTCCTGCTATTTGACTCATAGCTTGAGGGAAAAAAAGATATATTATTAAATAGTAATTAGTGGGAGATCAGTTTATTACTTTATAACAATATAAAGCTGATTCCCCATTTTATGCCCAGTAGATGCCTTAATGATGATTCCAACTATTATATTCAGTCAGTCAGTTAAGTGCTATACGTGATACATGCTTGGGCGATCATATCTCGAAAGAGACATGACTGACTGGGCAGAAGATTATTCCACAGTCGGTTGCCATTACTTTCTGTGGTAGATTGGTTGCCGACCAAGGCTATAGAACCCAATCTGTCCTTTTATTTAACCCATAACTGGAAAGAATAGACGGATTAATACCTTTCCCAAGGGTATTTGCGCGTAAGTGAATTCAAGGAATTTGACCAGAATTTGAACTCGGCTCCCCGATTTCTCGTTCCAATGCACCACAATGCACATCCTCCAATTAATAATACAACAAGTAATAATTTCTTGTGACATTTTCTGTCAATGGCATAGAAGATTAACTTGCTATTCATCGAAATGTAAGCCTTTCCAGAAGCAGCAAAAAAAATTTTTTTCTTAAGAGATAAAATATGTCATCTAAATGCTTAGTCCTTTATTCTCTTCAAAATGTTTTTAAAAAAAGAGTTATAATGTTCACATCATTAAGACACAAAAGATGATTCCTGAATACACTGCTCCTTATCTGTCGTCTGAAATATCATTTTAATATAGCCATTAAAACTGATGTTTACCTAAAGCATAAAAGATGAGGTGAAATCAAAGTGATGTCAAATATCGGGGTTGCATGTTTATCTAGATATCTCCAAAGACAAAGAAGAGAGCTTACGGCCATATAGAGTTGAAACTTTGGTTCCCATACAATCGGTCCTGGGTATGACGGTAAACTGCATCCGGCAGCAAGGCCTCTGATTAGGAGGTTTTGAAGAGCATGGAACCACCTCTTAATTGCTGTTGTTCCCAGGCTCACCCTGATCCAGAGTGGTAGCACCTGGTAGGGTCCCAGCTATGGGCAAATAGTTAACCCCCAAACTGGGGTCAAAACACTTTGAAAATGTAAAAATAGACTTTTATAGAAATATATTCATAAAAATAGACTTTTATAGAAAAATAGACATTTTTGAAGGCTAAATTATTACCATAACACATTTTTGAGGGGAAAAAAATATTCTCAGCAAAACATTTTTGAATACAAAACTAGAAGACATTTTCAGTTTTCTAAACTAAAAAAGCAGAAAAAAATTTTCGTTAAAATCTGACTAAATCAACCTCCTCACTATAACTGAACATTAAAAAAAATACCTTAAAACCTCACCTTTTTTGGCATTAAATAACCCACAGAGATTGATATGCTGTTAAACAAAACTCAAACTCAAACAATTGCCAAAGTTAAGCAATGTCAAACCTGGTCAGTAGCTAGATGGGTGGCTGCTTGGGAATGCAAAGTGCTATAAACTTGGATGTGTGGATGGTTTAATGTATAATGGTTCAGAATTGTTAACTGGAGAGCTGAGTTTCAATTCTGGTCGGGTTTGTTATCTTCACTTACATGCGTATACCCTTGGGAAAGGTATGAGTCCGTCTCTTCTCTCCAGCTATGGGTTAATTGGTAAGACTTCTATCACTAAACCATTATCTTCAAAAACAATTCTTACAATCGAAAAATATTTTCTGGCTTTAAATAACCTGCAAAGGATTGATAAGCTGTAGAAAACGAGTCAATCAATGAAATACTGATTAGCTACAGGGGCATGTCTTAGATTTATTTACATTCTTTGAAATAGAAACTTGTGGCCACAAAGTGAGGGGTCAATTATATACTAATTTTAATCTATAATTGATCCCCCACTTTATATCCATATTATAATTCATTGTTTGTTTACTGGGTCCTGAGCATGACGGTAAACTGCATCTAGCAGCAAAGCCTCTGATTGGGAAGTTGTGCGGAGCATGGAACCAACTTTTAATTGCTTTTATAGAAAAATATACATTTTTGAAAGAAAAAAATATTCTCAGCAAAACAATTTTGGATACTAAACTAGAAGACATTTTCAGTTTTCTAAAATAAAAAAGAATAAAAACAAAAAAAAATTTTGTTAAAATCTGACTAAATCAACCAAACATTATAAAAAAAAACCCCTTAAAACTCCACCTTTTTGGCATTTATATAATCCATATAGGTTGATATGCCATTAAACAAAACTCAAACTCAAATTGTTTTTTACTAAATTTAGGTTAGGTATGAATCCATCTCTCTCCCACCTCACTATGAGTTAATTAATAAATTAAATTACCCCCAAATAAAAACTATTACAATCTAAAAATATCTTCTGGCTTTAAATAACCTGCAAAGAGTTGATAAGTCATAAAAAATAGGCAAAAATTGTGCCCTTCTCTCCAAATAATGTGCAACAGCTTCTACTGGCTTACATAGTACCAGTAGTACAAAAGAACCTCTGTCTGCACACATCTTTATTCCTCATTGTTTCTCTTCCAGATACATTCATGCCTTTCCCCAACACCATTCATAAGAGCTGAACTTGTATACTCAGAACACAAATTAATTTTTTTCTTTTCTTTTTTTATCTAGGCGTAACTTTTCTTAGCCTAGAAACAACAAACCCGTTACGCAAATACATCTCGTTCTTGGATGTACCATTTTCGGTTCTTCTGGCTTCGAGATTCTACATTTCACCACTCAGTGACGTCATTTGTGCACAGGTAAGAAGGTAATTTCTTACATCATCATAGGAAGGGATATACTAAAGAGTAGGGTGGTAATCAGTCTGAGAGAGAAACCTCTGTGGAAAGCCACGATTGCCTGTGTCTGTTTAAATAGTAGGGTAAACTAGGCTCTCTAGCCTTGGGTAGTAACCAGTCTGAGAGAGAGAGAGAGAAACCTCTGTGGAAAGCCATGATTGACTGTGTCCTGAAGGGACATAGCATTAAAACAGATGATAGCAATATCATCTGAGTAAATAATCCTGAAGTCAGCTTAGGTTATTAGCCTGTCACCCGGTTCACACTCCTCCCCAGTCTTCTGAGCAGTCTGTTTAGGACTGAGTTTCTGATTCCTTCTAAAGACAACTCATTCTCTTTTTAATATTTGACAGCATATAAAAATCTTTTCTTTTCCAGGGTTGGTTAGTTCATTGTGGACATTTGAGTGAATGTTGGAAAAGACATAAGTCCTGTAAGAAAATCTTCTTTCAAGAAACAATTGGCAAAAATAATCTCCAGACTCTTTGTGAGGCATATATTTAATGAATCTTTTGTTAGCATCAATGACTGCTTCAGTATAAGGTTTGGAACCTTCAAATGCCCAAATCAAATCATCTTTATCTGTTTTTCTCATTGTGCTTGTTATGAGGCCGTAGATTGACTTCTCTTTTTAATATGTCTCAATATGTAGCAGTCTAATGCATCAACGTGATCGTTGTTACTGCTGGTTTGGTTTTTGGGTTCTTTCCCTTAAAACCCAATACTTGTCGAATTGCATTTGTTGCTAAAAATTGAATAGGCAAAAGAAAAAGCAAATGGAGACACAGGAATATTTTAGGACTGGTTTTTATTCACAAGACGGGGGCAATCTTTTTGAATTTGAAATTTTCCCAAGCAAGAAGGCATGTTTTGTTCAGTTGAGAGTCCCAGCTAAAAAAAAAAAAAAGACTGAGATCCCTTTGTATCTATGTAGCACCAGGAAGCCCTGTTTTTTTTCATGCACACAGAGATGGTCTTTTCTGTTAATGGCCTCTTGGAAGATTCGTATTATTTATTTATTTTTTTTCCTTTTTATTGTTTTTTATTTTAATCCCCCACAAATGGATTTAGTTCTGGAGAGCTGAGAGGCCATATATTTGGTGTAACAAGCTTGTCTCGCGAGGACCATTTCAACTGATTAGTGAGTTCAATCCTCACTGGATGCTCCTTATTTTCAGCCTTGTGCCACATCTAAGCTAGCATAGAAAATTACTATTTGGCATCTTATTGGCATTCTCACTTTCTTTGGAGTAAAATGATTTTTTTTTTTTTTAATGGTAGAAGTGGCTATGTTGTGCAAAATTATAAAATTTATTTTACTGAACATTGGGGAACTTTGCATATAAAACGCAGGTCAATATTTTTTAATGGCATGGTGGGGAGTCATTCAAATAATTATTAATTTTATTTTTATTTTTTTGTTGTTGATTAGTTATCCTTATTTATTTATTTATTTTTGAAATTTTTCTTTCTTTCTTCCCAGCGTGCAATGTTTTTGCATTGGACTCAGCTGACTTGGTACCGTATGCTCTACATAATCTTTTCACGTTACATGCTCCTGAACACCGTGAACGACTTTCACCCAGCTGAAAATGTACCCAGATGACCATCAGTTGGATGATGACTTTATTTACACCACCAACTGCAACAGTGAGATTGAATATCTCCTCACCTCTGGAGTGTGTGAAAAGTCGACACTAATGGAAGAGAAAAGAAGCATTTAAAAAAACAAAAATTCCCCCTCCTCCTTTATATGAGCAACAGTTTAAAAAAATTTTTTTTTCAATTTCCTGTCTGAAATTGTCTCTTCATTGACACCTCAACACACTCCGTTAACGGAATTATTTGTCAAATGGGCAGCAATTTTTTGTTTAGACAAGTTTGGTCAAAGACCAACAAAAAGTTCTCCATTAAGGATTGTTTAAAATTTATTTTTCCTCTCTCCTAGATCATTTTCTTATTTTTGGGTACATATATAGATATAAATTGTCCAATTTCTCTGTGTTTCATTAATTTATTAGTATTTGTCTATGTTTTTGAGATGGTAGTATTTAGACTATTTTGCCATTTGTACGACGTTTCGGTCGTTGTACGCTCCGGCCTTCTTCAGGTGCTAGAAATTTCGAACAGAACCCTTTATTATAATCACTTGGGTATATCATTCTCATTCCTTGCGTGAAGCCCCTTTTGGTAGTCATGAATTATCTCCCTCTAACCAGACTCTCTAAGTTACTAAGTTCACCACTATTGAACTCACAACTCTTTAGGTCAAGTCATTGGAACTAACCAGCGTCTATATCCTCTAGGCCATGTGTCCTCACTAAAAACTGAATTTCTGGGACTTTTAGGATGTTTTTGTGCTATTTTGAAAAATACAAGAAACCTGTCAAATTCTCATGAATAACGCAAGGTCCTATGTAAATTGAACTGTGAAAAATGACAACAAATACTAGAAGCATTAGGCATAAAAGACAAACAACACCAAATAAATAAAAAGTTATGAAATTCAGGAACAAACTAAATATGGATCAGTATTTAAGAAAAAACCTGAAAGCCAATAGAATTAGTCAGATGAGCTGAAAATTGAAAATAGACAAAAACAGACATAGTACAAAAAAGGCAAGAGTTTTTGATAATGGCCAACAAAACTGAATTTTCTCAGACACTGAATGATTTATATTTCAATATGCACTTAAAACAAAGAAAAATAATCCAAAATATGAGAAAAATAAATAAAAAAATACTTAAGTACTTTTGTTAGTGTTTAACTAAACTTGTGTGTGCGTGTATGGTCTCACACATGCATGTACATATATTGTTTGTTTTTTATATATATATATATATATATATATATATATATATATATTGTGTGTTTATATAAAATAAATATACATATATGTGTTTGTTTTCATATATATATTGTTTGTTTTTATTTAAATATATATATATATATATATATATATATAGTGTATCGAGGCAGCAGATAATTTTCTAAACATATACTGTTAAATATAAGAGACAATGAATGTCTATTATGTTTAATCATGAGCTGTTCTAAACATTTAATGCTGCGGTATCATGTAACTTAAATTTTAAATGTTTGGAACAGCTCATGATTAAACATAATAGACATTCATTGTCTCTTATATTTAACAGTATATGTTTAGAAAATATATAGTTATGAATTAATTGTACATTGCGACACAGAAATTTCTGTTTTGAGATAGATTCTCTTCATGAGGCAATGTTTGATGTTGGTTTTTGCATTTAAATGTAAATCATCTGTACAATCAACATCAAACATTGAAGAGAATCTATCTTGAAACATAGAAATTTCCGTGTCGCAATTCATAACTATATGATTATATTAAGCTCTATAATATTTATTATATTGAGCACTGTTCATAATAAAATAAATGCTGGGGCACTCAAAATGGTAAAACCTTGAGTCCTCTTCACCTGGAATTATATATATATATATATATATATATATATATGTATGAATTTTTTTTTCTAAATAATGAATGGTTTTTCACAAAACTAGCTAGAGCAGATGTACCAAATTTCTAAAATGATTATCATTGCTGTGTCTATGTTTCCCATGTTTTACAAATATTCCATCCAATACAACACATTAAACGTACCCTTTAGATTTTTCTTCGCCTTATTTTATTAACATACCTTTTGTTTGAAACTGTCATAAATTCACTACCTGCACTAGACTGCATGTAGGATGTGTGGTGGTGGTGTAGTGGATATCAAACAAGAAATTGGAGAGCTGAGTTCGGATTCCAGTTGAATTTGTTGCAATTCTTAAGTGCAAAAAATCCTTAGAAAAGATATTAATAATTTTCACCCTCCTGCTATGGGTTAAATAGCAGGAGAGATTATGTTTTATAGCCTTGGTTGGCAACCAGTCTACCACAAAAGTAATGGTAATCTATTGCAGGAGAATCTTCTACCCAGTCAGTCATGTCTCTTTTGAGACATAATGACTCATGTGAGCCAAAACTTTAAAAATGGCAATTACAATGATTTGTTCAAATTGAACATCATTTGCAATTTACAAAAAGATTGTCAGACTTAATAGACATGAAATATCTATATTTTCCAATGATACATGTGTGTGCATACACACATATATAGGGTGTTCCATTAAGATGGATCAAATTTAGCAGTAAATAAGTGTTATTGGTGAAATTTTATTAATTTTCTTTTTTCTTTTTTTTTTTTTTTTTTTTTTTTTTTTTTTTAATTGTATCACCTCGAGCAAGGCGGAAATGCCACTGATGTGCAAGGGGCTACATAAGAGTAAAATATTAAGTAGAAGAGAGTGAAGAGGAAGACGAACAAGTTAGAAAGGAGCAAGAGAAGGATGGGGATACAGATGTGATGACAGTTGCAAAGGTGGAGAGAAAGGAAAGGATATACTGAGTGGGGAAAGAACTAAAGTCAAGTGGTTAATAGATGAGTATTGACATTGCATTTAAATTCCTGCAGGTTGTAGCCATCAGGAAAGCAAGAATATGGAAGCGAGTTCCACAGGCGGGATGTGTGAGAGAAGAAGCTGCAGAAGTAGAATTGTCGTCTGCATTTGGTTAATCTAACTGTGAATAGGTGGGACCTAATTGCCAACCTGATTTCCTTATTGAATCATGTTATTTAACTCATGACAATTATGTGTGAAAAATAATATCACCAAATGTCCACCAAAGCTTCAGTCGATGGTCAAAGTTTTTGATGACGTTTCTATATAGTTGCTCCTCCATCTCACCAATATGCCTTATTATTTCATCCTTCTGCGGTTGAATTGCTTGTTGGCATAGATCTTACTTTTGAGATGAGCCCCAAAGGAAGAAATCAAAAGGCGTCAAGTCGCACGATCGTATTGGCCAATTGACATCACTGTTTCAAGAGATGATGCCACCCGGGAACTTCTCATTCAAGAAAGCCATTGTTGCATTGGCTGTTTGACATTTGGTGCCGTCCTGTTGGAACCACAGTCATATTCGACATCCACTGCTATCAATTTAGGCTATAATTGCTATGACTTAAGTAACATGATCCAATAGTGAAATCAATAAAACGTCACCAATAATTTTATTTTTTATTTACTTTGATTCGTCTTAATAAAGCACCCTATATTATTTGATTTACTTTTTTACTATTTGTTCAAATCAGAATAGTCAATTACTTCCACTATTATTTATCTTTTAAATATAGGGTTTTTCATTAAGACGGATCAAAGTTAGCAGTAAATAAAACGGTGTTATTAATAAAAATTTTATTGATTTTACTAATAGATCATGTGATTTAAGTCAGAGCAATTGTGTGTGAAAAATAATATCGCCAAAATGTTCGCCAAGGCTTCGGCAGCACACCTCCACTCGATAGTCAAAATTTTTACTGAGGTCTCTGCATAGTTGCTCCTCCATCTCAACAATATGCCTTACTCTCTCATCTTTCAACTGTTGAATTGTTGTTGGCTTGTTGGCATAGATCTTACTTTTGAGATGAGCCCCAAAGGAAGAAATCAAAAGGCATCAAATCGCACGATCGTATTGGCCAATTGACGTCACTGTTTCGAGAGATGATGTGACCTGGGAACTTCTCATACAATAAAGCCATTGTTGCATTTCTGTTTGAACGTCCATCTTTGTAATAGGCTTCGATAATTTTAACACATTGTACGATTGTTAATCTTTCCATGGTTGAAACTGCCACAGACTGAAGTTGTTAAATCTGAAAGAAATTTAAAAATATCATGAGACACTTAAACTTATTTCATATTTAAAACTGGTCCAAGTTATTGAAACATGCAATATATAGTAAGCCCTCACCACCACTTCACAGGAGTTAGGGACCAGAACCAGCTGCGAATAGGTAGTAACCCCTCCCATTAAAGTGATTATATGTACCTATTTTGATTATTAAAATCCCCATATGCCTTAAATTTTCATCCTAAACACTTTAGAAATATTTCATACTTTTTTTAAAACACTTTTTGTAAATAGTATTGTATTAGTGACCATACACAGTGTAATTTTTTTTTTTCATATGTCTAATAACCACTTTGAATTATGCATACATCGATACAACCATTGAAAATACCGTATAAAATATGTGTTAGCTAAATACATGTTGCACGCTTTGGGCGATCATGCCTCGAAAGAGACAGAAGATTATCCTGCAGTAGGTTGCCATTGCTTTCTGTGGTAGACTGGTTGCCAGCCAAAGGCTATAGAACCCAATCTGTCCTATTATTTAATATAACTGGAGGGAAGAGACGGATTAATACCTTTCCCAAGGGTATTTGCGTGTACATGAATGCAAGGAATTCGAACTCAACACCTCGATTTCTCGTTCCGAGTTGATATATGTAACAAGACATAAAATACTGTATAAAGTTTAAAACGGTTCGACCCTGCTTCTTCTTCATTTTCCTCTTCCACCTTGAAAACTCCAGCATCCTCTTCTTGCTTGGCTCCTTCTTAGGGTGCAAACCTCTTGTACAAGCATCTTGCTTTCTCACAAATTATGTTAACATCTTAGGGGAATATTCGTTTTACAATGACAGTCCGTAATCCACAAAGACAAGTCTGACTCCATCTTGACAATTGTCATATTTTATACAGTACAGACGGTCTTGGCTGTATCACGGGGGGGAACAAAAGCATCGTAAGTTACATCAAGAAGAAAGAGGTTGAAATATGAAAAGCTAATGGAAACCGATTTTCATATTTCAATCTCTTTCTTCTTGATGTAACTTACGATGCTTTTGCCCCCCCCCCCCCCCCCCGTGATACAGCCAGGCCACTGTTGTCGTTCCCCCCCCCCCCCCGGTGATACAGCCAGGCCACTGTTGCATATGACTTCCCTTCTTTTATCAGATCAAGAAGGGCTACCTTTACCT